>JADRCH010000184.1:2307018-2471262 GCA_019843965.1 Rhynchomys soricoides | reverse complement strand
TAGCATGCATGTAATCTCAGCATATGAGAAACACATACAAGGAATTCCTAGTCCAAGCAGTCTAGGAGAATCAGGAAGATCTAAGTTAAAGTGAGAGACCCTACCTCAATAAGTAAACTGCATAATAATGGAAGAACATAACAACATGCAAGCACTTTCACACGTACAAACTTGAACACATACTAACACTATCAATACAGGCACAGGAGAGACAAACACACACAGAGTTTGAGATCATAAATTAGTTGTATAGTGCAAGCAGCACATAAGGTCATGTGTTCAAAATCTGGCACACAAAAACAACTACAAACCACTGAAAGAAAGAAAAAATAAGACACACATGGCTTACTCAGTTTTTCAGTCTGCATCAATCCCTGAATATATATTAAACATCTGTGAAGTAACTGTCTTTCTGTTACTAATCTGTCTTTTTTATTCCGGCATTTCAAGCATGTATCTGGAAATTACGATAAAAAATTATCCCACCCTATATCTAGAGGCACCCATGTTACTCCAACAGGCAGCACCAGAACTCAAGGAAATGACCAAAGGGTAAAAAGTATACATTTACTACAAGAACTCTTTAGGCTTACCATAAAAGTTATCAAAGTATTACACAAATATATGATGCAGTGTCTATGGTTTATTTCCAGGTTTTCACTAAGGATTACAAATGATGTTCTTAGAAAAAAAATTTAATTCAAGCCTGGGATTTAAGATGCCATGTGACAATGTTGACTGATTGTGAGTTTGGTAATATAGGGTGAATAGAAAGATTCAAGTTGGAAAAATATTATTTTACCAAAAGCATAAAAAAAGCTAATATCTCTTATCCTTTTATGATGCACTTGAAATTTCTGTGAATTAGTAATCAGCCTGCTACAGATTTCTATACCAGTAAATACACACAGCAAATGAGGACAGACCTGTTTTCATTTATTATATGCTACTTGCTATACAAAGGAGACAGTATATATACTGGCCATTTCGAGTGAGACAACCTAACTTATGGGTAGCGTCTTCATCATTAGCTTCATCCAGTGAATTATCAGAGTAAAAATGGGAAAAAGAGATAGTGGTCAACTTCTAGTTGTAGGTGAATATGGAAATGTGGGAAGAGAGAGAACACCTGCATGAAGATGTCAAAATTAAAATCTTGCATGTGTTTATAATAAATAAGATGTGTTTCGAAGTTTAAAGAAGGCAAAGGTAAGTGTAGTTCCCATGAAGATGCAGGTAACAAATGTTTGAAACAAACATAAAAGCGCAACATGTGAAAGATGGGACTATTGAGCGTTAGGAGGATAAATATTGGTAAAACTAATGCTTCTTTCAGTGTGTCCTACAGTAATTGGTCAAACAAGGGAAGTTTGGTTTGGGTCTGCTTCCTACATTACTCACCCTTGGCAAAGCTTTTTTTTGTCTCGTTCTGCCTTAGTAAGGTAAACAGGACAGTTTTGTTTTGTTTTTTGACAGTTTAAACATAATCATCAATTATGCCTTGGGTCCTAAGCAACATTCAGATTCATTTTTAAAATGTCCTGCTGTCTTGCAGTCTTCTAGAATGGCCATGTTCATATTAAAATATGGAGTTTTTAGTCATATTTGAAAGACTAAATAGGAGTGAATACTATCAATCTTTTGAATTATCTTAGTAACTGCTTAAAGAAACAATTTAATATTTACTTTTTTAACAATATATGAGAATTGATTCATTTTTATATTTAGGGAAGAGTCCCTCTTGCTAGATATTCAAGTCTTCCTCTATTTTCTTCCTTGTTTTTATTCCACTGGGTCATGTGATAAACAGGAGCCAGTACTCTGTGTTAGAAACAGTGTCAAACAAACATTTGTGTAAATGGCTACTAATGAGGTGAAATATCTCAGCATGCCTACGTGAGCCAGGTGATTGAGCATTATTTCAGGAATTTACATTATGTCATAGAGGATCTTTGAATAAAGACCTTTCTACAACAATGAGGACATTAAAAAATAAATTAAATTTCATTAAAAAGTGAATAAAATTTTCTGCTCTCTTCACCCATATCTATTTTATTACTAGCTGGTGGGAAAAATAAGATTATTGAACAGATGTATTATCACATATTTTTCTTAAAATTTTGAGGTTATAATATAAATATTTTATTTATCTTTTCTCTTTTCCTTTCTGTAAAGACTTTTGCCACTGTTGGACCTTAATATCCCAGGTTGGACCCAGGTGGAGTCATCAGCCTTGTTGCAAGTGCAACTTCCTAAAGGAATTTAGAAGAATAGACTGCTTACTGAGCTTGTTTTGCAACATAATCCAACTGAAACAAAGGGTGGGGTCTGTAGACTTTCCTTATATAACCCAAGTGCTGAATATTAAACTTTGAGCCTTGATCAGAAACTTTGTCTTGGCTTCATCCTTCTCTTGAACCATGTTCTTTTTCATTTTCAACCCCCCTTTCAGGTAGAAAAGTTCTCCATAGCAGCTGAACAGCTACAGTACTCCATAGTCTTTAGTCTTTTTCAAATCCATGATCTTTTTTGTTAGTCATGTTTTACAAATTAATTACAAATACTACATGTTCAGTCGTTATGAAGTTATTTGGACTTTTTTTTCAGGCTTACCATTTGGTATTGGTAATCAACATGTCAAAGACACACGTTTGTTTTTTCAAAATTATAAGAACCAGGTGTTTATGTTTTACAGAATTATTGTGTATCTTTTTGTAACACAATAGACTTATTTCACAGACACAGTTAATTCACGTATAGACTTGTTCATTATGAAGAATGAACAATTGTTCTATTTTATGCAAATTAATTTTCACATGGTTATGTACAGCTCATTTGTGTGCCTGTTGGTATGTCTGTTTGCATTGGTTGGTTGATATATGTGCTCAGGTGTTCATACATGTCTGGGAACATGCATGCTGAAACAAGTTGTGGATGTCTAGTGCCTTCCTCAGTCCCTCTTCATATCATAATGTAAGACAAGATCTGTCACCTGAACTCAGAACTCACTGACTCATAGCTACTCTTCTTTCTCTAGACTTGTCCTGTTTTAACCTCCCTCATTTTGTGATTATAGGCATGCATCCATGCTTCCTCTCTCTCACACAGTAAGCTCTTAACCTGTAGAGACAGCTCCTCAACTCTTGCACCTGGATTCAAAATACACTATTTAGTAATTATGATTTACAAAATGTCAAGTGAGAAGTACCAACTTTCAAAAATATTTTTACATGTTCCTTTGAAATTTGCCCTGATAGATAGGAACATTTTATCAAAGAATATTTCAGGAAAATCTGTCTGTGCTAATAATATCATAATATCTATGGTTATATGTACTAATTTATTTACTTTATATGAATTTAAATTTTCTGTCCTTGGTCAAATTATCAAAACCTTGAAAAAAAAGTAAAAGTTTCTGTGGGGGTATGAAAAGTTACAGAATGTTAAATTCTATGTGGACCCAGTCAAGAGGCACAGCATCAACAAAATGGATAAAGATATACATCTTTATCTCAGCTTGCAAAGATATGAAAGAATATTTCAAGGAAGAATTGCTAAATTATACATTTAAGAAGGTAAGCAGGCTTTGCAAGGTGGATCTGAGGGATATTGATAGTAAGTTCTATCCATAGTACATACCTTGCGGAAGAACAAAATCAAATTTGAAAATCTCCTCTGACCTAGAGAGAGAGGGGAGAGGATAGATAGATAGATATGAAAATAAACAGAAAACCAATTTCTATTTTATTACCATATTTCACTATTTACCATTATTACATTGAGGCATTATAGTACTATTATATTTATATGTGCAGTATCTCTCTATATTATACATTATACTGTCTATTTTCTTATCATACGATTGTTAGTGGACATATAACTTTCTTATCTTATCAGGCCTTATTCTATTTGCTACCTTAGGAATAAAAGGGTCTCTTGATGAACCCCATAGAACATTTGTGCTCATACAATGACTTTCCAGACAATGAGGAGTTGGTTTTTTCCACTACATGGTGTCCACCACATGATTCCTGCGTTCAAAGTGGACTTATCTGTCTAGGCAGCAAGCATTTTTACCTGCTGATCCCTCTTGCTGTCCTTCAAAAGTTACATTTTATTTGTGTCCTGGATGTTAAATGCTATGACTTCTTCTATAAAAATAGTTCATGATTGGGATCTATCCATATACCTATTTATTTCCATATATACCTAAAACAGTAAATTTGGATTTTCAATATAATTAGACTAAGAGGATTCTAGGTTAGTCAAGCACACTAATTCAAGGTCAGTGAAGGCCTTTCCAGAATGTCAATTAAGTATGGAAAAGATCTCTCCTGAGCGAAGCCAGCATCATCCCATTTATTAGAACTTTGGGTAGAATTAAAAAAATAAAAAGATAAAAGAAAAGAATGCTCTGAGAATGCAAACACTCCTGCACACTGTCTGCCTACAGTTCTGTTAACTGATCTCCTCTGATGTATCATCACCACTGTGATTCTCTGAGTCCTCGAAACCATGAGACCAAAGAAATCATTCCCTGCTAAGTGGTTTTCTAAATATTGTGTCACAATTATCAACACCAATAGGTAAGTTCTTGCTGTTTATATATGCAGTACTGCCACCCAAACCTTCATGAAAAGAAAGGCTTTTTCTACTTGAGAAAATTAGAAATGTTAAACTATCAGCACCATTGATGATTATTGTGTGCCAAGTGACAATATAGTTTGATGAAAATATGTGTGCTCAATAAAACTTTTTGCATTCTCCCAGTCAGACAAACATATTGAAAAAAATTATTCATAAATTGTACTGTGATTCCCCAATTCCAAGACCATCTCATGAATATCCTCTTTAATCCAACAAATATTGTTTGAGAATTCCCTTGATAGAAGGAAGATTGCCAAGTAAATTAAATGAAAGAATCAGATATAGATTAAGAGTAATGTACATTCTGAGCCTGAACTTTTAATTTTTCTATCTAATTACTATTTTCCATTTTCTTGATCACATTATATTGAAATATTGGAATGTCAATTTCCTCTACCACTTCACTTAATAGAACCTTTGTCTCCTTTGAGCTCTTAAGAAGATGTTAGCTTTAAATCACACTGACTTCACCCCTAGCGATTTACATATGCTGAAGAAATAAAAGGCTTTTCAAGAGTCACCATGGGCCCTGGGAGGCCTCCAAGGAGAATTAAGACCTTGAATTTTATGTGAGCTGCCTCAAATACAAACCACAATCCCTCCCTATGGAATACTAATGGCTTTTGTATACGGTTACATTTTCTTGTGAATGTTTTTAAAATGTAGAAGCTGCTCATGAATAAAATAGCCTTTGTGCTGGTTGTTAGGAAACATTAATTCCTGCTCAAATGCAACAAAGACAGTGTTCCGTTTGATGGTTCGAGAGTCCAGTTTATCCTGAAATAATTAGTGCATGTTTTAGAAGGCTAAGGAGCAGTGCACACTGAAACTGCAGCTCATGTTCCTATGAAACATATCCAAAAGGACATTTAAGATATCCAAGATGTAATTAGGGGTTGGTCTTTGATATCTTTCAGAGGATTTAATTCAAATTATCTTTCTCTCACAACTACAGTTTTACTTTCCTTGTGAAAAAATATGCTTGGTTTCAAATATCAATAGGATTCATTACCAGGGTTTAAAAACTCATGGAATACTGATCTTGAGAATTGCCCTTCTGTTAGACAGTTTTCGTACATTTCACATGCTTTTATATGTCCTGAGAAGATTACAAGCATGACAGAACAAAGAAGATATGGTATAGCATTATCCATGGAGTTGTAGATCATACCCAGTGAAGAGGTTAATAAAAGCAACAATAAATGACTTGCTATGGAGAAAGGCAACTTTAAATCCCACTCTTAAATCTGGCTGCATGGTGTGTCACTCCTGGTTTCTCTCCCTACTCCCTTTTCTAGATGAGGTTTTTTCTCCTTCTGGGCCTCCATTCCTCAAGCCAACAGTCTTGTTATGCTGCGAATGTGGGAAAGGTGACCATTTCAAACTTACATGTACTGTGAATGTAAAATATCCTTAAAATTTCAAACATATTTACTGTGAACCCCACAAATATATAATATATAAGCAAGAATTTTTCTTACAAGTCTTGAAACAGCCTCTGATGAGTAGTCTTCAATGAGGCTCTGCCTTGGAAATCTTTTGAGGCTTTCAAATCCAATTTAGAACAAACAAACAAACAAACAAAAACAATCTCCTGCTAAGTTAGTTCAGCAAGAATTGCCCTACCCCTTATATAAAAGTACCTTTAATGTCTGATCAAACTCAACTTCTATACTCAATAGTCTGTTTTTGTCATACTTTTAGCAAGAATCTTGTTGAGTATGTTTAATAACAATTCCACTCCCATGGTGTTCTTCTTTTAGTAATTTTCTGTCTGGTTCTCTTCAGTCTAATAATTGACAATATAGCCCTGTTAGTTTTGCTATGCTTAGAGTTGAGTTCATACCTCCTCCATTGCAATCACTTGACTAGCATCTGTCGTACTGTTTTTAAAATAATTTCAGAGTCAATAATTTAAAATTATGCAAAACAATAAGATAGTTCACAATTTACAATATATTAGATTAAATAAGATATATAATTAAAATTAATTTTAGCTATATATCATAATTTTTATAGTGCAGATAGTAGAAAATATAGTTACATGGTTGACCTGAATTAATTTTTTTATTAGAAACCATGCTCCAGGAGGTAATCTAGAACACATTCCAGCTGATTGAATGTACCTTCAAGAATGGGACTTTTAACTTTAAGTAAGCTAGTGCAGGTTCAAATGTAAAATATGCATATTATGCAAACATCATAAATCTGCTGGCCTTGACAACACAAGTTTTGTGTGATTTGTCTTAACAATATTATATGGTAAATGCCATTACTAGTCTGAATAATGCATAGTAAAATTAAGAATAAAGAGATAGGATTTCTTGTTGAAATTCACAGCCAGTACAAAGGCAATTTAAATCTCAATAGTAGGTGCAGTACCTCCAGTTGCTGTTCCATTTTACCGACTACTGGTGGAGATACAATATGCCCACACACAGTTTTCTTGCTTTTACTCTCATTTACTTTCCATGGTTCAAAACAGATGATATGAGCACTTTCTGAACTCCTCAAGTAGAAATTTCCAAACTAAGCAATGTATAAGTTGCAGATCAGTCAGTGTCTGAATACCATCACAAATGTCTTTCTGTTCCTTACCCAACACACGAATTATCTTTTGTCCTACACATCAACCTATTATCTACAACTTTCCCATTAGTCATTTAATAGCCATATTAGCCATCAGATCAACAATCAAGTAATCATAGTGTTATGATCAAGTAACATTTTTTATTTAATTATGACTCCAAAGTGCAAAAAGAGTGATACAAATGAGACAAGAGTCCATAAGACACAGGACAGATTAACTTAGGCACTTGGTTCAATGCTGCAATATCTCTGAGAAAATGCTGTATGAATAACCTTTTGTTAGTATCCATACTTTTATGTGATATATATGTGTACATATAAACTTCAGTTAATTGAAGCTGGTATGTTATTCTCTAATAAAAACATAAACCCATATGTTCCTAAATAGAAGCCAATGTTCACATAGGCTCAAAATACCTTTGAATGTTATTTGTACTTTGTATTCACAAATAATTCATGATCTGAATTTCAGTACAAGACCAAATCACCTCCTTATCCTAGATGTGCCTTACATTGATGTTAGGTAATCTCAGTTTCCTTTCTCTGACCCACACTAATTACCACAGCAAACACCTTAAACTTGTAAGCATCTCTTACAGGAAACAGATCATTTCCCAAATCTTGTGGTTTTCTGTGCATTTTCATTTCTTGTTACGTATAATTTTCTCTGTGTTCAAAGTAGCTGACTAAGGTCAGTGTTTTCTTAATCTTGTCTTGAAATGCATCCATCCATTATTTCCTCTTTAGACTAATTCCAGAACTTCTCTTACTACCAAAAATTATCTTGCAGTAGATATGTAGTATAGAAAAAAATGAAACCCTTAGTAGTAAATTCTTGGTGATTTTTTGTACAATATTTTCCATACTTCTTTCTTTTTGGTCTCAGCTCTGCTATGTGGTTTATCTTACTGTATAATTTGAAAGGCATTGATGAGGCTAGCATTTTCTGGAACACTTTTTGGAATCATATGATCTATATTAGCTTTACTTCTATGTCTGGCTGCTGACATTGGATTTGAGAAATCCATCTTGCCTATGGTGTACCTGTCCATGCAGTCTCTGGGCATTCACAGCTCCAGTGTCGGTTTCCTCACATGTTCATGTTGCTTCAATATGCTATACAATAGAATTTTATTAGGAATACCGCATGTCTGTGATTATTTTTGGATATAAATGGCTATTTCTTTTCCATGATCTCTTTTCTTTGCTCATTTACTGAATACAAGATGTGCTTGTAACCATAAAACATAATGATGACACTGTCTTGAGGCCATTTAGTGAACAAAAAGAACTTGTGCTCTTGAATAATTGTACAGAGATCAACTAACTTATTAGCTTAAGCTCCTCAATTCAGGTTAAGTATATCAGAATAAGTAAAATAAACTTTCTGCTTCAGTTGTTGGATTTTTGAGTCTATTACATACTATTGAATTAAAAAGGTGCAAAAGGAATAGGGAATATGTTCTTGTAGTGGCCAATATAAAGGTAAGTCATGATAACCTAAAAGGTTACAATGCTGGTGACCTAAGTAAAAAATAAGTAGACAAATATCAATGAATATGAATAGAGGTTATTATTTTATCTTCATGTTCCCTTAGAAATTGAGGATGTTAAAGCCAATGGTACTATTTCTAAGAAAGAAACAATAATTTGGAGGGGTGTGACTCAATCAGAAGCACCAATAGCTGCCAAATTTGAAATTTAGAAAATAAACAAACCAACATAAATGACCTGTTCTAAAAGGCTATCTCTTGCAAGGCTGTATGGTGACCTTGCAACCTTCATGAGATTCTTGATGATTCACTGAATTTTACTATTTTCTCTAGCTTTAGTCTGTATTCCACAGAGCAAGAAAACTGCAATTTGTATGTCTTACAAGACAAATAAAACACATAAAAGAGATAATATTTGAATTGTACATAAAATTTTAATCTTTTTATCTGTTGGGATAAATACCTGTGACTGTTGGATGAGCACTGAATGAATTTTCTTGGTATTTCAAAAGGTTTTAGAGATAGCAGGAAGAGGTAAATGTTTCCCTCAGAGAACTCTAATTCATTCTTCAGAAGTCAAATAGGTTAAATCTGCCAAACTGTTTGATTTACATCAAGAAAGCTTCTCAGAGACAAATCAACAGTACCCTAGCATGATGAAGTATGGGCTTTATTTAAGAAGGCTGTAATACAGACTGGTGGGTACTACAAAACACAGAAGAACCCTGCTTTGCTCACTGTGCCGAAGACCATCATAACCCAGTTTTAAATTTATTTTCATTCATTTGGAAGTAGTTTCATGGTTTTACAATCCAGTTTTCTGACTCATGGCGGTTCTTATTAAGTGTTCCCCATTGTGCCTGTTCATCTAATGATCCCACCTTCTCTCCTGTGCTCCAGTTTCTAATGGTTTCCTTTTCACACTTCACTAGATACCCAAGAGTTTCTGGCAATAAAAGTCAGGCTTGTCCTACAAGTGTACTAAAAATGGAAGGGATTCTTAGAGTCTGAATTGTAATTGGCTTCTCGTACAGATGATGAAACTGAGATTTGAGATGAGATGGCTTTTCTAATGTCATTAGGCAAAGCTGTCCTGAGGAAAGACTAGAGCCTAAGCCCAATCAGAAAGCATCAGCAGAGGTTTGCTGTCAGCATGAAACCTCACCTGGCTTTTCCTGGCTTTCTCTCTCACTGTTTCTTAATGAACTTAGTTGTGAATAAGTATTTGCCAAGTTCTTCTCTAATATTAACCCTCATGAGGAGCAGATGTTTTCTTCATTCAGAAGAAAAAATAGGCTTTTTATTAGCAGGTAAAAGTGATTAAAAAATTCTATCAGAAAAGCAAAACAAGGGCTCAGTTTCCTCTCTGAGACTCTAGCCCTTACTGATATTTACCTCTCCCAAACTCATCCATTTTTACATACCTACCCCAGGGAGCAATCAAATCTATTTTAGTATGATTTCTTTTAAATTACTGAAAGAAAGAGTATCTTCCACCTCTCCCTTAACCTTGAAGTGAGAATGTTGTATTTCTCTGTCCCAGTGACTGTTGAGTTTCTCCTATGACCCTTCTTTGATTTTGAATCTGAAGACAGTATATTCTCTCAGCCGGAAGCCATGGCTTACGTGAGGTATTGATTTCTCTGTAACTCATGAGTGGAAGAGACTTACATTTGTTGAGTTCTCATAATGAGCCATCTATTCTGCGAAGAATTTTCCAGATACCATTTCATTACTCTTCATGAAAGCCACTTGCCGCAGGACTTTGTACTTCCATTTCCCATAAGTGGAAACAAAAGCACAAATGGGCAGAAAAGAACTTTCCCCAAGAACTATGATTTAATGAATGATAAAACAGACATTTGAACCATCCATCTCTCAATAACCATACTTTTCCCCAGGAGGAAAACATTGCCATACAAATTGGGCATTTAGAAGGAATTTAATAAACTCATGACTTTCTGAATATTTATATTTTAAGATTTAACATAGATAGGAATATTCATGGCATATATTAATACGTATGAGTCTGAATGCTGTGAATTCACAAGCATGATTTCATCTTTAAGGAAATATTGATTTCTGTTTGGCTAGGTGGTCAGAATTTTTATATATAACTTGTAATTGTCAGCTTGTGCATTATCTAAATGTGTATTTTATATTTAATTTATATGGAGTGAGGGTGGAAAATGCTCCTACAAGGAAGCTAGCCAGTTCTGAGCATCATTTCTAGTCACTCCATGCATTGCCTCAGAATAGCTTTTGATGCATGATTTAACAAAAATTCTCTAAGACAGACACTAAATCCAGAATACCTATTTTTTTAACAGCAAAAAGATGGTCATATTAGCAGGCTACAACATTAGCGATGAAGATTTATTTCATAAAATTTGAGTAGTAAGTCTTCTGTAGTTTCCTTACAGCAGCTATCAAATCAGATTCTTCTCCTTTAACAGACAACAAACATAAACTTTGCACAAGCAAATGGTATTATCAATTACAATTGTTTTTAAATCTTCTCTATTGCCTATTCGTATTCAAGCATTGGGCAATATACTCATGGTTATTTACCAGATTACTTTGCAAGTCACAATACTTTCTAGGCAACTCTGATGATTTCTGCAGGTGTGTTTTGCACTTGAAAATCAAAGCTTAGTGGACAGAGTCTCTGCCTTTGTTCTATGAGAAGAAAGGCCGTCAAGTAGAACATTCACAGAAAAGTTTCAATGTGCATGGCAGGTCTTAGTCCAGTGACATGCTCTGGAGTAACAATGCTTTAGAATAGTGTAACAGGTAAATCTATCAACAGTGAAACAATGAATTCCTAGAACAAAATACTTAACACCAGATCATGTGACCACAGCCTATCCCTTTTCATAGCTATATGATCAGCAAGACAATGAGAAATTATGAATATATGAGTAAACACTATCTGTATTTAGCAGATTACTGAGAAAGTGCTGTAAAGAACACGCCTGTTCATATTTAATAATTGTAGTGTTGCAGATTGTCTAGTATTTAATAATAGTAATTTGTGTACAGTTCATTATAGCTTCAAAACAAATAATTAATTAATGGTTAAAGTCAATGATTTGAGATCAATGTATTATATCTTACTGTTAAATTGCATTACAAATTTTATTTGCCTTATTCCTTTGCTGATACTCCAGTAAGTTAACTATAATGTGATATAGTTTGAAAAAAAAATCAATGAAGTTTTTTATGGGCTTATCTCACAACATTCTAAAAATGTTTATTAGTGTTATTAGCTAAGATGCAGGTACCTAAAGCTGATAATGGTGTGAATGAATAGATACCGCACTGGATGGGGAGCTCTGTCTAAATCAGCATCAGGGAAGATAAAAGCCTAAAGGGGAATACCAGTCTGATAATGTATAATAAGACAAGGAGAGAGAGGGTGGAGGAAGTAGTATTTTAATATGTGTTGATCTGCATATATCATTATTTTCTTTTGCAAATTTAATACATGAGTATAATATTTATTTCATGCTCCCCCTCCTTTTCCTTTTTCTAGCTCCTCCAGTGACCCCACCCCACCCACCCACTCTTTCTCCAGTTCCTATCTTTATATTCTCTTCTTTAACTCCATGCAATAATAAAATTTTAACTCAAAGAGAAATGACTTCATGATATGTTGTGTAGTTTAATTCTGATAAAATTTTTCACTAAAAGAAAGTTATTCAGCATGAGATATAGTTCTATGGGTAAAGCCCTTACTATGCAAATCTGAGGACCAGGCTTTGATCATTATAAACCATGGGAAAAGGGGGCAGTACTGAGACTACTACCATGTGATTCTAGTCTCAGTACTGGGAGGATGGAAACTAGAGGAAGGAACGCTGAGGCTTACTAACCAGTCACCCAGGCCTTAATGGCAAGCATTAGGTTTCAGTGAAAAACCTAAAACACCATCACAGATGAATCTGAGAAATGATACCCAAAGTTAACCCTGACCTACACAAGCACAGGTACAGAAATGTATGTCCATCAATGCCTTCACATCCAATGAAAAGCTCTTGTATGTATTCTGCTTCAAGGAAGCAACACCAGCACTTGCAGGGCATATTTACACAATGGTTGTCATTTGACACACATTACCTATGAAGTAGTAAGTAAGCACTGAGAGATACAATGTTCAGTAATTAAGACAGAGGCAGAGTCCTCACTGTGCTCACAGCTTGTAGCACATCAGAACCCAATCTAAGAAGTGCTGTCCAACTTCCAAGAAGAAATCATATCTAATGCAAACTTTCTTAGTCACTCGTTAACTCCTCGAGAAGAAATTCTGTGACAGCCACAGTTACACGTGTGCTCTTCAGTGGCTCTGGTGTTAAGAATTGTCAGTGCTGCTGTGTGAATATTTCTACTATCACCATAAGCTTCTGTTGCATTATCATATTAAGTAAAAATGAAAATAACATATTTTCAAATATCTTGCTTTAAATCATCCGCATACCCTTACCCTCTTTCCCTCCTTTTTTCCTCTCCCTTCCCTTCCCTTCAGCATCACAGATTTCCGACACAAAACACAAAGCACTGCGTTTTATATAATATATAAATATATAATTTTTTATTTCATTCATTTTCAGTTGACAACTTCTTAATGCCTAAGCAATCCGTTTCTAAATTTAAATTTAAAAAGGTCTTTTAAAATTCTCTGACATAAACAAATATAATTTTAGTGATTTGTGTGATAACAAAACCATTAATTTCATGTCAATGTCTGATCCCAATTCCTGAACTCTGTCCTGCCCCCTAACAAATGATAAGTGGGATCAGCAAGACAAGCTCTTCTTACTGCATCCTAATATAATTTGAGTATATATTTCATTTATCTAAGCAAACATAAATTGCAATGTCACTTTAAATAGAAGATATAATGTCAGATTTCTAAAGTGGTTTCCGGATAGCTGAATTCTTATAGACATAATTCCCAGAAATGTATATTCAGTCCATGCACGGCTAGTACATCATTTCAGCAATAAGTGTGGGAGCAATTTGTATAGCTTAGCACTACCTACTGTTCTCAAATTCATTGATTAAAATAACAGCAGATACCAGGAAGCCCCTGCATGCCTTCCAAGTTCTTTTTTCTTCTTACAAAAGGTATTGAATTTTTTAACAGTTGTTTTAAAGCAAAACAGAACATAAAACTTAACAGCAGATTATTTCAACCATGAAGTTATTTATAAATTATTGTTATTAATAGCCTATCCCTGGGCATTTTAAATAGCAATAATTCATCTTGTTTTATCTATGCAATCAATAATTTTGCTGCTAGGAACTCCTGTCTTGACACCAATTACACAATTACACACACACTCACACACATACACACACACATATATTGAAAATATATAACTGAATAGGAAGACTTCTAGTGTATATCATATTACATTGTTTGCTAAAAGCTTCAAAAACTTTTAAAATGAAAGGTAACATCTATACTAACCCTTACAGTGCATCATATCTTACCCATTCATTAAGGAGTTTACCACAAACTTACTGAGAAACACATTTTAAGTAAGATCTTTGGCCTAGATTAATGGATTAGTGGATGAAGGAAGGATAGATGAATCCCATTACTCACCTCACTGGAGAGCAGTAAAGCGTAGAACACTGGGGCCTACCAATTCAGTGTTGTCTATTCATAATGATTTCAGTAATTATTACAATAAATGAAATGTAATGAACACAAAATAAATTTTAAAAATGCAACATTCTCCTTGACACAGCAATAGATTCTTGAGGTATGTGTCTTGTTTCTCTTTATATTTCTTTTATTGTTTTAAAAAAGATTTATTTATTTATTTAATTTATATGAGTACATTGTAGCTATCTTCAGACACACCAGAAGGGGCATCGGATCCTATTATATATGCTTGTGAGCCACGAGGTGGTTGCTGGGAATTGAACTCAGGACATCTGGAAGAACAGTCAATGCTCTTAACCTCTGAGCCATCTCTCCAGCTCCTTCTCTTTATAGTTCATACCAGTGATTCTCCACCTTCCTAATGCTGCAACCTTTTAATACAGTTATGTTTGGTGTCCAAACCATAAAATCATGTTTGTTGCTAACTTTAACTGTAGCTGTTCTACTGTTCTGAATCATAAATAATTTTTGCAGATAGAGGTTTGCCAAAAGAGTAACAAACTGAATCTTTGTTCAGAACTGCTGTATTCTATAGACAATAAAACGTAGCTGAATGTTAGGTTGCCAAGCAAGTCAGGATAGGACCCAAAATGTAGATCATGGCATATCCAGGGAAGTTTGTTTCCTTCGACAGTACTCTCTGGGCCCTTGTGACCTGCAACATTTAAAATAATGAAACGAAAAATAAAATTCCAATATTTATCCACCTGGCTCCATTGTAATTGTTAACTTATAGCTACATAGGGCTTTGACTTGTGCCCTGGAGATCACAAATATCCTTCTTCATATACATGTAACTAGAAACAATGAAAAAAGAGGCCATGAATGTGAAAGAGAGCAAAGAGTGGTCTGTGGGATTCTTTGGAGTCAGGAAAGATGTAGTCATGATATAATTACATTATAATCTCAAAGAATAAAGAAATAATAAAAAACTTTATGAGCTTAATGGTACCAAAGAACATATTTGTTGCTACATATGCAACAAAGGACATGAATCTTAAGGGATATTAAAGACATTTCTGAGAAAGAGGGAGCTGAAGATAGAAAAGAGTGTGGTCCAGGAAAACTCTGTTCTTTTAGAAGATATTTTCTAAGAAAAGCCAAATTAATTGAGAGTAGAGGGAGTTGAAAGAAGAAACACACACACACAAACACACACTTCATATATGAATCTGTGACCATTATTTGGGACCACCTGGTGTCAAGAAAATAGTCTACAGTGGTCCTTTCTCTGAAATATGCAAGTTCCATACCACATAGCACGTTCCCTTCTTCCTGTAGATCTTTTACACATTAGGATCATTTGCCTTTGACTGTCAGAGTTCCCTGGGCTTCTCTTCTCTTATTGTTTACAGGATCTGGTTTTACTCATTTCATAAATTCACATCCAATCCTCATCTTCTCTTCTGAGATCCAGGTCCTTGAAGTTTTCAAGATATACCTTTGTAAGACCTTGATCTTTTCCAAATAAAGCCATATCATGCAAAGACTTTTTATGATAACTAATACATTTTCTACTTTTTGTGACACGTGGAGAAAATGTTCTGTGAGCCAACTAGAATGTATTGCACTTCTGTTTGCTCTGCTTTTTTGGGTCTCCAATCCAGATTAGTAAAGCTTCTATAATACACTGGAAAATACAACAAAGCAATCAAAGAAAATTGTTGAGAGCCATTTACTTAAATTGCTAAAGTTGAATGCAATGCTTGCTTAAAAAATTAAGTAAACACCCATTCCAGTTCAAAGCAGGAAGAGAAAACAGAAGTAGAAATATACCAAATAGAGAGGTGGGGACCATGAAAAGGATACAGGTAACTGGTTGGAGTTCTCAATTGTGGATGCTCTTTGGTGATTTTCATTAATTAGTGTTTTGTATAGAACATAGTAAAATAAGTAACTCTCACCTGAAGATGTGTGTGTATATATGTGTGTATGTATGTGTGTATAATATATATATATCATATATGTATTTATATTTATATGTGTGTATGATAATCACAAATGACTATTAATAAAGCTCCAGTAAATGTAAAGCTTGTTCATACCATGCTCAGTGAACAGCAAATATTTCATTTAACCAAGAATAATTTAAGTTCTGCAACACTGCAACATAGCAGTTTAACATAATCTCACTGAAGTAGAGGCAGCATAATCTTAAAATCCATGAAATAGGTTAGAATATGAATGCCTTTATTACACATTCAGAAATAGTGTATGGAAATTCCATGTATATTATCATAAATATGAGAAATGAAATTTTGGAGTAGCAGCAAGAAAATTTACTCAAAACTTAAAGCTCAGATGTAAGAAAAATAGAATGAATTACTTTGATTTCTATACGTCTTCTGAACATCACACCAAGATGAAAATTGTTGCTGTTTGTGAGAAATTTTCCGATGATTTTTCTTGTCTGGAGATCATGCTAATGAAAGGCAATATGATTCCTTTCAAACTCGTATCATAGGTACAAGTTTTTTCTCCTACATTCCTCCAGACATTCAAAGAGGAATTAACATCAGTTTTACTAAACCCTTCCAAAGTATAGAGGAAGAAATGTATCACAATGTACTCCTGATGTCAACATCACCGTGGTTTCTCAACAAGACAAAGGCATTCCATGAACATAGCAAATTAGTATGTATTATGCCACCAAAATCTGTCCAGTAGCATGTAAATCAAATCAACCAGGATCAAGTGCTCATTTACAATCAAAAAACAAATTAGTTCAATATACCATGTTAATAGAAGAAAAAAATCTCAATAAAAAGAAGTACCTAACATTCCTTTATGATATAAACATTTAGCACAAAAGGAAAAAAAAGGAATTTCCCTAAAATTCCAAGAAGCATTTGCAGCAGACCTACAGCCAATATTTGTAATTTCTTCCTAGAGATAAGAACAAGGTAGGCACATACTCTTGCCATTTATACTCAGGTTACAGCTAGAACAAATATGTAAGAGCAAGAAATAAGAAAAATAATATAACATAAGGAACTTCTTATATATTAGAATCAATGTCAAATACACAATAATTGTTAGATAAGATAAATGAAAAATTGCACATACATTAAAAGGCAAGATATGAAACCACTTCTTGTTACACATGATTTGTCCTTTGTTATAGAAACCCTGGAGGAATCTGTTAAACATGTGAAAGCTTGAACTCTAAATTAAGTGAGATTTTAGGACATCAAACCAGTATACAATAGGATCTTATCTCTATACATTTACAACAACATTCAAAATGAAATTGAAAAAAAAGTATTTATCATTTCTTTAGGAAGAACTTATGTTAGAGAAAAGGTATCTTCACATGGGTTCAAATACCTGACCCTTTTGTCTCAGTTTCCTTCTTCCAGGAATTTCAAGTACATATCACCATCCCAGTGCATTTGGAAAGAACCCATACAGGCCAAAATGACTGAAGAAAGGATAACTATAGAGGCTTAGGGTTCACTATTTCAAACCTGCTATGAGTCGGTTATAGTTGAACAGTAGATCACCGGCCTGTTGGCAGATATTCTGAGTGTCTTCATAGAATTTCCACACAGAATTAGGTTCATATACACTGAAAATATTTTATAGGGTGCTAAGTCTTGTAAATAGAAATAATATCCTTTTAACAAATAGTCACCATATGCACAAAAGTAAAATTGTAACATTACCTCAAAATGTTTTTTAAAATCCTCAAAATAGATAAGAGACATAAATATTATATCTAAGCAAAAATATTTGTAAAATCTTTAATTTGGGAAATTTTCCTTTATGGAACACCAAATCATATGGAATCAGGAAAATACGGCCCCAGGCATTTTGTTAAAATTCAAATTTTATGGTTCAGAGGATACCACAAAGTAAATGAAAACCTACCTCACAGAATGGAAAAAAATATTTTACTATCAAATATTTACTAATTGGTTATCTGTTCAGTGACACTTCTCCACAGTTCCATAACAACTCTACTGTGAACACAAAGGGGCACTTGTATTGCACACTTCCAGTGAGGGGATTGAATAATATGCACAGTCAGCTTGTGGATTAAAGTTTGGTTCTCCCCTGAAAGGAAGAGGAAAGTACAGAAACAGTAATTTATGTGGGGACTGGAGAATGAAGTGCTCTGGTGATTGAACTATGGCAAAAAGTAAGGGAATGGCAAGAATTTTGACATAAAGGATAGTTACATTCATTTTATGACCAGGTGAAATCCCTGTAGCAGTCCACTATTTTGAAACATACCTTTAAGAATTATTCCTCACCTAATCCTATCTTTGTGTTTTGCTTTTTATTATTTTATTCTTTAATCGTTTATTACAGTCCAGATTTCATTCCACTCCAGTCTGTCCCTTGACTGCTCCCCATCACATACCTCCACCCTGCCTCTGTCTCTAAGAATCCTTACCCCCACCATCCCACCCCCACCAGACCTCCCCACTCCCTACAGCCTTAAGTCTCTTGAGGGTTAGGTGCATCTCTCACTGAGGCCCTTTGTTTCATTTTAAACTGAAGAGCTCAGAGGTAGGATTTCATCAAGTGCACTTGCTGAATGAGTCTGAAACTTGATGTGACTTGAATGTATGAAAATAGGAAATAGGGTAAATCATTAGCCACACTTCGATTCTAGGTATAGAGAGCAACATGATGTAAAACATGTTCTTAATATTGACAACTCAAAATCCAGAAATGTTCTAATACCATTGTAAAATGCAGGGAATAAGATATGTATAATGTATGTTCAGCATGACATAAGCTAGGTAAATGATTTCATCAGTGTATTAACTACCACTCATTAAGTGGCTATTGTGTATATGAGGGCACATTAGAAGTTCCAAATAAATATCATCTCTATAGGATATTATCTGTCATAAATTTTAATACAGGACATCATATTATTAGCAACTATTAGAAAGGGGACATAAAAGGGAATAAAGACAACATATTAAGTTTATGTGTTGAGTGTAAGACACTTTTTATTCTAGATTTATAGTTTCCAATTAAAAGAGCACAATTCATCATTTTACAATGTTGCATCAGCTCTTGGCCACCTCTTCCCAATCATTTCAAAGAAATTATCTCATACAATTGTATTATGCCTTAGTCTCAAATGTCAACAAATTTAAAATGGAACACATTACTGTGGTTATTACTTTTATTTTTGAGATAATATAATCATATCATTTCCTATTTACCTCTCCTCCTTCCAAAAACTTCTACATACTTCTCCTTGTTCCCTTTAAAATTCATGGCCTCTCTTTTTATTAACTGTTGTTATATGTATATATGCATATATCCATATATTTCATAAAATATTATTGATTATATAATTATTTTTTAGAAATTAAATTATTAATTGATTACATAAACACATGCTGTTTTATTAAGTAAAATAAGTGATATATAATTAATGAAATTATGTATATATAATATATAATGAAATTATATATAAATTGAAAAAATATATAATAGATATGAAAAATATATATGAAAAAATATAAAACATGCGGAGTTTGTATAATGGTACTTCTATATATGGTTTCAAGGATGCTCATTTTGTAGTCGATAAACAGTTGTGGTGGTTTTCATTGGAATTTGTAGGTAGTTTTCAAAGATAAATGAGAATGAAAGGATCTAGTCCTAATGCAATTATAATGGTTCACTCAGATGAAGAGTAAAACACACCTTTTCTTCCCTCTTCATCTTCCATGTTCTAGTTGCTCTGCCTAGCTTCTCCCTGAAACTACAACAGGAAGGCGTACATCTGAAAAGCATCTGAGAGGTCCTCGGAGTAAGTAACTAAAAACTTCTGGTACTTTAAGCTCCGCCTTTTTACCTTCATAATTGTAAAATAAGTGTTGAAGGTGCTAGTTAGGCACCAGCTTGCCTTTTCTATATTTAAGAAAATACATAAGTGATGTCTTCAGCTATAAGGCCTTAAAACAGGTCAGAGAAAAAAGCAACAGCCTTGGCAAGAGGTTATGCAACTTGAGAGGTTTTCCATAGTACTTCTTTGGCCAAGGATTCAAGAAGATGTAACCATTCCTGGTAAAACATGTCCAGTGGAGGCATTGCCTCAACTCCATTTAGATTGTTCTCATATGTGTATATATTTTTGTAAGCGTCTACAGTAGTAAGTTTCTAAATGGCCTCTCAAATGGCATTAATGGCACTTGTCCCTTCCATATGCCTTCCTTTACCCTTCTCTCCTATCCCTTTTCCCTATTTAATTCTCCTATTCAAGTTTCTACCCTTTGCCTCCTCCTTAGAACTGTACTCTGCTTCCTTGGGGAGAGCTTAACCTCCAATTTGGTGACTTACTAGGGACTTAATAGCTGTGCATACTGAGATGGTAACACCCATATCAAATACTTTAATGATAACCTGCCCATATATGAAAAAACAGATTATTTGGCTCTTTGAGTCGAGGTTACGTCAATCAGGATGATTATCTTATAGTTTTATCCATTTGTCTGCAAACTTTATAATTTCATTTTTTAACAACGTAATAATATTTCATTGCATAAAATGTATTATGTTTTCATGTTTATTTCTGTTTGCTTGTTATAGTTGTGGTAAGTGTCTTAGCTGATTCTACTGGTAATAAAATATGCATATTAACATTTGACTTTCAGAAGTCATTTCCATATTTAATTACTGGTGTCAGAATCTCCTATGGTTGGACGTGGCTTGAGAGTGTCTACCAAGTTGTTATGTCTGTGTTTAGTCCCTAGTGTGGAAATACTGAGAAGGGTTGAAACTTTCAAGATATCAGTTTTACTGGAAGGTGGTCTCTTTGCACTAGGGTAAATACAGTCCTTTCAGAAACCAATAGTTCTGTGAAAAAACATTGCTAGAAAAAGAACCAAAGTGATAAGTCCCTAACCTCTGACTTCCTGTCTCATTTGTGAACTTTTGGATTTGCCCTGCGTTTGTAGCATCATCTTCAGTGAGGTCTTCATTAGGGCTGATAATCACTCAGAACTGTGAGGTAAAAAGAGCTTATGAGTTATTTGTCTTTTTGTTGTGGGGACAGGAAATTAAGTATCCCAACCTTGCCTAATACTCCCAACATTCCTGAAGGTAACTTTAAATTTCCAGTCATCCTGCTTCCATCTCCCTCCTTATGAGCTCAAGCCCTAAACAGGGCATTATGCATGTAAGGGGAAGCACTCTACCTATTTAGTCACATCTTCACAACCAAGCTACAACTGTATACTTTACAGTGTGAAGGTTAAAGCCTCATTGTTAACTTTGTGAGATTTGGAATCAACCAGAAGTACAGTTGTATGTTTGAAGGAGTATCTAGTTAATTAATTAAGGCTTTGATAAAAGCATTGGGCTTCAGGACTGAATAAAAATAAACACATAAGAACCCACATTTGTCTCTGATTTCTGATTATAGATGCAGTGTGACTAGCTACCTTATGATTCTGCTACTATAGATAGCACCATTCTAATGAACATGCTTTCCCATCAGGAAGGATTATGCCTTCAATGCATAGAAAATAAATCCATCTTCCTTAAATTGTCTATGTCAAGTATTTTGCCACAATGAGAATATTACTGAAACTCCAAGCTTCCAGTTTTCGTAATGTGAAATTAATATGGGACTTCATTAATTGTAAACCTTTGGGGGATTATTTGTTTGTTTGTTTTGGTTTTTGCCTGAGTTTTATTTTGTGATTTTCATTTTTTATGTGTTTTAATCCCCCTAAAATATTGACTTAGTTTGTTTTTATTTGTGTTGGTTCTTTGGTAATTCCACATCATGTACCCAATCCCACTCAGCTTTCCCTTTCCTCATATTTCTCTTCCACGTTTGCAATCTCCCTCGTAACAGAGAAAAGAAAAATCTATCTCCTGAAATTGGTAGTGTGTCACAATGTGTCCCACCATTGCAGGATATTTAACCATACCATGAACCCCAAGATTGTATTATTTACTGAGAATACCCATTTCTAGTTGTCACATGGTTCAACCCTTAGCACCCACCTTTATTCCCTTTGGCTGGAATACAAACAGGATCTTGGTACATATATCTAATTCCAAAAATGAAGGTAAAATTAGTTTATAATTAGTATGTAAAAGGGAGCCCCATGTTTGAAAATGATCTCTGAGTGGCAGACAAAGTAATGAATCTGAGAAGATTTGACAGAATGAATAGGATATTCAGATACTGGACTTTCCCAACTTTCAGGAGAATACATAGGAAAAAGATCCAACTTAAGAGAGCACAGCAGAAAAGAGATAGGGGGCAGTTTTACTGCCACAATTGTACAAAGACAGGTTGCAGATGGATAACAAGCTAGACACAAGTGAAGAAAGAATGAGGCAAAGAAAGAGAAGGAACCAAAAGATCAGAACCAATTGCCAGAAATTTGAGGCAAGCAGAGCAATTCATTGAGAAGCTGAGAGAAGCCAGATTGAATGTTGAGCCCGCCAACCAGAGCTCATAAAGAACAAGAAATCTTAGGCTTATTGAGCAGTAAGTCTCAGAGGCAGAAAACATTCTAGCCCTAGATTAGAATATATGAAGTCTGGAAGCTTCTAGGACTAGGCCTAAGTTAGCAGGAGGCAATAAGCCTAGGAGATGATGACCGCTTTAAGTGAATGAAAGTTACTATGACATCCCACAGTATTCTCTTTTGTCCATGCTTCTATGGTATGAGCCCTCTTGCTTCTGCTGCTCTGTCAATACTAGCACCTCACTGAGAGTCATTCAGGATATCCTGTTGTTGCCTTGTGTCATGAAGATCCTGTAGCTTTGGATCTCTTGGGCTGGCCCCTTCATATACCCCCACAATTCGTCAATGGGGTAGATATTGGGAGGGCCAATTCAAAGCCCTGGATCTGAGCCTAGGAGGAGTCTGATAAAGTCACCTCACTGACTCTCCCACTATCACTCCCCTGGGACTGAATCATCAGCAACCCCAGCAACAAAATTCAGGTCTACCCTGCTGTGCCAGTAGGTGCTGAGTCTGCTCTCCAGAATGTTGTAGCCAGTGCGGGACATAGAAATGTTTTCAACTTTCATGACTCAGGAGCCAGATTTCATACCTGCCATAGATGGCCAGAAACAGGAGCAGGGTGCCTCTCCGTATTTATCTCCACCTCACAGCAGACAAGAAGCAGGGCCAGTTCTCTTCTACACACATGCTCTCAGGGCTAGCTCACCTGCAAACCTCACATCCAGGGTCAGCTCTACTGAGATGCCCAGGCAAGGTACAAAGTCAGCACCCCTGAGTGTTGTGGTAAGTGAAGGACAGGAATAGCTCTCTGGCTTTCATGACCCTAGGGCCATCTCTCTTGCCTGCAGTAGGTGGTAATGGACTGGAGTGCGGGAATTCTTCTCGCACTTGACCATGCTGCCACAGGGTCAGCTATTCCATGAACACATCCTCAGGGCCAGGTCACCCACTCACGCTGTTATCAGTGTCAACTCTACTGTGCTGTCCAGATGAGATACAGGACTGCTCTCCTGAGTGCTGCCCCAGGTGAGGGACAGGGAAGTTCTCTAGCTCTCATGACCCCTTGGGGCAAGCTCTCCTGTGTGTTTCCTCATGTCACATTCTCCCTCAAGGTGTCCCAGTGCAGCTTCACACAAGGCTCCTCAGACTGGGTCAGCAAAGGAAAAGTCCTGGTGGAGAAAGGAGTGCCCCATTTTGTGCCAAGCTCAGAGGAGCTATGCTCTCATGGCCGACTGCAACCTTAAGTAGCAGAGTTTTCCAACACTCCTGCCTGCCTCAGGGAAGGTAGGGAATCTCTCTCTTGTCTTCATAACCTCCAAACAGACAAGAAGCAGGACAGGTTTCCCTATGTGTATGTCCTTGGGGCCCAATCACCTGCAAACTCCACAATCAGGGCTGCCCTCACATTTTTTTCAGGGAATATTAGAGTACTGATCATGCTGGTACTCATAGGTCAGAACACTGAATACGGTAGACAAAACCTCTCTCCTCTCTGTAACCTATTGACATACATGTGACACAGAAGTCCCACCAGCAATCCCTCTGGGGGCAGGCATTGCTTTTGTTTTTACAGTCAATGAGCACTGAATAAAGCTTAAATATATACAAATCTCTTCTACATTTAGTAACCTATTCCTTATGTTCCTCAGTTCTTACTGCATTAAATTCTGATAGCATCTCCCTTAAGATTAATGGTGCTTTTCATTTTTTGTAATTCAAGACAAAGTCTCACAGCTTTGGTGAGTCTCACTCTGTCTTTATTTCACTTGCAAGTCTGAGGCATATTTTCCTTGCATGCAGGATTCTAGATCCCAGCCCTTTTATTTATTCAGGACTTTGAAATTTTTCCTTCATTGTCTTCTGGCCTACATTCTCTCTGTTGATGAGCACACATCTATCATACATAATCACAGTGTCACTGATTAAAATGTCATTTCTCACCCTCTGACCAATTTCAATTTTATCTGTATCTTTAGTTGATAATTTCTCTTAATATAGTACAGATCGTCTAACTAGCTTTCTTTGTCTTCATGTTCATCTTATGTAATAAGATTTTACTGAGGTTTTAAAAGCTGCTGTGTTTGCTTTCCAACTTTACCAGAATTTTAAAACTTTGGATGTTATCTCCACATAATTTTTACAGATCTTTCCTTCTTGCCTCTCATTTGGGAGTTTTATGTTCATATTGTGTACATAATTTAATAGTGCTTATTGTATGGTGAAATATTCTTCTCAATTTCAATTTCTATTTGTTTTAGCCTGCCTTTACATTTGCTCATTAATTAGGCACAACATTGAGGCACAGTCCAATATTTCCTTCTTTTGATTGTTTCACTGTCATCTAATTCTCTTTCTCTAGGCCTTGAGCAAAAGTGTAATATGAAATGGAAACTTCTGGTTCTTTGGAAAGTCAGTTATGTCAAATGGTGTTTGCTGGGCACACAGATGACAGGATGTTTTGCTGGAACAGACATGTGCAAGAATGTTTTCCTGAAACAAACACAAGTGAAAGGATAGTTTGATATAGCAAACAAGTGGAAGGACACATGTTGAAGTAGTATAAATATGATCGCACAGACAGTGGGAGATGAACACTGAGCATTGGTTTGGTTAGCTCTACCTTGCTATTTTTAGCTAATGACATGTATGTATTGATTCACCTTACCTATCATTGTTGAGCTCAACTTGTAGTAGTAACTCTGCCCTTGAGAGACACTCACCCAAGAAATGCTTGAGGTACCTGCAACGGTGGCCTCGCCTCAGGTCTGTTGGTGAGCCTTGCAATTTCATCAGGATTGAACTAAAGCTTCTGGTTCATGAGTAGTGTCAGCCTACCTAGAGGACTGAACTGAAGCTGATGGTTCATGTGTGGTGTCTGCCTACCTAGAGGACTGGACTAAAGCTGATGGTTCATGTGTGGTATCTGCCTACCTAGAAGACTGTACTGAAGTTGCTGGTTTGCGCTGGTGTCTGCCTACCCAGAAGACTTGTCTGCAGTTGCTGAGTCATAGTTGGTGTTTGCTATGGGAATGAACTGTTGCCAAAGAGGATCAAGCCCATTCCCAAATAAATATTTCTACATAGGTCCACTTCTCCCTCATCATAATAACTTGCCTCTTCCACGACATTTGGTGGGTGGTAGGCAAGAGGAGAAGTTGAATAATTAAAAGTAGGTTGCAAAAACTTTTGCCTACAAGTAAGTATGCAATAAGCATTTTGTCAGAGTCCCCTTTTCTGCATATCTCTAGCTGTTCCCTTTACCTATTCCCAAGGTAGGCTTTGAAGAAGCAAACTTCTACTAATCTTCTAGTTCTAAGGGAAGGAGAATGTGAGGAATCTGAAGGTACTTGGTAGTGACTCATTTATAAGAGGAAAGCCTCTGACATTGCCCATGTGCATCTCCAAGTCAAAGACTTGTGTAAGTTGAAAACACACTCTTGAAATAATAAATGCCTTGTTTGAAGCTGCTGACTTTGTGATGTGTTACAGTGTAGTACAAGAGTAATCCAACGCCCCATTGTCTGCTGTGTCCAAATGATGCTCAGTCACTCAACGGCATTTTCACTTCTGGTGTCTCATGTCTTCATTTTTATTATACTCCTTTTTTTGACCCTATCTAAAATGTTCCCCTCTGTTCTTGCATGGTACCCAATATCTCACAGATCATTTATTTTCCACTTGTATTGTGAAATACCAGTAGTATAATTCTGACATCTCTCTAGTACCATGTCTTTGCATTTGAGTGAAGCTTATCTATTTTTTGTTTGACATGGTCTGTAATGTATGTGTACAGTGATGTAGTTTAATATTAAATGAGACAGTATGTGTAAAAAGAAGTAAAGAATAAAATATAAAATATTTATAATGTACTACATTAAGATATAGGCTTCTTTTTTCCTTTGTGACTTCTGTTGTTGAAGCTAACTTGATTATGTGCTTTTTGTAATAAAAGTTGAGTTTGTGGTAGATTGAGCAATATTTAGTTCACTGCTGGCTGAAATAATTTTGAAGACTGATTCTGCGCTCTGCATTGAGCTGGACATTCTCTATAAGCTGTAACAAGATTCTAGGTCCATCTTTCTTCTGTTTGTCAGAACTACAAGGCTGCTGTGTGAAAGAAATCTGTGTTTTGCAACCTGGATGTCAGCATTTTAAAATGTTTCTTTTGTCACCATTCTTGATTTCTTTCTGTATCTACAGGTATACTTCTGACCTTATACTTTGAGGAGACACTGTAGAATTCGTGGAAAAAAAATTTTTTTTCAAAAAGATTTAAGATTTTCCTGACATTCAGGTGACCTAACATTCAGGTATCTGTCTGGTATTCTCCTAAGCATGAAACCTCATGACTTTCCTTGGGGGTATCACTCTGAATTCTATCTCTTTTTAGCCTCAGATTCATGTTGACTTAGTGAATTCAGTGGAGGAACATGGGAACAGTAGAAGTATATAGGCTTGCTCTATATCTGATGTTCATAGTAATTCATGTTATCACAAATATCATCATCAAAATTTAATAAAATTGGATTCCTTTCTTTCATCAGTTCTCCATAACAGTGCCTTGTTCCTCCTAACTTATATCAGAGATAAAAATAGTACAGGTGTCACTTTTGAGAAATGTTCATTTTTTTTTACATTACGTACCATGTCATTTAATAATTTTAGGATCAATGCCTTTATAGCTTGACAAAATTGGATCTATGATAAAACTTCAATTAAAGATTAGTTTTGACTTTATACAACTTATTTAAAAAACAATAAATTAATGCATAAATGTAAGGACACACACATATACATGCATTATTTTTTTTCATTTTAAAGTCACCAATTCCCACTTCTTAAACTCTCACCTATGTTAACTTCTATGGATCAAAATAATCTGTTACAGAGGAAGCATAGCATAGAGGGTTTGGTGAAGTACTTGACAGATGATTGTTTTCCCATGACATACAATGTCTATTTTTTCCCACTCTGTATTTTAAAAACAATGCATCTCATGTAGCCCAGGCTGGCCTCAGAGTAGTTACATAGCTAAAGATGACTTTAGTCTTACTGTCTCGACTTCGCAAGATTTGAATAATAAACATTATAATCATTGGGGGTCAGAAAATTGCCACAGAAGTTAAATCCTTTGCCATCTAAACATAAGAATGGTGTCTTATCTATTATTTTATTGTTATGAAAAGACACCATTTTCAAGGAAAATTTTAAAATTTTGAAAGCATTTAATTGGAGGCTTGCTTACAATTTCAGAGGATGGGTCTATGGTGAAACGAATGTGGGCAGGCAAGTAGGCGCAGTATTAGAACAGTACCTGAGTGCTTATATTTATCTGTAATTTGGGGGCAGAGAAAGCTAGACTAAGCATGGCCTGGACTTTTGAAACCTCAAACCTCATTCCCAGTGTCTCATTTCTTCCAATAGGGATACATCTCCTAATTAATTCTAAATACTTTATCACCTTAGAATCAACCATTCAAATACAGAAAGTTATGGGGCCCATTCTTAAACTACGATAGACTTGAATTCAGATCTCCAGAAACCATGAAAATATCCGTACAGCTATCTTCTGGATGGTGGAAACAGGGAAGCAATGTCTCACAGTGGTATACTAAACTAGCTGACTCAGTGAATTTTGGTTAATCAAGAAGTCCTACCTAGAACAATAAAGATGTGCCACAGAGTGAGGGTTGGGGGGGCAGTGTTGACAAAAGGAACAAACAGAACAATCAGTAACAGTGTTAACAATGCCTAGCTAGATGTCTTATTCAGTTCCATCCATACCACCCAAGTTCTTTCAATATTGTCGTTTAAATTTTGCTCATTGTAAATAGAATTTCAGTATATAAAAAGGAAGGAAGACAGCAGAAAAAGAAGAAACACAAGACTGAGACCCTAGGGTCAAAAGTATATTCCTTTAAAAAGTATCAACCTTTAATGACAATGAAAGAAACAGCATGGTGTTAGATAAACAGAAGCAGACAGAAAGCAAAAATAATGATAAAAAAAAATACAGGACTATAATCAAATAAAATAACAAAAACAATTGCTTTCTATATAATTGCTTAGAAGACAGAAAGTTTAATAAAAACTGTAATCAGGTGTACACCCAGATTTGTATTTCATGAATATATAGCTTACATCAAATATTTCTTTATGACTGTACACATTGATAATGGAATAGCTAACAAATAAACATGTCTTTTTTCCTTACATAAAGCAAGGCTCTACCAAATAGGAAAAATGGTTGGTTTATTTTTATTTGTACTTATAACTAAAATAGGTAAATTCTATATTTTAAGAAGGAAGACAATTCAAATTATTGCAATGAAGACTTGTATTTTGTGTAAGTACTTTTAATCAATTCAAAATTTTTAAATTACCTCACAATTTCCTAGTTTGAGAAATGTTCCAAATTATCATTTATTTCTAAGACTATTTTAGAGAATTGGCCACTTGATCTTATCGAAAAAGTCTGAATTATGTCATGGCAACTTGGGGAGAACTGCAGTATGATTTTAGGAATCTTGAGACATTATAAGGGACAAGATCTCTACTCTAAATATCATTGACAGCTCCTCCATTTATTCCTATCCTATTTCTTCTAATGTAATTTATATAGCTCGGGGCTGATAAAGACTTTCAGGGAAGTAAATTTTGCATACAATCCTTTTTATTGTTTAACTTTGCTCATTAGACTTCAAAATATTGAACCATTAAAAATAAGAAAGTTGAGTGGAGAGGTTTCTTTGTACAATGGAGTGTTTGCCTGGGGTTAATTCAGAGGAGATTTTGTACATAATGTAGAATTTCATCATGACACAATACCAGCAGATAAAGGGAAAATACTTTTTGTAAACAAGTTTAACAGCCTTAGTATTCATGCTTGGTTTTTTGTTTGTGTCCCAGAACTTAATCTCACATTGTCACAGTTCCTTGCTTATCAAGTTTTATTTATACTTGTATTGTGGTGCTGGATGCAGAGCCTGAAAATAGTTGATACTAAACAAATATATCTGCAAATATATAAAAAGCATTTTCCATTAGAAAATTATTTGATTATAAAATTTGCATGTAGGTCTATATTATCTCCTTATCTATATATTTATGTAGCTACCAATCTGTACTTATCGGTGTGGATTTGCACATAGGGCATACACATACAGCCTTGTATCACTTAATAAATAGTTTAACTAATCAATTGTTGCCTAATTTTGTCATTGTAAAGACATCTAAGAACAACTTACACAAACCAATCTAGTGCTGAAAACTGCCTACCTAACCCGCCCCCTCTTCACTAACTATATATGTAAATGTAGTATGTTGAAAATATATTCTGCTGTACTCCCCTACTCAGAGCTTCTCAAATAGATCTCTCTCTAGCTACCTCATTTCTTAATTCCCTTCACTTAAGGTTTACATTCATTATTCTGTTTTCCTTCTTATGTTATCTGTGATTATTATTTTGTCACCCCTCATGCTAAACATACGAATCTAAATATTTAAATTCAAGCGTCACATATAAGTAAATACATGTGCTGGTTGCGTTTCTGAGCATGAGTTATATCATTCAGGAAATGTTTTCCAGTTGCATCTTTCATTTATTTGTAAGTTTCACAATTTCACTTTTCTATAAAGCTGAATAGAATCACATTGTATTCATTACCATTTTAACTGTTATTTCTATGGTGGACATCTAGATTGAGCCTATTTTCTCATTATATTAAATACAGCAACAATCAATATGGATGAGCAATTATCCCTGTGATACAATAGAGTTCCTTTGTGCACATGCACTAGACTTGTACATTTGGGTCACATGTTAGATCTATTTCTAGCTTTTAAGAAAAAAAATCCATACTGATTCTCATATTTTCCTTCATTTTGATTTTTTCATGGAAAAATTTAAATCATTGTTCAGTTATCAGACATAGTTTTTCTAGTTATAATGGTCTAGTTTAGCAATTGTGTTCATTCACAGTGTCAAATACATCTTGCCAGGCCTTTCTTTTTTTTAATGCTTCTATCAAATAAATATGATTATAATTTTCATGGACTCACCTATAGAAGTGGCTTTATCTGTTTTCTTGTGTCTTTTAAACTGCTGAACTTGTCTTTTCTGTTTAAAATATACTTTGTGGTATGGAATATCTTTCTTGGTGATGTGTATTTTGTGATCAGTTCATTTTTTTGTCCTGCATGGATATCTTTCTGTGAATTTGGTAAATTTTCTATGATTTTAGTGAAACTATTTTCTTTGACTTGGAGTAGTGTTCTCATTTTATGTGTGTACCTCAAACTTTTGGTTGTTTATGATTTACATATGCATGTATGTATGTGTGTGTGCATACACATATATATATATATATGGTCTACCAGAACACTGCTCATCAAAGAAATTAAAAGAAAAGTTGTTAATGCATTAAAAAATATGGGCTGCAATCACAATAACATTTTGATTCCTTGAAAAAGAATTAAAAAAGGAGACACTGGATACATACAATTATATTACTAGAAATGAAAGCACACCTCTAAGGTTAAAGAAGAACATAGAATACATAGGAAAAATTTGGGAGAAAAAAAGGCAAAACATATCAAAGGAATGGAGAAATATGTGTGACTGGCCAATATCTTTGTTACCTTAATAGGGAACAGGTCTTTGCAGTTATTTAACTAGAAGACTTTATGCTAGCCAGTCAAGTGCAGGACCAAAGTGAACATTAGTTTTAACCATGCAGGAAAGCCGCTAAATAAACCATTCTCCATCTTCTAGATTCTCACCTTGCACAGCATGTCTGCTGTGCTTAAATTGTCAAGTATTTAGAATAACAAGGCTATAGCATACTACCCTCTATTCTCTTCTCTTCAGCAATGTAGTAATGAATTCAGAAGCTGGGGATTAAAGAGAGGAGATGAAAAGAAAGAGGGATGTTTTGACTCAGGAATACACATTTCCCAGATACAGTAAATATAATTATAGACCAGTGTATAGTTTTTGCAAGCCTCTTATGTTAGATATCCTGAATGATAGTTAACCTTGTCAATTTGACTCAACTTGGAATCACATAGAAGACATGCTTCTGGGTACATTTTGTTGCATTTCTAAAGACCCACAAAGAATGACTATGTCATCATTCTACGTATGTGCTGCCTTCTGGGTCTGAATCAAAAAAGAGAAAGGGAAAACATGAACCAAGTACTAGTATTTATTTCTGTGTTTTCCATTACTCTCTTGTTGCCAAGTTTGCCCAATTATGGTGGACTGTATCCCTTTAAATCATGAGCCGAAATAAACACTTCCTCATTTTAAGTTGTTTTTGCCATTTAGTCTATCAAAGCAAAAAAGAAAAGCAATTAATACATTACAAAATACAAAATTCTGTGTAGTTGCATTCTTGGGTAAAAAGAAATATTTGTACTCCTTATTCTTGGGTAATTGTCCTAATGATGTGCTGTGAGTTACTTGATATAAGATTACCATTCTTGTCATTCAGGTAAGCAAATGAAGAGTTGAAGTAGATAAATTAATAAAGATAAAAGACAAATGGTTCAGATTTTGTGTCTGCTCTTCTAATTTAAAAATCTGTAGCTTTTACTGTGTTACATATTAATTTTCACCTTCCTGTAACCTTAATAACAAGTGGTTAAATGCTGGTTTTCAAACAACATGCTTTTCACCAAACTTGGGGTTAAATTGTGGAAAACTTATTTTCAATAAAAGTTAAAATTTCTAATCTTTCCTATACAACTGGACATATCTCAGTTTCATAATACAATACAGTTAATCTCTCTAGGAAAATCATTTCTGAAGTGGTGTCAGAATTTCTTTCCAGTTATAGTATCAGTTCAAACAGCTTTTCAGAGATAACCGTAATTCTTAGGAAGGCCTAAGTCCTTTATGGCTAATCTTCCACATGTTACCACCATTTACTTTATTTTTAGCATTCTTTGCTTTAAGTGGCTTTCCTACTCTGACAACCCATAGTGATTTTCTCCAAAATTTTTGGTTTCCCCATAGTCACCCTGAGGGAAAATCCTTAATAAATACAGGTTGGAAAACTTATTATTTTCTCAAATACTTCTGAAATAAAGATACAGATTTGCAAACTTTTATTCTTCAATCTAGTGATAAACATTGCATTTTGAAAATAATACACTATTTTTCCAGTTTCTCACATTTGGTAGAGTCACACAATCTTAAATATTTATGTGATTGATTTGTGTGTGTGTGTGTGTGTGTGTGTGTGTGTGTGTGTGTATAATTTTCAATTCCAGGGAAAGACGGTTTAAACTGAGACTAAACATTTGGTGAATACACCATTCATGTATTGTGCAGATATGCCTCCATTCATCATTTAATGTACAGTGTTCATTCTAAACCTAACATTTCTATTTTTTGATGTTGGGATGTCAGATTTTAGGAATCTGTGACATGAATATTTTTTCTTCTAATTTTTGTTTCTTGAGTTCTCATGTTCCAAACTCTGTGGAACAAGTATTTATCCCATGCTCCATCTCACAGACTTACCTGAGCTTCAGGTTGGCCATCCTTGTTGCAAACCTCTGTAACACTTTACATCTTTCTCCCTCCACACACTCAAGCAATGTAAAATCAAATGTTGGTTTGTGGTTATGAAAGGTTTATATCAGGAATTGCTTCCAATTCTTTTGATCACAGATCTTATAAATGTTGTTAATACATTTTCCTATCCTGTGATAGCAAATAGAAAATTTATTGATTTTATGCTAAATTTTTTACCTGTGCTAGTATTGAACTTTCTAGTTATTTTGCATTTTTCAGCTAAAAGAAAAGAAAAATCATGTAATTTGTAGACAGTACAAATCACACCCTCCACGTTGAAAAATTATTTCTTATTTTGCTATGTTCTATTGTTTTTATGGAACAGCACAATTAGAATGCAGTTCAATATCTGTGATTGTATTAACTTTCTCATCTAGATTTGTAGCATTAATGAGATTGCTTCTAATCTAGTGCTCACTAATATTAATAATGCCTGTGTTTCAGTATGTCCTTTCTTAACATCCATATTTATTATCTTAGGAAAATAATTATTACTGTACCAATAATTTCTCCTAGGTATTGGTTTTGAATGTTAAAAACATCTTTGAAGTCTAATCTAATAATTCATTTTTATAGAGCTCATTCTTTTGCTTAATTATGATAATTAGTGTCCTAATGTTGAATTATCTTTGGCGTTACATTTCTCTCTCATATAGTATGTGTTTGTTTATGTATGTTACTATTTATTATTAATGCTCTGTTTGCAGTGTGTATGCGTGTGTGCGCATGTATGTATTTTCATACATAATATGCATGTAGATTTCTGAGTAAGATTTTTCAGGAGTCAGTTCTCCCCTTTCTCCTTGTTGAGTCAAAGATTCTTTTGTTATTCTGCCATGAAACCCATGTACTTCGGGGTAGATGGCTCATAGGTTGCTGAGCAATTCTTCTCTCTTGACTTCCCTTCATTTACATGAGTTGTGGAGAAGAAACCAAGATCTTCAAACTTGTGCACCAAGTTCCTGTACCACTAAGAAGTCTGAGGTACCCATTTCATACATTTACCTGTGTCTGTTTATTAGTCACCCGAATGCTCAGTGTGAGGAGGATAGAAGAGTTTAAACTGAGAAGAACATGAACTATGGTCAGGTTCAAGTAAACAAACAAGAGTACACCCAATCCTAATAGTGGGTCATCTTTAATAAACTCCTAGTGAAGACTGTTTGACATGAGGTTGGGTATCTTGTAAAGGTGGGTACACTGAATGTGGTAGTATTTGAATGTGGTTGGTTGTGATGTGTTCTTTCACTGTTTGAACTCCATGTGATCTTTCATAACACAACAAGACATCCATCTATAAGATATCTATTTACAGGTTACAGAGCTTGATGGAACAGTAATAGCCAAAAAGAAGAAACAAAATATATATACCATTGCAGAAAATTTCAATTGACTCTAAATATTCTAGTCCTGACACATGTAGCCATTCCCCTAATGCTTCAAGTATTCAAATTCATTAATCGTATTTTTCTTTCTAATATATATATATGTGTGTGTGTGTGTGTGTGTGTGTAAATATATAAATATATACATGCATATTAAAATATAGTTAAAATTCAAAGTCCTAACAAAAGTATAAATATGATTTGACCTTGTTTTGTAAGAAAAGATATGTTTAGAATGAAGAGAAAGAAAAGCAGGTGATATAAAAGAATGGACTTATATTTTACTGTCTCATGACAGGTTCTGTGACTTTATAGAGGGAAATGTTTTTATTTAGTTGTTAAATCATTTTAATTATGTATATTTTTAAAAGTGAGGTAATTCTTTTGTCAGTAACCGATAAAGATACATATACAGATGTAATTAAGAATTTTTTTGAATTTTTATTTTGTTTTTAGTTTATTTGTGTGGTTTTAGAACAATGCTTTGAAATTTCACCTTGTTCATGTCTATCCATGCTATGAACATGGTATGTCTCTATGATACATGGGTGTCTATTGTGTTCTTATGAGGGGGTTGCTTAATGATTTTTTATGTGTCAAGGGAAACATGATGGTGCATGACTATAATCTCAAAAGTCAGGAGGCTGAGAAAGGTTCTAAGCCAGCCTAGACTATATACCAATACACTCTCCAACAAAGGACTTTGAATCAAATTCTGATATAACAGTTAGCATTTATGCATTACTAAATATAAAGAATGATTTAGAGTTATAATGCATGCTATAAACAAGAAAATTGTGTTATGACACAGTTTTATTTTTGACATTTTAATTTTGTTGATGTACTTCAATAAACAATTTAAAGTTTGTGGAGAATTAATTTTGAAGAACAGCAATGCTATTATTTCATATATATATATATATATATATATATATATAATTGATTTAATTATTTTAAGAGTACTAAGTTCTTATTTCTCTCAATTTTATTCATTTATAGAATAAGAAATAAGTTTTAAGAACAACCATTAGATTATCTAATCATATATCTTAATGCATTTATCTTAATACATACATCAATTTGTATTGACTATGATAGTAAATTTCTTACTTTCAGCATGTAGTATCATGGATAATCCTTGATAAAAATAGGAATCAATATTTCTGGAGTCATCGGGACACATGAGATATGATCAGTTAAATATTGATTTTCTCTATGAGTAAGTGTTTTTTCTATGATTTTTATGTTTATACTCTATTTTCTTCATTACAATGAATCTACTCATAAAGTATAGTATTTAAAAAATATCAGGTTAAACGCTAATGTGCTTTTTCCATTCAGCTTGCCATGTTTATTAATGCTGTCCTTGTTTAGCTCATGTGTTAGAAGTTATATTGGTGACACCTTATGAGTGTAGATTTGGTGTTACTAGGAGACAACTCCCAGCAAACTCCCTGATCCTCTGGCTCTTACACTCTTCTCACCTTCTTCTGCACAAGTCTTCAGCTCTACATAAAGAAGGAAGTATAAGCAAGTGAGGAAACCGGGGCACATTAGAAGTTCTCTGCCCCTTGAATGAGCTTAGCAATTTCAATTGATTGTCCAGTGTCAAAAGGTCAGCCCTGAAAACATGCACAGAAATAACCTTATACAGACTAAACATGCTATATTTAGGATTACATATAAATATTCACATATATATATGAAATGACAATTAGTTAATATAAAAAAGTCCATAAATTTGAAGGAGAGCCAGAGCACATATATGGGAGGCTCTGGAGGAAGCAAAGAGAAGGGATAAATGTTGCAATCATTTTATAAACTCAAAAATAAAAGGTATAAAAATAAATACATAAAAAGAGATAATGATGACATCTAGCTGTCCTTTTTTAATTGATTTTTGTTGATTTCCTTGACAAAAGCCAATCAATGTGTGTATCTTCTGCATTCTTTTGTGTCTTCTACACTAACCATGCTTTGTCTTACTCATTGCCTAATTATACTGATTTTTGCAACTGAGGAATGGAAAACATGCCAACAGCTTTTCCTCCCTAAAATTGTAGCTATCTAGATCCTGCCTAGTGTGAGAAGTAGACTGTTTACACTGATCTCATCTCCCTTTTCTAGAAAAAGCTTGAGGTGTTGAAATTAGCACAATCGCAGTCCTTTCTATTCTCACTACAATACTTTTGGTAATTTGAAAGAAAAAGATGTAAATAATATAAAAATTTGAATATTCTATAGCAAATATGTCTGTATTCACATCTATAAATATCCAAATTCTGACATCTATACATACAACATAACCTATGGAATAGGTTTGCTAATATCTACAAAAACCGTAGACTGACATTTTGACCTGAATTGTTTCAAATCCATACAACTTATAATGAATAATTATATGCACTTCTCCATTTATGTGTATACGAAGAATTTTATTTCTGTCATTGCCTAAACAGTGTCTACCTTCCTCTTCATTAGTTACCAATGACAAACAAAAGTATGGTTCCATAAAAGTTTACCTCTGGGAACTAATGAGTAGACTGTACTTATTTACAGAATATGAATGAGAGTTTTTCCATCAGAAACATGGGTAAATCTCAAGCAGCCTTCTTGAAAGAGCTACACCTACCATATTTAATGGCTTCCCCATGGCTAAGAATATAAAAGTACATTTCCTTAGGGTTTCTCAGACTATATACTCTCATCTTTCCACAATGGTCATGTGGAGTCAAGTAAAAGTTATGTGCCAGTATCTAGAAAAAGGGAGGGGACAATGCTCCTCTGAAGCTCTTCCATCTACGAGAAAATTTCAAAACTCACAGACAGTATCATGAAGTGATTGTTTTGTTCATATGATAATGCTATAAAACATTATTTTTTTCTGTCACATTTCACACCACTAGATAAAGCCATTCATAATTATTTTCTTCCATATTTTGAAATTATTCATTGCTGATAGCATTTTGTATAATTATCACCTGTAAGCTGATGATACATCTGGAAATGAGATCATTTTGTATCACTTGATTGTATTTAACAGATGAAGTATAATAAAATATATTTTATTTAATAATTAAGTTGTCCATGAGAATGAATTTTGTAGCAGAACTAACGACATGAGATGGAGGGAGCCTGTTACTGAGGAAATAGCCATGTTACTGCTCTGCAGCATGCAAGTAGTCCCTGTTTATCCAGTGGATCCCCTTCATTTTGTACATTCAAGCGTTTTTCTATGCTGGTAATATCTTAGCATGCAATTTTACATGTTAGTTCCACTAGACAGTTTGCTTAACATCAGAGATTACACAGCCACCAACCCAGTTCTTGCATCTCTATCTTCAGTATATTCTTTGTGATTATCTCTACTATCTTGCTCCATTCATTCACAACCAGCTGGGTTTTTTCAGTTTTTCATTCTTATTAAATTTTAAACTCATCTTTGGAAAATGCCAGACCACTTACAATGTAGGCTTAAATATGGTGTAAGTTGATATTTGTTCTTCTTATGTCTGAGGTTAATCAATACCTTATTTTGGAGTTCTTTTGAAAAATCCACTAATATTCTTGGTATTTTAATTGAAAAAATTAATAAAAAAGACCTCAAGTGCTTTACTCGTGTTAGTTCCCTCGGAATAGTTTGTAACTTACTTTGCTTTCAGATTTGCTTGCTTATTTATTTATTTATTTATTTATTTATTCTACTTACTTATATTACTGGAAGAGTTTCCTTTCTTAATAGTTTTTATGTTTTTCTCCCCTCCAGTATTTAATAATCCCTGAATATAGCCTTATTATCTTCCTCTCATGCACATATTTAATATTTTCTGTTGTTACAAAATTTGTAGGTAATAGCAGTTACTTCTGTCTACAGCACAAAGTACAGATTCATGAAGTCATATGAAATATTTATTGTTTTCGTCTAGTTCAGTAGTCCTCAATCTGGGGTTCTAGACCTTCTTGAGATTCTCATATCAAATATTTTACATCTCAGATAATTACATTACCATTAATATAAGTAGCAAACTTACACTTACGGAGTACCATATGAGATAATTTTACCGTTGGAAGTGCTACTACAATATGAGAAATGTATTAAAGTATCAAAGCATTAGGAAGTTTGAAAAATCACTGCTTTATTTAATAAACATTAACTACAGTGTACATATTGAACAGAAAACAAAAATGATCATCTTTGAGCTTTTGTTCATGAGAGCTTGCCCTGTCTCTGTCACACTCTCTCTATCTCGATTCTAAGTATCCATCAACACCCTATTCAATTCTCTAACCCAATATGCTTCCTTTTATGTTACTTTGGTCAGATAGACTTAAGAGAGAATGGAATTAATGTGAAAAAAGAAAAAAATCTACCTCATAATTGAAATATTCATTTTTTTCAGGGATACATATTCTCTACTTTCCAAGTTCCTGATTTGTTGACCTTTTCACAGTGTTCACTTATCTCCAAACTTTAAGAGCCTATTTGGTAATCCCAGTGGGAGATTAATGCTAATAAAAATTTTTACTGACAGTAACCACACTTGAGACAGTGCTTAATACTAATAAACTTTTTATATGGCACTGATATAAAAGCAGAGAAATACTTAGGCTTTTAATTGCATCAATTTGTACTTTTACAAGTCCCTCCTGTGATTGTGATTCACAGCAGTTGGTGGAAGTCAATGCCACAGTGCTGAGAGAAAGAGGAATGAATGTTTTGGTGTGAACTAAGGGCATCCTTAGCCTTTATCTTTGCTTTTAGAAAGCAGTAAGAAACTGGACTCCAGGGAACAGGGTTCAATAAATTCCTCAACTCAGTTGTTTCCAGATGCTCCATAATGCTGGTAATTTCCTCGATGGACTCCCAACAGGGATCAATGCAAAAAACAGTTTGTATACAAAAGGCTCGTAGTTCTGTCTAAAGAAGGTCAAGGAATGGCTGGTTCACTTGGTTCCGTAATAAAGCTGGATTTAATTGGGGAGGACATCCAAGGAAAGGTTAATGAAAAATGGCTCCAAAGAAAAACAGAGGCAGGCAGCCCTGGGATTAAAGTGGAATGGGGATGGGGTATGGCCATGTACAAGGGTCACCATTTGGTAAATCAGAATAGCTCTTATTCATTTCAGGCATTGTCCTCAGTTTAGTGATGGAACCAAATCAAAGAAACTACTTCCACACAAAACTAACTGAATAAGGTGAAGAGGTTCCCGGTCTATTGGGATGGTCACGTATTTCTAAATTAAGCATTGAGAGTGTAGGAACCTCATACATTCTACAGCAAGTTTTCCCAGACAGTTATCATTGTTCACATTTCTACTACTTTCATTTGGTTTCTTAGTTCAGAAAAGAAATGATTTAGGGCAATTATTTATTGTTTATGTACTGGATTGTTTTATGGACACAAGCTAAAATCATCTAAGAGGGAGGAATCTCAATTACGAAAATATCTCCACTTTGGTAAGAAAAAATAGAAGAGACTGGGAGCAGTTGGGGACAGGAACAGGAATGACCTGGAATGGGGAGAATGAAGGAAGAGCTTACTGGGAGAGACAACTGAAATTTGGCAGGGGGTGTGGGGGTGAGGAAATTCAGGGGAAAGGTGCAATGGAAACTCCCAGAAATCTACTAGGGTGACCCCAAGTAAGACTCCTGCTAATGATGTATACAGAGCCTGAACTGGCCATCTCCGATAGCCAGGCAATACCTTATATAGAGGGATTTAGACATCAACCCAGCCAAAAAAACTTCTATGTAGTATTTGTCCTGTGAGCAGTGTGTGCTCTGGTACACATGGCCCAGAAATTTTCAGAGTGGCAAACCAATGACTGTTTCTGCTTGAAACCCATGCCATGAGAGGAAGCCCACCACTGACACTTCTAGGATGACCAGACACTAGAAGCCAGATAGCCCAGAGACCTAGGATGAAAACCAAACATGCCTGGAAAAAAGAAAAAACTGAAATGATTACTAATAATATAGTGCTATACCTGTAAAAAGAAGCCACTGTCAGAGAGGCTCTATCCAGCAACTAATGAAAACAGATGCGGGCCACAGCCAAACGCTGATCTGAACCAGATGAATCTGCAAAAGAAGGAAAGGAAGAGTTGTAAGAGCAGGATTGGTCAAACACGCAGCAGAAAACCTCACAGAATAAACAAGCCTCAAGAAACCTGCACGGGCTGAGGCTCAGAGACTGAACTGGTAATCAGGGAGCCTGCCTGAATCTACCCTAGCCTATCGGCATATTCGTGACAGTTGTGTTGCTTGCATTTTTGTAGGATTACTAGAAGAGGGAGCAGGGGCTGTTTCTGATGCTTTTCCCGCTTCTTTTAAATTTAATTTTTGAAACTTTATTTACATTTCAAATGTTTCCCCCTTTCCAGGTCTCCACTTTGGAAAACCCCTATCCCCTCCCCCCTCCCCTGCCTCTATGAGGGTGTTCCCCCACCCATCCACTAACTTCCATCTTCCCTCCTTGGCATTCCCCTATACTGGGGCACCTAACACCCTCAGGCCCAAGGGCCTCTCCTCCCCCTGATGGCCAACAAGGCCCTCCTCTGCTACTTATGTGGCCTGAACCATGGGCCCTCCATGTGTATTCTTTGGTTGGTGATCCAGTCTCCGGGAGCACGGGGGTGGGGGGGTGGGGGTGTCAGGCCAGTTCACATTGTTGCTCCCTCCATGGGGCTGCAAACTCACTCCACTCCTTCAGTCCCCTCTCCAACTCCTCCATCTGGGACCTCACGCTCAGTCCAACAGTTTCTGTGAAGTGAATCTTGGTTATTCCGAACTTTTGGGCTAATATCCACTTGTCAGTGAGTACATACCGTGTTCATTCTTTTATGACTGAGTTACCTCACTCAGGATGACATTTTCAAGTTCCATCCATTTGCCTGAGAATTTCAAGAAGCCATTGTTTTTAATAGCTGAGTACTACTCCGTTGTGTAAATGTACCACATTTTTCTGTATCCATTCCTCTGTTGATGGACATCTGGGTTGTTTCCAGTTTCTGGCTATTATAAATATGGCTGCTATGAACATAGTGGAGCATGTGTCCTTAATACATGTTGGAGCATCTTCTGGGTATATGCCCAGGAGTGGAATAGCTGGGTCCTCATGTAGTATTATGTCCATTTTCTTAGGGTCTGTCAAACTGAATTCCAGAGTAATTGTACCAGTTTGCAATCCCACCAGCAACGGAGGAGTGTTTCTCTTTGTTCACATCCTCACTAGCAACTGCTGTCACCTGAGTTTTTAATCTTAGCCATTCTGACTGGTGTGAGGTGGAATCTCAGGTTTGTTTTGATTTGCATTTCCCTGATAACTGGGGATGTTGGACATTTCTTTAGGTGCTTCTCGGCCCTACGAGTCTCCACAGTTGAGAATTCTCTGTTTAGCTCTGTTCCCTTTATTTGTTCGGGTTATTTGTTTCTCTGGAGTCTAACTTCTTGGATTCTTTGTATATATTGGATATTAGCCCTCTATCAGACATAGGATTAATAAAGATCTTTCCCCAATCTGTTGGTTGCTGTTTTGTCCTATTGACAGTGTCCTTTGCCTTACAGAAGCTTTGCAATTTCATGAGGTCCCTTGATGTCACTCTAACCAAACAAGTGAAAGATCTGTATGACAAGAACTTCAAGTCTCTGAAGAGAGAAATCGAAGAAGACCTCAGAAGATGGAACGATCTCCCATGCTTATGGATTGGTAGGGTTAACATAGTAAAAATGGCCATCCTGCCCAAAGCAATCTACAGATTCAATACAATCCCCATCAAAATTCCAATTCAATTCTTCATAGACTTTGAAAGAGCAATTCTCAAATTCATTTGGAGGAACAAAAAACCCGGAATAGCAAAAACTATTCTGAACAACAAAAGAACTTCTGGGGGAATCAGCGTCCCTGTCTTCAAGCTGTACTACAGAGCAGTAGTGATAAAAACTGCATGGTATTGGTACAGTGACAGGCAGCTAGATCAATGGAATAGAATTGAAGATTCAGAAATAAACCCACACACTTACAGTCACTTAATCTTTGACAAAGGAGCTAAAACCATCCAATGGAAAAAGTCAGCATTTTCAACAAACCATGCTGGTTCAACTGGCATTCTACATATAGAAGAATGCAAATTGATCAATCCCTATCTTCCTGTACAAAACTCAAGTCCAAGTGGATCAAGGACCTCCACATAAAACCAGATACACTGAATCTAGTAGAAGAGAAAGTGGGGAAGAGTCTCGCTTTTCCCACTTTTTGGACCCTTCTACTCATAGTGGGTTACATTATCAACCTTAACATGAGGGTAGATGCTCATTATTACTGCACCTTGATATGTCATGTTTGGTTGATAACTCTGGGCAGCCTGCTCTTTCTGAAAGGAAACAATGGAGGGGCAGATGGAAAACAGGGAGGTGAGAAGGTGGGTACTGGGAAGGGAGAAGGGAGGGGAAACTTCAGTGGGGAATAACATAAGACAGAAAAATTAATAGAAAATAAAAAAGAAAGAATGGAAAATGCCTCCATAAGATATGACTTTAAGTAAGCCTGTAAGGCATTTTCTTAATTAGTGATAGAAGGGCTTTGATCTAGTCTATTGTGGGTGATACCATACCTGTGTTGGTGGTATTACATTTTATAGGAAAGCAAGCTAAGCAAGCTATAAAGAGTTAGCCAGTAAGCATCATGACTCCATGGCCTCTGCATCAGCACCTTTCTCCATGTCCCTGCCATGTTTGACTTCCTGTCGACTTCTTTCAGTGACAGGGTGGAAGAGTAAGTCAAATAAATCCTACCCAACTTCTTTTTAGGTCATGATGTTTCACAATAGCTGTAGTACCCCTAATCAAAACAGCTTATTTTAGCATAAATGTAAACCCACCCATTGGTTTATACATTAATGACCACACTACATAACAATCTCACATGTCATAATTTCTACAGTGTGATTTTTAACTTAACACATAAATTTTAGTGTCAATAATCTGTATGGGTTTGACCCTCAGCATTTAACCAAGCATTTCCCTTTAGGTTATGACCTTCAGCATACTTACTTCCGTCCTTGTGTACATGACTGTCTATTCTAGTAGGGGTTGATGTAAGCTCCACACATCAATCTAGTACCTCTAAAAGCCACAAACACAAGGGTACTGGACATCATTATATGGATATTGATAAGGAAATGCCCTGTTCCATGATGCTATGCTTTCCTTAGCCAGAAATAAAAGGATCAAACTGAAATTAAAGCTTTTGATAATGAATGCACCTTCAAGATTGGACCCTCAGAAATCCACTTGCCTCTGCCTTCTGAGTGCTGGGATTAAAGGTGTGCGCCACCACTGCCCGGTGGGATTGGGCCCTCAGAATAAATTTTTTTTTTGCCAGAAAGAGTGTTTGGCATACACAACTCACTACTGCTAAATGATAATGATGGTTTTAAACTGCACCCTGTATTCATTCCATTTAGGTGCCTCTATCAGGCAGTTCCAAACATCATATCTGGTCCTAACTGCTCTGAATGAAAGAAAACTCTTCTTCATTTTTTCTTTTTCTTTTCTCTTTTTAGAAGTAGTCATGTCCTCCATTTTTTATTTGATTTGCTTTATGTGTGTGTGTGTGTTAACAGCTTTTATTTACCTATTTATTTATTGTATTGGGTATTTTATATATTTATATTTGAAATGTTATCCCCTTTCCCAGTTTCCCCTCGCAAAAGCCTTATCTTATACCCCTCCCCCTGCTTCTATAAGGGTGCTACTCCACCCACCCACTCCCACCTCACCACCTTGGCATTCCCCTAAACTGGGGCATCAAACATTCACAGAGCCAAGGCATAACCAAGGGCCTCTCCTCCCTTTGATGCCAGATAAGGCCATCCTCTGCTACATGTGCAGTCAATTTTACTGAGTACATCATCTTTATACGTACTCAAATTAATATGCATTCACACGTACCCCACCTTTTCAATAACATTCACTCGTATTAATAATAATTCATTTATTATCATTTTACCAATATTGTATGTCCATGGTTGTATTTGGAAAGCTCTAGATAATTTTCCTCTGATGAGATTAAATATGAACATTGAAAGACCCGTTTTGTTTGTTTGTTTGTTTGTTTGCAGGTTATGTTGGTGTCAGTTTTCACTGTGTTCTTTCATGGTCACACATCTCTTATCATTGTCTCCTGGTCTTTGTCTTGTTTTAGATGTCTCAAATCCATTGCCTCCTTTCCTAAAGAAGTGGTGTGGCCTTCCATTCCTTCAGTTTTGGTGATTTAGAAAGTTTACAACATGTAAATCTCTGAAGCCATTTCTCAAAAATTTTATTACCATCTTTATCTTGGAGAATCATAAAGGAAGGGCCTTGCCATTCCAGCAGCAATAATTTCAGACTACATAACTTACCTGCTACTGCCTTCCTGGACCTTTGTCTGTATTAGAATATTCTGCTAATAATAGCTACTTATCTCCCTTCTGATATTATCTGTCCAACTATTATTCTACCTACCTGTAGTCTACTTGAGCTGCTACCCAGATATACTTACTTTTAATTAAAAATTATTAAGATAACTCAGCTAGAACAATTTACACATCATTTATTCAGAATGTAAAGCATAGAACAGGCATCACATGAAATAATCCAAGATAAATATATTTCATAATCAAATACATTTGAATGATTTTGCTATCCCCTACCTATTTTTTTTACTTTATTTTATTGATTATTTTATTTATTTACATTTCAAGTATCCTCCCCCTTCCCAGTTTAAAGGTCTTAAAAACCTACCTAGTTTTTAAGAATCACAGTCAGCTTCAGGAGAATCATGATTCTGAAAACTTTCGGAGAGTTATTTTAAACAAAGTTGTCAATTTTTCTGAGTAGATCATCTTTATGCATACTCAAATTGAAATGCATTCACACATACCTTACCTTTTCAATAACATTCACTCGTATTAATAATAATTCATTTATTATTATCATTTTATGAATATAGTATGTCCATCATTGTATTTGGAAATCTCTAGATCCTTTTCCTCTGAAGAGATTAAATATCTGCTTAAGTACATTGACCTAGTTTTATTTTTTTTGCAGGTTTTGTTCAATGTTATATTGATGTCAGTTTTCACAGTGCCCTTTCTTGGTCACACATCTCTTATCATTGTCTCCTGGTCTTTGCCCTGTTTTAAATGTCTTAAACCCATTGCCATCTTTCCTAGAGAAGTGGTGTGGCCTTCCATCCCTTCTTCTAAAAACTAAGCCAATAATGAAGAAATGTACAGAATCTACAGTGCTGTATACAGGAAACTCATATCATCTTCACATCCGCAGATAAGAATGAATTGAAACACTGGTGTCTAGTGTCAAACATTTTAGTCTATAATGGAATCCTCTTTTGCATACTGGTAAAATGAACCCTAGGCATGTGAACTCTGACATGCATGAAAATGACCAATTAGAGCTAGATTTTAAATTGAAATTCTTTTCCTAGCAAAAGTCTTCAATATAAGTGATATCCAATACAGACTTTATAGTGACAACTTAATTAACAAATACTCCAGAGATAATGCAACAATATTAATGCAACTTGGCACATAATTATCATTTTTCAAATAGAATTACCATGTGGTTACAGCTCCTTTGTTACTATGATGAATATCTGAAGTATTCTCCCTATGAAGTTAGGTATAAGTTTTTAATTCTTTTAGCAATTTTATCATTTTTTTTTTAATCTCACATAATGGTAACCCTCTGTGTTCAGATGAAACAATATTTTATTTTTGCTCTTTTTTTTTGTCTCTTGCCAATTTCATTTGAATGACTGTTGTTATATTGATGTCATTTTCTCCTTTTATGCTTTTAGACAGTGTATCTTCCTACTTAAAGATTTTGTGGACAAAAAGAAGTAGGTCTCAACTTTGACCCACTTTGACATTAACTCTCTTTTAATAGGTGTACCTACACCATTGATGCGGCAGTAATTATTTGGTGTACTTTGATTCATATCTCCCTAAATCACTTGCTATCTTTATATCCTGCTTTTACTCCTTAATCGTACTTTTGTCTTTCATGCTTTCCTATATTTTTTGGTTTTAATTAAGCATTTTTTTAATTGTTTCAAATTTCAGTATATCACCTATATTTGTTTGTTAACTTTATTTGTGGGTACTAAAAATTTTTAATAGAGGTTGGAACATAACTGAAGTCTTGTTTTAAGTGATAATAGTTTCCATTTTCAAGAACAACAAATTATTTCTTTTTTATTTTATTTTATTTATTTATTTATTTATTTATTTATTTATAGCTTCAGATTTCATTCTCCTCCTGATCTATCCTGCTATTGTTTCACATCTCATACCTCCTCCCGACCACTCTATCTCCACAAGGATGTCCCTATCCTCATCCCCTACACCGTCATACCTTTAACTACCTGAGGCCTCCAGCCCCTTGAGGGTTAGGTACACCTTCTCTGACTGAACCCAGACCCAGCAGTCCTCTGCTGTCTATGTGTTGGGAGCTTCATATCAGCTGCTGTATGCCGCCTGGTTGGTGGATCGGTGTTTGAGAGATCTCAGGGGTCCAGGTTAATTGAGACTGCTGGTCCTCCTACAGGGTCACCCTCCTCCTCAGCTTCTTTCAGCCTTTCCCTAATTCAACCACAGGAGTTAGCAGCTTCTGTCCATTGGTTGGGGGCAAATACCTGCATCTGACTCTTTCAGCTGCTTGTTGGGTCTTTAGGAGTGTAGTCATGATAGGTCCTTTTTGGTGAGCACCCACATCTGACAACTTACTGCGGCCTGTCACACCAGTGCTGGTAGTATCTGATAACTCTGACCTCTGTGGGCACTTTACTCTTGTGCATATACCCACACAGACACAGACATACACACATAAACAGACACACACAAACGCACACACACATACATATTTAAAATAATAAAAATGAATCTTAAAAAAATAAAAAAAGAACAGAGGGAGACTGAGGAATGAATTTAGTGTGTAGAGTCCTTATGTTCAATGCTCTGGGTTTGATTCCCAGAGCCATGCACACTGTATGTGGATGTAGGAGGCACCCAAACACTAAACAGATAGGAAGCAATGGGATAAGAAGTTCCAAAGTTCGTCTTGACTATGCAGCAAGGTCAAGGCCAGTTTAAGATATATGAATCCCTTTCTTAACAAAAAGTTTTATAAAAGTGCAATTCTAATTACCCACAGTGTACAGCATCTGAATATTTTATTTCTGATTTATGATTAACTCAGACATGGTATTATCATTGTTGTTATTCATTTGTAATAAATTCTGAGCTCCCCCGATTGCTGTTATGATATTATTCTGTTATGAATATATATGATGTAGATCATGGAAAATTTGGCCTGAATTTACCTAGAGTATTTTCAATTAAAAACAACATTGTTCTTATTTTCTTTCAACTCTCCTCCCCCAAGAATGAGGCTGTCATTCATCATCTAATAAATAGATGCTTGTTGTGCTGGCTAGACTAATGTAAACTTGATATAATATACAGTTATTACAGAGGAAGGGAACCTCATGGAGAAAATCCCTCTCTAAGGTCTGATCATAGGCAAGCCTGCAGAAATTTGTGTGTGTGTGCTTGTCTCTACCCCTGGAATGGTGATCCTAGGTTCTATAAGAAAGCAGACTGAATAAGCTTTGGGAAGCAAGACAGCAATCAGAAACCCTCCATGGCCTCTGCATCAGCTCCTGCCTCCAGTGACCTGCCCTGTTTGAGTTTCTGTCTTGATTATGCTCAATGAAGGACTACAATGTGGAAATGTAAACTAAATAAAACCTTTCGTCCCCAAGTTGCTTTTGACCATGATGTTTTATTTCATCAGTAATAACAACCCTAAGACACTCTTAGTACTGGTAAGTGACTTAATGTATAAATGAATGAAGGTACAGATGGATAGATGGTCGGATATATAATGATTCCTTCTCAAACAGTCAAATTTACATGGCACAAGAAATCAGTCATCAGTTAGCTATAATATGTTCTTGGAAGAAGTTACTATTGAGGGTAATTTGTGGCCTAATCCCTAAGTTATCATAATTCCATACATCATTTCCATATGAAGCTCATGCAAGTTTCAACACTATCAAATCACTCTCTGCCAATCACACACATATTTAAAATATTCAAACATGCAAATGCATACATCAGATATTAAATGCAATAGGCACCATGTGAATGCTTATGATTGATTCTTACTTCTCTATGGGATATGTATCAGATTTGTGAATGCTTAGAAAAATTAGTAAAATGATACTGAGGCATTTTAAATTAGATTATATTTCATTCAAATCATGGAGTTATGAGAGATCGTATTTTTCTATTGTCAGAATTTAAGCTTCTAGGTTTTTCCAAAGTTGCCAACACAAGTTACTCCTTGTACTTCTATTTTTTTGGGAGGTGTGGGGGTCCAGACAGGGTTTCTCTGTATAGCCCTGGCTGTCCTGGAACTCACTATGTAGACCAGGCTGGCCTCAAACTCAGAAATCCACCTGCCTCTGCATCCGAAGTGCCGGGATTAAAGGCTTGCACCATCACAACCCGGCTTGTACTTCTATTTTTGACAGTCATATGTAAGGATATTTTAAAATATGTTATCCACTTGATTGTTTCCTTTAATATATCTGACTATCCTTTATAGCTTTGTAATGTATTTTTTTATATTTTAGATAACAGGTAAGCCATTTAAATAGTCATGAAACATTTTTACACACACACACACACACACACACATATATACACACACACACACACACACACATACATACATATACCTGAAAGGAGCTTTTTCTTACTTAAATGGATGAGAGAGCCATCTTTTCTTTACAATGTATATATTGATTTACTTTCTGGGTGAGTTCATTAGCACTTCAGTAATGTAACACTTTCATTATGCGATGAAATTGCTTTAATTGTCCTCTCTTTGGTAATGAGAAAAGGCTTCATACTGTTGTAAAACTTTTGAAGTGTTGTGAATAATTTGCTATCTCTAAACCTTTGAATAGAACGTTTAGAAGGCCTAATTTTAAGCATGGCTTCCCAATCCATTTTCATACCTGACCCTGCCAAAAATCTTCTTTGTCATTCATTCATCATAAGCCATCTCTAGTCATGACTCCCTAATGTATGCCTGTGTGCACACATCCTTCGTACTATCATGCTTATATGATATTCTCTGATTTGCAACCCCATAGGAAGAACAACAATATCAACCAACCAGACCTACCCCTCCTCCCCCAGAGCTCCCAGGGACTAAGCCACCAACCAAGGAGTACACAAGGAGGGACCCATGGCTCCAGCCGCATATATATCAGAGGATGGCCTTGTCAGGCATTAATGGGAGAAGAGGCCCTTGGTCCTGTGAAGGCTCTATGCCTCAGAGTAAGGGAATGCGAGGGCTGGGAGGCAGGAGTGGGTGGGTGGAATGGGGAACAACCTCATAGAAGCAGAACGGGATGGGATGGAGTTTGGGGGATGGAACCGGGAGAGGGGATAACATTTGAAATGTAAATAAAGAAAATATCAAAAAAATTGTTCATGGACTTGACTGTATAGCCATTATATATCTCATGCAATACAACTAAAATACCTAAAAGATAGTCTTTTCTACTTACGCTTTTGGACCCCCAGTGGTCTTGTATTACTGAACAACATTTAAGTGAATAAACAAATAGGAGAACCAATCAACTCTCTAGCAGTGTGCAAGTAAGTTTTAAGTTCTGAATTTCTTGATGATAGCTGTTTGAATACTTGAATGTATACTCCTCTAGTCTAAAACAACAAGTGGGGCTTCTGGATGGAGTACATCTATAAAGGGAAAACTAACAGTGGTGGCGGAATGAAGATTGGGAGATGTAAGACTGTTCACCCAATGGTGCCTTGTAAATTCTGAGAAGTCCCTGGGAAAAGATAGGACTGTAGGGATAGCTCAGTGATAGCTCTTGACTGCCTAATCTTGAGACCCTAGGCAAAAATCCCTATAATCAAAAAAGATTACTCCACAATAGTTAGACCTGTAATTAAAGATAATAATTTATAGGAAAAGAAGTGCACTTGTTCATTTATTGTTTTTCTTTTCCATTTTTGCTGATTCCTTACAGACTGAAGTTAGCAGTCTTTGATACAAGTTTCTGAAAAAAAAAAAAATCTTGGCTTGTCACTTAAGAAAAGATGTTCCTCAAGCAAGATTCACCTGTGGGTTTAATATGCTTGGTAAAATGACTAATATATAATTTATTAGAGAGTTGTATTCACCTTACAAGACTGACCTTTCTTTGCAAAGATAACTATAGTTGCCTCCAGCAATGAGAAACACTTGAGAGGTCCTTTTCTATTTTCTTCTTTTAAAAATTTTTGATACTTTATTTACATTTCAAATGTGTTTCCCTTTCCAGGTCTTCCCTTTGGAAACTCCCTATCTCCTCCCCCTCCCCTTGACTCTATGAGGGTATTCCCCCACCCATCCACCCACTCCCCTCTTCCCTCCATGACATTCCCCTCTCCTGGGGCATCTAACACTCTCAGACCCACGGGCCTCTCCTCCCACTGATGGTCAACAAGGCCGTCCTCTGACACATATGTCGCCAGCACCATGGGTCCCTCCATATGCATTCTTTGGTTGGTGCTCCAGTCTCTGGGAGCACCAGAGGGCCTGACCAGTTGACACTGTTGCTCCCTCCCCATGGGGCTGCAAACTCCCTCAGCTTCTTCAGTCCCTTCTCCAACTACTCCATCTGGGACCCCACACTCAGTCCAAGAGTTTCTGTGAATTGAATCATGGGTGTACCGAACTTTTGGGCTAATATCTGCTTATCAGTGAGTACATACCGTGTTTGTTCTTTTTGTGACTGAGTTACCTCCCTCAGGATGATATTTTCAAGTTCCATCCATTTGCCTGCAAATTTCATGAAGTTGTTGTTTTTAATAGCTGAGTAGTATTCCATTGTGCAAATGTACCACATTTTCTGTATCCATTCCTCTGTTGAGGGACATCTGGGGTGTTTCCAGTTTCTGGCTATTATAAATATGGCTGCTATGAACACAGTGGAGCATGTGTCCTCTATTTTCTTTACAACGGTGGGAAGAGAAGTAGAAACTCTACTGTCCAAATTAGATATCAACCAAGTTTTTAAATATTTATGAATTAACAATTTGTGTCTTTTAAATGTTCAGTCTTTTTAAGTGTATCCATCCTCCCTATGTGTAACTATTACCCATGGCTGGGAGAAATGTTTCATAGAAATGAAGAGAACCTTTAGTACAGATGGCTGAAAATCTTAATGCAATGTCTAAGATCAATCAGAAAATGAGCTTCAGAGCTCAGTTTCAGCATCAGGATTTTATAATTTTTTTTTCTACTTTCTTCCATGGCTGGGTTATAGAAGGCTGCAGGTAATGTTTGCGTTGTAAAATTGAGGCCAGTAATTTAATCTCCCCCATAAAATTCAGTCACAATTACAATAGCATTGAAATGGCACATAAATGAGTTCTTCATAAAGCAGAAAAGAAAAATTGTGCAACAATAAGGCTTTTTAATGATGGGCACTAAAGCAATGCTGCTGATGAGATTCTTTGCTAATTACCTTCTGTTACTTAGATGGAATGTATTTTGGCAGAGCAGAAGCATCTATTCATGAATAGTGGCTATCTTAGTAGTGAGATAAAGACATTTGGTTCTGGAGTTTGAAAAGTGCCCCTCTCATGGTCCAGTTCCTCAGATCTCAACTTGACAACAAATGTAGTTACACACCACCCAGAAGGTGTCTCTACTCATTTCTATTCAGTTCCAGGATATCAGATGTGTATTAGGTGCATTGGAGGTTAAAAGACTGATGTTGATGTAGATTCTTAAGTAGTAAAATCTGTGTGAAAGGCAAAAGTGCAAAACCTTTAAGACAAAGATTGGATATGCAAAGAAATACTAAAGGAAAGAGGCTGTGATGCTTAATAGTGTCAGGTAAGAGTTAGGTGGTATGAAGAATTTGGAGGCAAACATATGGGCTTTAAGGCTCATTTGTAAATTTAATAGACTTAATCAGAGCAATGGCAACAAGAAACTGAGTCTTAAAACACCTGAGAGCTAACCAAACAAGAAGTTATATGGATAAGACTTGAAACAGGAGATGTACTCTAAGTTAGCAAGCAAGAGACACTTGTTTTCTTAAAATATATGTATTGAAGCCTTAAGTAGAAATGTAACTGACGTTGGGATAGAAACTTTTAGAAAGAACTGAGGGTTAAATGTGTTCTTAAAAGAGATGATGAATAGCTTGTGTTTCTGTACAATTTGAAGCATTGATTCACCTGATGTGATTGCGGTCTCAGAGACTTCCTACTGAATAAGCTCACCCTTTCGTGTTCTTTCTGAAACTGGCTGTCTGGCTCAACTCAGCTGTTCTGGCTCAAACTCCTCTCCAAGCTAACTGATTCAATCTGGCTTCTCTGAGCTTCTCAATGAATTGCTCTGCTTAGTCTCAAATTAACTCTGGTAGTTTGTTCTAATCTTCTGGCTACTTCTTGTTCTCTTCCTTGAACTACTTCTGGTGACCAGCACTGAATGTCAAGGACTCCCAAACTTAACTCCATTGCACTGCACTCACTACACTGACTCCCAACAGACTGACAAAGCTGACAGAACTGAACTCTCTCTCCCTATGCTACTCTTTTTTTTAAATTAATCTTTCATTTATTTATTTATTATTTTACACTCCAGATTTTATTCTCTCTATTTATTCCCCCCTGGCTTTTCCACATCCCTCACTTCCTCCCCAGCGCCATCTCTCCACCAGGATTTCCTACCAGTCACCCCCACCCAACCAGATATATAAACTCCCTGGGGCCTCCAGTCTCTTGAGGATTAGGTGCATCTGCTCTGACTGAACCCAGACCCAGCAGTCCTCTGCTGTATATGTGTTGGGGGCCTCATGGAGTATGCTGCCTGGTTGGCGGTCCAGTGTTTGAGAGATCTCAGGGGTCCTGGTTAATTGAGGCTGCTGATCCTCCTACAGGGTTGTCCTCTCCTCAGCTTCTTCCAGATTTTCCCTAAATCAACGAACCACAGGGGTCAGCAGCTTCTGTCAATTAATTGAGTGCAAATATCTGCATCTGATTCTTTTAGCCCCTTGTTGGGTCTTTAGGAGGGCAGTCATGATAGGTCCCTTTATTTGAGCGCTCCATAGCCTCAGTAATAGTGTCAGGCCTTGAGACCACCCCTTGAGCTGGATTCCATTTTGGGCCTGTCACTGGACCTTCTTTTCCTCAGACTCCTCTCCATTTCCATCACTGCAGTTCTTTCAGATAGGAACAACTGTGGGTCAGAGTTTTGACTGTGGAATGACAACTCCCTCCCTCATTTGATGCCCTGTCATCCCGATGGAGGTAGGCTCTATAAGTTCCCTCTTCCTATTGTCAGGCATTTCATCTAAGGTCCTTCCCTTTGAGTCCTGAGAGTTTCTCACCTCCCAGGTCTCTGGTGCATTCTGGAGGGTCCCTGCAACTTCTTACCTCCCGAGGTTGCTTGTCTCCATTCTTTCTGCTGGCCCCCATGGCTTCAGTCTTTTTCCTCACCCAATACCAGATCAGATTATCCTCTCCCTGCCCCCCATGACCCCTCTGTCCACTTTCACTACCAGGTACATCCTTCCCCACTTGTGGTTGCTTTCTTCTCTCTCCTAAGCAGGACTGAGGCATACTCACTTGGAACCTTCAGCTTGTTGACCTTTTTGGTTTGTGGAATATATTTTGAGTATTTTATAGTTTTTTGTTTTTTTGGGTTTTTTTGGCTAATATCCTCTTATTAGTGAGTATATACCATACATGTCCTTTTGGGTCTGAGTTACCTCACTCAAGATGATATTTTTTAGTTCCATCCATTTGCCCACAAAACTCAGGATGCCCTCATTCTTAATAGATGAGTAGTATTCCACTGTGTGAATGAACCACATTTTCTGTATCCATTCTTCTGTCTTGGGACATCTGTGTTGTTTCCGGCTTCTGGTTATCACAAACAAGGCATCTATGAACATAGTGGATCATGTGCCTCTGTGGCATGGTGCAGCATCTTTTGCATATATTCTCAAGAATGGTATTGCTGGTTTTTAAAGTAGATCTATTTTCAATTTTCTGAGGAACCTCCAGATTGATTTCCAGAGTGATTGTACCAGTTTGCAATCCCACCAGCAATGGAGGATTGTTCCTCTTTCTCCACATTCTTGCCAACATGTGCTCAGATATGAGGTTTTGATCTTAGAAATTCTGATTGGTATAAGGTGGAATCTCAGGATCATTTTGATTTGCATTTCTCCAATCACTAAGGGCTTTGAACATATCTTTAGGTGCTTCTAATCCATTTGAGATTCCTGTGTTGTGAATTCTCGGTTTAGTTCTATACCCATTTTTTGATTGTGTTATTCGGTTTTTTTTGTTTGTTTGTTTGTTTTGTTTTGTTTTTTATTTATTTTTGGGGGGGTGGTTAGCTTTTTGAATTCTTTATATATTTTAGATATTATCCCTCTTTTGGATGTGGGGTTAATGAGGATTTTTTCTCAAAGTTTAGGTTGCCGGATTGTCTTATTGTATATGTTCTTTTAACAGCTTTTCTCTTGAGAGTTTGGTGTATCCTATCTCTGACTCATTCTGTCAAATCTTTATTTGATTTATCATTTTTTCCCGAAACTAGATGCCCTTCTTTGTGATTGAAGGTGTATACTAAAGGATTTGTTTCAGAGTTATTAAAGATGTGTACTAAGAGGGTGTCTGCTTTCTAGCCAGATCATACAGGCCTAGTAGGTTTTGGATATGATCACAGCAGCCACATTTCTGGATTTGAATTCATCTACAAATGCTGAGCATGTATCAATTTCTTGTACTATCAATCCAAAGTTCATACAAGGACCTAGTGACAATCTCAGGCCCTAGGTGAAATTTCACTAGTGACACCAAGGTTCAAGACTGCATAATGTGTGGGAGCTATTTATGAAAAATCTGAATTTTCCATAATTCAGAATTATGGGAATAGGGTAATGCTTCCAAAATTTAATACAGCAAACATAATAAGTACATACAAGACCAAGAATCTAGTGAAAGTGAACATTATAATATATTATTTGTATAAATTCTTAGCAAACCCATCTAATAAAAGTTGAAATCTCTATTATAATTTTATTTATCAAGTTCTTAAAAAAAATAGAACTTATTAAAATGATCTATCAACCCTGGTCTGGGAACTAAGGATGGTAATACAATGGTTGCTTAACAAGTAAATATTATGAAGCAAAAGACTGGTTCAAAAAACATCAGCCATGACATTAGATAACATAAGCACAACCCTGATATATATTACATAGTTGCTTTCTAGAGTAGTTTAAAGGGACTTCCAGTAATGAGTAAAGATGGTTTAAATTAACACACTTGAGCACATGCCAACAGCTACGCAATAACACTAGTTTCATATGTGAAGTCTTGTAGAAGTCTATTGGCTGAAGACAAGCAGAGTTGGAGAGTTCATGGAATGAGTTGCTCTGATAAGAAGTTAATGTCTCAGAGGAAAATTAAAAGGTCTCACTTATTGGCTAGAAAATTTGAAGAAGTGGTCTAAGAGAATCATATGGGATATGTAATAAGGAAAAGAAAAATATGGAATCAAGATATATGAATGGTATGCTAATTAAAACAGAAAACAAATCCTCCAGCATAGTGAAATCCCATTATAGCACATTCATGTATTTCAGAGTTTCTAAATACCTGGAGTTACATCATATATTTTGAAATGAAAACGTATTAATTCCAAAATAAAGTGGCCTAAATAGATTGAACTTCTCAAGTAACATGAGATTTATGAAGGTCTACCCCATTGTAGAAGGTGGTGAAACAGAGTCTGTTATACTCACTACAGTTTAAAAGGAAAGAAATGAGACTACTGAGCGGACACTTCCAGTATCATATAATATTAAAATGAATGTTAATGCCAAGGATGACTGTGGCAGTGATTATTTGTAGTGTTGTTTCTTAATGAGGATTTCTCAATGTCATGTGAGATTCTCACAGGGGTGGAGATATGTTACAGATATAAATTGTTTACATCACTCTCCCTCCCATCCCCACTGGAAATAACTTATGCTCATATCTTTCAGAAAATAAAACAGCTTTAATCTGTTGAACATAAAGTTCCAAACAGATGCTAGACTCCAAAGCTAGATTTCATATATCTCTGAGTTTTAAATGTTTTGCTTCATGGCAAGACAGGGTTCAGTCGTTCCAACAAGATAAGTGAAAAGAACATCAGCAGGACATTGGAGAAGATTGAATTTTAGCAAGATGCTCTTCATTAACAAATCTTTTTCTTTGATAGAATCTGTGAGCCTGTATGTGGGTCACTGTAGTCTTTGAAAAACAAAAATTGAAAAACACTCTTGCAGAATAATTCCAGTATAGTAATGACAAAAAAAAAAAAAAAAAAGGACTGGATTATTTTTTTTCTGGAAACCACTGCTCTGGGTATGTTCATGTACAACATGCTTGCTCCAAATCAATCCTCCATGGTCAACTGGAAGTATCTGAAACCTACCAAACTTTATTACACAGTATCCTTAGTGGGGAGAAATGAATCACAAGGCCTTAATGCATAAAGAAACAGTAATCCAAGGCCTACCATTATGACTTACAATTAAACTATGAAATAATGCTAAAAGTTCATTCATGCACAAAGGCCGTAAGGTATACTTCCTTTTTTTATTTTTATTTTTTTTTATTATTTTTAAGTATGAGGATTTTATACATAAATAAAATGTATTTTCATCTACTCTAATGGCCTCTCCTTCCTACAATTAATCTTACATCACCCCACTTAATTATGCCCAATAAAATACTTATTTTTTTACAATATGACTAAGTATATTTAAGTAAATTTATGTAACAAAACCTTCTCAATCATTTTAGTATTATTTATTTATCCTCCCTCCCTTTCGTTCTGGATTACCTTCTTTTCCACTTTGCCAGCGAAGCACCCCGACAAACTCCCCCTTGAATGCAGTGATATCTTGCAACCTTCTGCCCTAGAAATCTTTCTTTGCCCCTTCCTCCCATTGGGACCTTTCTAATTTTGTGGTTTCTATAGTTACTTGTGGTTAACTATAGAAACCAAACCTAAGGATCCAAAATAAAACATAACATGTCAATTATCTTTCAAGATTTTTGTTACTGTGCACAGTACAATAATTTAAACTCCTATTCATGTAAATGTGAATTCCATGACTCCACTTCCTTATTATAGCCTAATAGAATTCAAACACATACATATATCAAATTGTTATCACCAGTTCTTCAGTGAATGGGCATCCATAGTTCTGTTTCCTAAAATTTGTGAATGGAGAAAAAAATGAATATGGCTTTAAGTGCAAGCCAGGGAGTCATATCCCAATGTCAAATGGCTGATCTGTTTTGGTCTTCTTGAGGATACTCCACACTGATTTCCATATTGACTTTAACATTTTGCATCTCCTCGAATATTCAACAATGATTACCCTGTCTCCATAACCTTGACAACATTGTTATTATTAGTTTTTGTTTCTCTTTAAAATATATTTACATATTATTTTGAAAGTTTCCTACATGAGAACTGCATAGCTTAACACCATCTCATCTTTCAACTTTTTCCATTACTCATATTTATGACATCTTCTTTAAATAATATTATTACATATGATACTTATACACACACACACACACACAGACACACACACACTGAGCCTATGTATTGTTACATTTTCATTTTTTCATTAATAAGGATGTTGGACATTTTCTAAAATGCCCCTTAGCTAAATTTATTTCTTATTTTGAGAATTCTTTCTTGAGATATAGTCCATTATTTTGTGGATTCTTTCTTTGTTTTTGTTGGTTTTTGATTTGCTGTTTGGTAAAAAGCTTCTTTTTATATGCTGAATACTAATCCTTTAATGGATATATAGTTGGAAAATTCTCTTATTCCAAGTAAACATAAAAAGAGGATTAGCTAGTTCTCTGTCTGCCAGATATGTGCAATATTCAAAGAAGTGGCAGATAGTTGTGCTAGATGAAGGACATTGCTCCTGATATCCTTGTGTTAGTCTATTTCTGTTAGTGTGAATATGAGCAGTAGTTTTCCTCTCAAAAAGAGAAGACCAGGAATATGAAGAAATATCTATGCAGTGCTTTTGGCTTATAAAGTCCTATTGTATTTGTTGTTTCTTTAATAACAACAGATTTAATATTTTTCTTTATTTATATATTTATTTGTATGTCTGTGTGGGTACCTTGCTGTGGACAGTAAAAGACATCTTATCCCCTGCAGTTTGAGTTACAGGTAGAAAAAAAACACCTTGGATACTTTTGAGGAGTAGCAGACACTCTTAACCACTGCCCATTTCTCCAGCCACTCTGAATTTTAATTTTATGAAGCAAGATATCAATTTTGGGAAGACCCACCTGACATATATTGAGAGATTACATCCTGTTGAAAAGCTAACATTAATTGCCAGCAGAACTATGCATTTACCACAGCAATATACAGAATTGAACTATGAACAGTCCTGTGAGTTTGAAATCAGATTCATCCTTGCTTAAGCTGTCCAATGATATCTCCATTTTAGCCAAGCTGCTGATGTGGGTTCTTGATACACCCTAAAGCACAGAAGCCTACATTTGTCTTCAGAAGGATATATATATAAGCAGACAGAATACAACTGCACTTCAACAATACTGTGAAGCTCAAAGGACAGTTTCAGGAGGAAACAAGGTAAAAACTAATTTTCTTATGCACTGATGGTAATACAGTAAAATGGTAAAAACCATCCCAAAATATAGTCTGAAGCTGGAGAAAGTTAGCTCATGGCAAAGTAATCAGGTTCTACTTCGGACACCCACATGTCTGACAGATCATAATCACCTGTAGCTCCAAACTGAGGGACTCCCATATCCATTTTTGGCACCTATTAGAACCTGACACTCATATAGTATACACATACATATATAATCAGACAAAATGCTCCCTCATACATAGAAAATAAAAATAAATAAATCTTTAAAAATTACTTAGTCTGACAACACTACAACCATTAAGTATAAATTTAATATAATTCAGCAAATCTATGTCTTCTGGTAAACTTCAGAATCATGATTATATGTCCATACAAAAACAGATTCATGAATGTTCATGACAATATTTATAACAGCCCAAAGTGAAGGCAACTCATGTGTTCACACATTTAAAATGAATAAATAAATACCAGGTAAAACAATGTGCATCAGGTCTAGAGAGGGGTGAAATACTGACTTATTCTAAAACAGAAATGAGTCAAGAAAACATTGTACAACATCAAAGGCAAACCACGCCATATCACAGATTTTATGATTTCAGTTTAAAATATGTAGAACATGCAATTCTATCAAACATAAGATTCATGATCAATAGGTAAAAAGAAGAGATTAGTAAGAACTAATAGACTGTGTGATGTATGCAGTCATCCTGACTGTACGCTTTAAGTATACTGAAATTCACTGAGCTTCAAAATGTAAGTGATTTGCCTGACATATATTATATCTCAATTAAATATTAAGAGAATAATTTAAAAACCTGCATAGCACAAAAATATATGCCAGCTAATACCTCCTAATAGATTTTTCTGGGAAGAAATGGGTGATTTAGTACCTGCACTTCCATATGACTACTATATAAGATAATAATAATAGTAATAGTAACAATAATAATAATAATAATAATAATAATAATAATAATGCAAGTCTTAAGAGTCTTGCTACAATACTAAAATCCTAAGGTCTTCTTCCCTCCTCCTCTATTTACATTTACTTTTTTTACTTATTTACTTACTTTTGAAGGTATATGTATGTATGAATAATGATTTGTTTGAATATGGACATGTGGATGGCATGGTACACATGGAGAAAATACTTAACAATTTAACTCTTTCTCCTCACTTTCTACATTTTAAGGGGCAGGGGCTTCTATAGTGTTCATCTGCTGCCATGACTGTGTACAACCATGCTAGCTGGCCTGTGTGCTTTTATGTACATTCCTGCTAACACCTCTCATCTCCCAGGAGAAATGCTGTGCTGTGTACTTTTGTGTTCAGCTTTTACATGAACTGTGTGGATTTGAAATTAAATCTGCAAGCTCATCCATAAGTACTTTGCTCACTTTTAGTAAAGAAACACAGCTCTCACTTCACAGTGGTATGATATATAACTTAATATTGGAGTTAGTTATAACATATCCTATGAACAGAGATTTGTGCCACCTCAAATTTCATGTTACAAAGTCACAGCAATTTCTGCAAAGTTTTACAGAAACAGAGAAAAGAAAGCCATATATCAACATGCTTTTCAAAAATGTTGGTTGGTTAGGTGGTTAGTTTACAGCAGAACAGAAAAAAATAATCTGCTATAAGCTTTAAATATTGTCTGATGGTTTATTCTTAGCTTTTACAGTGGTGGAAACTAGAAGTCAGTTCAATAATTCGAAATTATTTACTGCCCAGTCACAGGGATGTTAGATTACATAGAGAGGAGGTCAATAAAAAGCTATTAGGAAGGCTAAATATGGCACACCATAATTTGTCTGTGGACTTACAACATTTCCTTGTCTCTATACCATTGAATTTCTAACCAAATGAGAAGCCAATCAGCTAATCAGACTTCATAGTCACAACATCTTTCCAGGAAGAAAAGATGCATAGTATATACCATTGAGCCTTCTCCCTGGTTTCTGGATTCTCTTTGTAACTTAGACCATAATCTGTCCATGGGGGGGGGGGACATGAAAAGTCAGTGTATTCTTAATCAACAACATGAAAAAATGATAATATAGGAAAGGTGATTCATCTATCCATTTTGTTCCATTTGAGATAAATTATTTATCTTTAATCAAAGCTAAATTTCAACTCACAACATAGCCTAGTCTGGCCTCAAAGTTTTACTGTTCATCTTTTAGCAGGCTCACTATGATTAGATTAGAAGCATAACCTAATGAGTCTATAAATAAGTTTGCCTCTTGCCTCTTTTTTTGGTATATGAACATAATTCTTATAATTAACCCTCCATCCCCTTCCCAACCCTTTATCTTGACATAGCCAACAGGTGGCAATCCTTCTTCCATCATAGATAGTAAATTTTTTGGCAGTTTTGTTCTTATATTTTTATAATCCAGTGATAGACTCTCCCTTTGTGTCAGTGACCTGTTTTCCCTATTTTCTAACCACTGCACACTCTCTACTATCCCATGTGAAATGTTGGAAGGTCGTCTTTTCATTTTGTTATAACAATTCCAGACCCCATAAGAATACTCAAAACTTGATAGATGTTCCATTATCAATTTAAAAACTTTAGTGTTTTTTATCAGAGCATACTTTTGAGTATTTGCAACATGATCTATGTCCAAATTGAACATGAAATGTTATGCCAAAAGATTAAGGATATCACTAGTTTATTTTATTGGCTCAAATAAGTTTAAAAAATTAAAACATAGTTACTCTCTTATTTTGACTTTACCCAATGAATTATAAATCTTCAATTATTAAGTTTTATTAGTATACATATAAAATTAACCTTTTCAGTATTATCAGGCTTCTCAAATAAACAACCATCATCCTACGGGTCTGAATATGTCAGAAACAAGGTAGGCAAGCAGACAGGAAAAGTCCTATGGAAGGAAATACAAATAAACAATCAGTTTATCAAGATTCCACTAGGAAACTAGATTTAATAATCACTGTCAGCCCTTTCTCTATATACAGAAACATTATCTCTTCCTGGTATCTATTTAATTAAATAGCCCTTACCCAAAATCAATAATTAGTCACTCTGAATAGAGTCCAGAGATTTTAAGGTCAGCTCAAGTCATAAACAGTCAGTATTACCAGGTCAAACCAAATCACTGGATAAGTTATAAAGGAAATTCAGACTTGGGAAAGGAAGTTCTATTGAACTAAAAATTTTTGAAATTTTTATTATCATTCATATCTAAGTTTCACCATTTAAAATCTATTTCTAATAGATAATATGGAGTAGCAACTATTCATGTGTGCTTCCATTTTTTTTTCCTGCAGAGAAATGAACAAGTGTTTCTTTGCCTCACAGAAGAGTCCAAGGACACATCAAAGAAATTATTCTATCCAAAGACACATTGGTGAACCAATGATTTTGTTGGGTTTATTTAGAAGAACATACATGAAAGGCTACTTGCAGAATTGTGAGCGACTCAGAAATAGCTATATCATAGAAAACTCCTGATTCATTTTGAGTGATATCCTCAGAAAGTTTTGTTACTTCAGTTAACATTTACCCCCTCTCTATCCTAGAATCTCATTCTATAAAATCACATATAACATGAGAGTAGGGAGCTGCTATAATGACTCTAATCACATGTGATGTTTTTATGATTTTTTTGCTTCCCACCTCGCAGTGTTAATAACTCCATTACCATAGATATGCTATGAAAGCAAGAATTATGTAAATACCAACAGGAAATATTAGTCTATGATATAAACGTGGGTCATGCTGTACATAAAGTATATCACTTTACCCAAACACCTGTTCTATGCAAATTATTGTTACTAAATTTTTACATAAAATTTCTAGAATATAGATATTAATATTTTATAATGTATAATTTTATAATGTATAATGTATAAACGTTAATACATTATAAAACTAATATAACAGGGATAAAAAGAAAGCATCATGCAACAGCTTTCAATAGCAGTTATCAATAGCAAAGAAAATATTCAGATTAAATGACTTTGATTTAAAAGCATAACATTTTCCTGCAGTAAATCAATCAAAATGAAAACAATAAGGTAATAAAATAAAAGACAACTTATTGTTTGAGTTTCTATTACTTTAGATGTTATTAAAGCATCAACTAATACTTATTACCCAAATGAAAGATGTTGCAATCGTTTCAAACATTCTATCTTTTAATTCTTTACCAAGATAATCATAGTTGGCCATCAATAAATGTCAATCCATAGACCATTGTTTCTTTGTGTTGGCACTCTCTGTATTACCTCCTGTTTTGGATCATTTTGTGGCACTTTCCAGAAGTATCAATTTATTCTTAAATATTTCAGCATCATCTCTAAAATACAAGGCTTATATATTTTTAAACATTTACTGTATCATTACTGTACATTATATAATAAATTGTTAACATTATCAAGTACCTATTGTGTGCCCAAGGAGCCAGTTACTGCATAAATATTTTAAAAATATACTTACAAACTACTTTTTCTAAAAGGCAGTGAGTCCTAACTTAGGCCCATGAATCATCTTGAATTCCTGAATGTCAAAGACAGAAGGGTCACAGAAGAACAAATATTCATGGGGTAAGGAGTCTACTCATTGGACTGAAGCTTTCATCTTCTTGAGAATCAGGTTGATTTTTAGGTGTTTACAATGATAGGGATGTCTTCAGACTATTTATAGAATAGAACTGAGATCATGAAAAATGAGACTGTACTTCATAAATTCTGCTATGGTGTTCTAATTACTCCATATTTTATAAGACAGTGGTTTTCAGATGGTCTGGTCCAGGAGGACACCATTTTATAAGATCCTTCAACTCAGTTTTGAGGATGAAAATTACTCTTCCCCTTGGTGGACATGTGAATGGAAATATTTATCCAATACTACCTAGGAGTCAAGTCTGAAAGAACTTATTCCTAAAATGTAGGAAAGGTGCTACTCTATAAATTTATCCAAATAATTTGGATTATATTAGTGCATTAAAATGTTTTAGAAAAACTAGGTAGGAGATCTTATCAGCTACACTGTCAGGACAGCACTTAAAGTAGATCCCGTCAAAGGGAGGCTCCAACACTGTGAGGACAATGTCTCCACACATCTCTTACCTGCCTATGAAATGAGTATGTTTATGAGAAAGTTAGTAACAGAACTACCAACTGTCCCAGGGGCTTCAGCTTGGTCTCTGCCATGGAAATGATTTACTCAAAATGCAACATGACAGTCTGCCTATTTGTTTGATGGAACTGGCATCCAGGAATTATCTAGTTTGTTCATTTGAACCCAATGTTTATCTTCACTCCGCAGAACATCCAAAGCCAGCTCTTTACCTCTATAGCTCAACTCTGTCCCTGCATCCTGCTGCCACAGAAGCAACAAGATGTTTTTCTAGTTCTCCAGCCTAGTTCTGCCATCTTACTCCCAGAAAGACACCTGTGGAACACATTTTAGGCTACAGATTCTATTTCCCATGTCTCTGAAGCTCTTTGAATTTTGATATAACTTTTTTTAACCCTTCATAAGTAACACATACACCAAAACATGGCCAATAAATGCCACAGAGATTAATTATATTATATACAATGTGTAATTTTGAAACAATATTAGAAGAATCAAGTAAGTAATCTGCCAACGACTGGTTTTGGTGTACATGTGATGGGTAAACTGAGGTAGAAAGCCAGGTCAGTTGAGTGTCAGTGCTTAGAGCCACTGACAAGGGTGAATCCAGATACCTACAGGGGCTTCTGCCAAAGGGAGCCAGCAATTACAGAAGATACTCAGCAGACTTTTTTCTGAAGGAACAAGGCCTAAATTACTGGGGCTGGCACTCCCTGTGAGCAGCAGAAAAACTGTGAATACTTTTAACTCCTTGGGGCCAATGAGAAAGAAAAGGAAAGAGACAAAATTCACACACACACACACACACACACACACACACACACACACACTGACTGGATGAAACAAAAGACAAGAGTCCAATAACTTTATACACACCAATATATACATTCATGTGTACATACATACATACAGAACCTCAGACAGACATACACACTTTCACACATAGAACAGTTAGAACGTAGCTCCAGCAAGCAGGCTCCAAATGTATCACACATACATGAATAAATACACATAATTGGTGGATGAAGCAAGCTCCAACACATATCCAGACAAGTTTTAAATATATACATACATACACATAGTTGATGGGTGTAAGAAACTATCTGTCAATCTACACTCACAGAAACATTATATGTGTATATGTGTATATATATATACACATATATATCATATACACATACATATACTTGCATTCATCATATACGTATACATAAACATACACATACATAGCTAATGGAGGGAAGAATGTTCCATCACACTTTCACAGAAACCTTACACATATGCATACACATACAGAGTTGATGGATGGAAATGATGTTCCAACCCTCCACTCACACAAACTTTACATATTTACACACATACACATAGTTGATTGACAGAAGGACCAATGGTCCAACCCCCATTCACACAAACCTTACACATATACACAAAGTTGGTGGATGAGAGAAGAATGCTTCAACTACTATATTTTGTTATTTCTTCCGTAGCTTAGACATCTCTGAAAATATTTCCAGCAGTAGATAATTACACAGTGATTACACTTTAGTTTTCTTCTAGTGAAGGACTATAAAAAAAAAATAAAATGAAATAAAAAAACACTGTTTTCTCAATGTTTAAAAGATATAAGATTACATCCTAGTACAGGTAAAGAAAACAAATTATTTCCAAAAACCCATGAGCATTTGTAACTAAGCAACTTGTTATAGTTTTACAAAGTATAAACAAGCAGGGTAGTTTGCTCAGCCAGTTTCTCTTACTGTCAGCCAACAACTTGCAGTTACAAAGAGAATAATAATTATTTTATTATTTATTATTAAAAGTAATCTTGTAGGAATATGAAAAGAATCATAAATCTAAACTTTTAAATAAAAATCAGTCATATCTATCTTAAAGTCTCAGAATGCTCATCTACTCATGAGCAATTCTTCATAAATCATTTCAGGAAGATGAAGGCAAAAATGGGTATAAGAAATCAATCATCACCAGTTCAGCCTCAGTGAGAGTCACATCAGACAGTACTGCCATTGCTCTTGTTCCCTGACCATAAAAGATCCCTAGCAAAACTAGTAGGAGTGTACCTTTCTGAGTTTCAAACTGTTTCCTAACATTTTCTATATCAGAGCTAGTAGTAAAGGCATCTCAACCTAGCTTCACTAACAATTGTATTTTTCAAAATGTTTTCTAAGTCTGGTAGTCATTGCTGACAATCTATGTCTCCAAATTCTTCTCTAGGGTAGCCATTAAATCATTAATCTGCTCCAGCAGCAATGCCTGAAAGAGATCAAGCATTATTATTGTGAGTGCCAAAGATACTTTCCAGTGAGGGATTGGAAGTCCCTTTAAAGTTTTCATATAATTCTGAGATTGAGAGGGATGTGAGGGCAGCAACCAAAGTAGCAGTCCATCACAGCATAAAGTTCTCAGGACAAGTAGTCCTCAGGGCAGTGCCACACTGAAGCTCATCCACGTGGCTGTGGTAACCCATGCGTTGCATTCCATGAGTTGTAAAGTCATTTGTTTCTTTTGCTGCATAGCCCTCGGTGGTAACCTCTGTTTTTCTTGACAATAACTATCAGGAAAGAGCATATGAACTTGGCAAAACATGAGTAAAATCACCATACCTGTGTATTTGTAGCTATTCAATAAATTTAGGTGTTGTAGAATGACAGAAATACATTATCTTATGTTTGTCTCCTTGTACCCTCTTGAGAAATTGTTAATCATGGAAACCTCTTGCTCTCTCTGTGGCAATTGTTCCTGTCTTTAAACCTGAACTTTATTTTAGCACCTGAAAGGTGTACTTGGAATCATTACATTCCTTTATTTCTTTCTTCTCTAAGTATATTTGTATTGGTTAAACCTGGTTTTCACCATTATTTTACTTTTTAATTGGCATATTGTTGATGGTTTAGAAGGCCTGGTGTATTAATAATGCTATAGTCCAGGGTATTACTCTAAAAGTTCCAGTTACACTATTGCATTTCTTACAGTGCAGCACCATGTACCAAAGTGTATAAAAGGAGCATATCTTAAGATTGAGTGATGAACAGGAAACCTTATTGCTCTTGGGTCATACCTGTTTTCTTATTCTCTCTATCTCTCCCTGCTCTGTCTTTTGTAAATTATTTGTGGCAGGACCAGGGCATTCATTGCATCTGCAGTGTCCCTCCACCAGATTTGAGTCATTGCTCCCATATGGCATCATTTACCATGATCTTCAGACTCAGGGTTTTCTACACATCAATAATTTTAGATCTCAACATTATGACTACCAACATTTTTTATTGAACATTTGGATATTTTCTTTTTGTTGGGTGTTTTCCTATACATCTGAGGATGTTTGCCAATATCCATGATTTCTACTCAACTTATAATCCATTTACTATTTTAAACAAAAATACTTTTTCCTGAATTTGCTAACTAACCTCTGGAGACAAAATTCCACATAGGAAAAATCCATCAATCTAAACTGGGGTATTTGTTCCTTCTTTGTCTATTTATATATACTTGCCATAATTTAGAGTAATTCAAAGTCAATATATCATTTCTCCAGTTTTCTCTTTCAATCAATGAGAGTGGAAGCATGAGTGAGAATACTCTATACATAAAATTTACTATGGTTTGCAAAACAATAATGATCTAAGTGTGTCAATCCTTCAGGAGGATTTTTTGTCACTTCCATTAAGAAGGATTGGTTATTTGGTTTATTTTGATAAAGTTTTTCTAATAAAAAGAGGGAGAATAGTTCTTTTCAAAAATCTTCAAAAAATTTCCATCTTCCAAGTTAATGTGTCCACTGATAATATTATTGCTCCTGTGTTATTTCTGCAGACGTTTCTAGAAAATACCATTTTCTCAGGAAAATTCCTGGTACTCTGGCCCTTTTAATGTTTTTGGATCCCTGGAACTGTGATATAGGTGTGTCTTTTGGGGAAGGACTTCCCTTGATTTCTGTATTGTGTTCAGTTATGGTTTTCTGGGATAGTCTCCATTTGCTCTAAAGGGAAGCTTCTTTGAACAAGAGCAGTCACTACATGTATCTGTGGGTTTAAAGGGAAGTTTAAGAATGCAGAAAGGAATTATGCTGATCAAGCAAACTCATAGTAGTAGATTCTTTTCTAAGGTCCATAATCTCGTTAGTCGCAGGAAGCTGGCTAGGTCTCCAGTACCAAGCATTGTTTTGACCTGTTGAGTTGATTTTATGATCAATTAGATAAGTGAGTGTCACTTATTACACATTCATTTAAAGTTAAGAGAAAAATGTAGAAAAAAGTGAAACAAAGAAAAAAATAGAGGACCATTCTTATTTTTTACCTGTTTACAAAAGAATAACTTTTGAGATGTTCTGCATATAAGCAAAACTCACTGATTATTTGCATTTTCTTTTCATGACAATGAATGAATCATTAAACAAAATCACACTGCATCCATGATGTTATGGTCTCCCAATGATTGAATTATATTATCTTTGACCAATGCCATCTCTTTAATCTGATTCCAAATTTATTCAGTTTAAATGTGACAATGGTCTTCATTGAGTACTTTCATTTTTTTATTTTTTTATTTTTTTAGCACTTCCTGTAATGAGACATTCCAGGTTAATTCAACATTTAGAAAAAATCTTTTTAAACTTAAACTCACACATTTTTCCGAGAAAGTGTTGTCTTATTTTGGAGGAACTCTTATTGCAGTGAAGTATGTTGGTTCTTGTCTCCAGCTGTGTGGAGGCTCACGCAAAAAGATCTCAAGTTTCAAGCCAGCCTAAACTACATGTAAGCCTTTAATTGATAAGAACACACAAATTAAACATGTAGTCAAACATAGCTACTTAACTTGTGATAATTATATTTACTTTCTTGAAAAAATACAAAATATTGTTCAGACTGTGTAGATGAAATCTTAAGAGAAAAACATCTATTTTCCATGTCTTATTTAAATGGTTTGCACAAATAATAGGGACATTAAAATTATAGTAGGTGTCAATTATTCTAGTACCCTTACCTGTAAAAGGGTAAGTTGTAAATAATTAGCATGCTAAAAATGCTACAATTACTATAAAAGTAATGATTTCTTAGATTTTTATTTTATTTTGAATATGAGTGTTTTACTCACTGGATGTCTATGAACCATATGTACCACTGGACTGGAGTTTTGAACAGCCATGAGCTGCTCTGTGTTTGCTGGGAATCAAACAGGGATATTGTGCAAAAACAGTAAGTGCTCTCATCCACAAAGCCATCTTTCTAGCCATGCTCTAGTCATGTTTTCTAGCTGGATATTGTGAATGTTATTAACATCTGTCCAATCTGCATTAAATACATGTATTTTCATTAACTGTCTCTTTCCCCAACATCAATGTTGGATGCAAAGGGAGCCAATATTTTCAAAAGGAAACAAAACTTCTTTATTAAGGAAACCAAACATACATTGGGTGGAGTAGCAATAAATTTAAGATAAAAATAAAGCTATCTGTCCACATTAAAATAGAATGAGTCAGAGAAAATCACATTAATTTGCACTACCTGTAGAACAAATTAGCAAATGTTGTGACCATCTGTGAAAGACACCAGGGCCACATAAGACATGGAATTATTTAATGTGTTAAATCCATTTAAAATGTTTGTATCCTGTTAGTTCTAACATAATTACTATGTTAATTTCTATGTGTTTTGCATATTAAACAGAGCACACTCTGGGAAGCTAATGGCCGCTATGTCAGCTTTTTATTAAATCACAAAATAAACATGCACAATCCTGCTTCCGAAGATAATTAGTTTAGCATTTCTGCCAGAGTTTAAATATTGGGTATGCTTTGAAGATTTGACTTCCATTTGGAGTGGCAGTGGGCATGTGCTGGCTGTTCTGTGGCTTTTCAGAGCCTTCAAAAGGTAAGTACTTGAAATTGGAGAGATTTAAAATTCTGTTTTTGTTTTTAACATTTGTGTATGAACATTTCAGTCATATAAAGTAACCAGAAGATATTATGGCATACTTTCCTTTGGAAAATATACTATGTTTAAGGAGATGAGGCGGGAAACACAAAATCTATTTTCTTGGTGTATAGCTTTCAACCTAAGTTTGGAATAAGATGTGCCAAATGTGTCCAGATCACAGTGATCTTAAACAGAAGTCCCAGAAAAGGGACAGTAGTCTTCAACCAAAATGGCTCCAGGGAGAATTTGTATTTCTAGTGAAGAAACAAGAAAATAAGGCATTTGAAGACACTAACTAAAACAAAAGCGAGGCATATATGGATAGCAATGAGCTTTCTCATTGGTTCCTCATGGCCTTCTTCCTCATTCCCTATCATGAGCATCATTCTTTAAGCATTGTGGTATGGCCTTCCACTTTAGGTCTGTGACTTGGGGATGCACTCTAGGACATAAAGGATTTCAGAGGACTGGACTCTTGAGCATTAGCCGGTTATTTTATTTTGCTTGTTTGTTGCTTTTTATAGTGTTTTTGTTTTTTCATTGTTGGAGAACTGCTACTGTGATTTTTGACTTCGACTTGATGAAACTTCAGCTCCATTAAACTTACTCTGTACTATCTTAGGTGTTTCCCTTTGAGTTTATGTCTTCATTTCCACTGTGGTATATGTAACTAATATTAATTCTGTTATATCAGATTGAAAACCAAGTGGTATGATTTAGTTGAGGAACAAAAGATAGCTCAGAGCATATGCTACATTGTTTATATGCATATAATTTACATATATTAAGGCTAAAACAGTGTTATATATTAATCAAGCATGGTCTTTTATGAAGATACATGTGTTTATTTCTATTTGTTAGTGACAAGCAGAAACAATTTTTTAAAGCAATCTTAACCAAAGAGAAAATAGTTGTTGTTGCATTGTAATAGCAAAATAATTTCTTAAATATTAGGTGTTCTTAAGTAAATATTTAATCTCTTAATTTTATATTTTATTTTAAATTTTAGGCTTAAATACTGTTTTTTGACATCTGCTACGAATTATTTTCAAAATTTGTTTTATTTACTTATTTTTAGTTAGTCTTTCAAGGAAATTACAAGATATAAGGGTTAATAAAGGATCTCTGTGTTGAATTATGGGTAGTCTAAAACAGTAACAACAGCCTGGGCTACAGAGGGAGACCCTGTCTCAAAATACATGCTGAGTGGGGACTGCATGGCCAATTTTATCTAGTAAAAATGTCAGAACAAAATACTAGGTCTCATGATATCTTGCCTCCTCGCACAAACCTTTCCTCCGACAGTGACTTTCTTTCAGACTGCTGAGTATTCCATACAGTTCTTCCCCTTAGCAGACCTTTCTTCTATCTGATTCTGCTAGAGAACGTGACATGACTGAGGGATTAAAAAGACAGTTGGGCCTGTATCAGACACTTTTATAATACACATCTAATACAAAAATGTTTCTGCAATAGGAAACACAGTTTGCTTTATAGGAAGATACATGAAGAACAATATGACGTAACTGAACACAGACATTACAATTAACCTATACTTGAGCACACAGAGTTTTTGCTTTCTAAACACAACTTCTGCTTAAAGTCAAACACCGACCAATTACAAATTGTCTCCCTTGCATGGATGTATTTCCACAATAGGTCACTCTAACCAAAGGGTATAGATGCCAACTATTCCCTCCTACAAATAAGACTTTAGTTCTGCGACACTTATAACCCATAGCTGCTATGCACTTTGCTCTTGTAGCACTTCTGTAGTGCTGCCTCTCCCCCACTCTACTCTGCAAGTGAATCCTTTCACCCAATTACCACTTGTAATTGTGGTAATTACAATTGTACACCACTTCTTCCCATTTTTCAGGGTTGGTTTTGTTTGAAACAGACCTCTGAATTGTGTCAGGTGAAAGGAAATCCTTCAAGGCTATTTTTATGTCTAATGCTAGGAATAAAGTTAAAACTTTAAGGGTTTATATAAAATCCCTACATAAAACTTTCCTAAAGCCTCCGCATTCATAAAATGCTTATTAATTTTTGTTGACTCAGGAACCTTATCATTTTCAGTGATTCCCCTCAGCTATAATAAAGTTGTGTGTTAGGCAGCATTCCCGAAGTGGAAGATGAAGACGCCTGATGAAATGTTTCTAGGAAGATTACATATGGACTTTGCATGGTGTCTTAAATGTACTTCAGCCACACCCCGTGCCACCCCTACCACACATACACATTTTTCTCTTATGACTTTGAGAAGGCATTACTTAGCTATGTGACTTCTGGTAAAATCAAACATTGTCCTTAATACCAAGGAAATGTCTCTTTGCAGCAAATGAAGACCGTCACAGAAAATCACAACCAACCAAAATGTTTCTTATTCTTTAAAAATCCAAGACTAATACATTTTTAAACAGTTACTGACTTGATTGTTCTTTCAATAATCTCTTGAATTGTCATGACATGTCCGTTTTGTTCCTATGTTCATTAACAATATTTCCTTTTCTCCAGGGCTTTTCCTATCCGTGCTTCTTAAGAAGCCTTGGCAGATACTCTCTTCTAAAAAAATATGAGTAAACTTACAGGTCATCCTTCACAGCTGCATGGCTTTCATGTATGTCCCTGGGACTGCCATCATTGTGACTATTTTTGTAATATTTTGACAACTTCTGATATCTCTAAATATTATCTTCTAAGTGTCTTTGAATATCTTACAAAATAATCTGCCAACTAACTTTCTACTTCTGGCCAAATTAGAACAGTATTGAGAGTAAACATAGCTTGTATTTACCCAAGGACGTGAGGGAAGCTGGGAGGAGTGGAGGGACGGGAAACTTTGCTCAGGGTGTATTGTATAAGAGAAGAAATTATTTTCAATGAAAAGTTAAAAGGAATGGTGAAGGGAGAGAGAAAAGCTATGGAAAGAGAAATTGGGAAAAAGTACAATAAAAAGTAAAGCAAGTGGATATTATTTCTCCCTCAACATCTTAAGTATAATTAAGGAAACTAAAAAAAAAATAGTTGAAAATCTAAAATGGTAACACTCTGTAGGCTACTGACATTGAGTGGCTCCCTGATTTTGAACGAACTTGACAAACAAAACCTGTCTGAAATCCAGCCACAGTGTGATTGTAAGTCCTGAACAATATTATATGTTTCAGAAAGGCGCATTTCACTATGTGAAGATGTCACAGGTGATAAAAATCAGATTTATCTATATCTGCTCTCTTATGAGCCTCAGAACTCAGACTGATGTATAATCATTGCTAATGTTTTCTGTTCAATCACACTCTTGTTAGCTCTGTCATGCTATTTTCTACTGACTGACATTGCCATCCTTGTATTGCATTTCCACCAGTGTGAGATCTAGATCCTTGAAAGTGTGTTGGATGACTCGGGGCTCGTCTAAGGGGGAGTGATGTTAGGGCTCTCCATGCGGATGGCATGATGGGTAAAATTCTGAGGCTGCAACATTGATGACACTCTTTAGTTCATATTCACTTGAGAAAAACTTTCTGAGGATTATTTTCTGTGAAACGACTAATCAAAGTGCTCTCCGATAAGTCATCAATGGACAATAATTCCTTAACACGGGGTGGGATTTGCACTTCACTCCCAGCTGCCTTTAATCTGAGAGGGAAAATGGAAAGCATTTAACTTTCTTGTTCGTAAAGACACAGGAAACTACTTTTTGAACAAAACGGTGGTTGTGTGATATTAATTCAAGTAAATAATTCTGCATGATACTAAAATGATTTGGTACTGCCAAGGACACTATCATCCAAGAAAGGAAGCAGACTACACAATGGGAAAAAGGGTTGTACTATATATACATCTGCCAGAGCATTGGTATCTAGAATATAACAATCCAAAGAAAATGGGCTGTGAAACTGAACAAAGAGTCTGATAAGTGAAACACAAATGTCTGAAAATAGTTAAAAATGTTTCTATCTACTTAGCCACCAGGGAAATGTAAATTAAAAATTTATCTTACTCTACTCAGTATTGTTAAGATAAAAATTAATTTAAAACACCTATTGTTTATTAAAAAAACAAAGAGGGACAATTATTCACTGGTGGAGAGATTGAAACTGGTACCATCACTATGGAAATCAGTGTGAAGATGCCTCCAAAAGCTTGAACAGAGCTTACTGTATGAGCTAGCCATCCCATCCTTCATCTTCCATTCATCTTTATTATTATTATTTTATTTATTTACACTCCAAATGTTGCCCCTTCCCTGTCTTCCCTCCACACATTCTTCACCCTCTACCTGAGTTCTTCATCCCTTTTCCCCACCTACACCCACTCACCCACTATCACCCACCTCACTCCCAATAGCCTCCCCTTTCCCTGAGGCATTAAGGTTCTACAATATTAAGCACATCCTCTCCCACTGAGGCCAGACAAAGTAATCCTCTATTACATGTGTATTAGGGACCATGGACACTCATGTATGCTCTTTGGTTGGTGGCTTAGTTTCTGGGAATTCTGATGGGTCTGGGTTAGTTGATACTGTTATTCTTCCTATGGGGTTGCAATTCCCTTCAGTTCCTTCATTCCTTCCCCTAATTCTTCCATAGGAGTCCTAGACGTCATTACAATGGTTAACTGTAAGTATCTGCATCTATCTCAGTCAGCTGCTGGTAGAGCATCTAAGAGAACAATCATGCTGGGCTCCTGTTTGCAAGCACAACATGGCATGAGTAATGGTACCAGGGTTTGGTATCTGTACATGGGATGGGTCCCAATTTGGCTGGTCAGTGGACAGCCTGTCCTTCAGTCTCTGCTCCACTTTTGTTCCTGCATTTACCTTAGATAGAAACAATTCTGGGTTAAAATTTTTGAAGATGTGTGAGTGGCCCCATGCCTCAACTGGGGGCTATGTCTATCAACTGGAGTTAGTCTCTTCAGGCTCCATTTTCCCACTGTTGGGCATTTCATCTAAGGTCATCCCCATTGAGTCCTGTGAGCTTCTCAAATACCAGGTCTCTGAGAGTTTCCAGAGGTTCCCCTCACCACAACCCATTGACAGCTGCATATATCTATTCATTCTCCTTGCCCTCTGGGTCTCTCTCCTGTCTTGACCCATACGTGATATTGCCTCCTCCATTCCTCCTCTCCCAACCCAAGTCCCTCCTTTTCTTTGCTTTCCGTGATTATTTCATTGCTCCTTCTAAGTGGGATTGAAATATCCACACTTGGGCCTTCCTTGTAAAACTTCCTAAAGTCTGGGAGTTTTATCATGGGTATTCTGTACTTTTTGGCTAATACTCAATTGTAAGAGAGTGCACACCATGCAGATCCTTTTGGGCCTTGGTTACCCTGCTCAGGATGATATCATCTGTTTCTTTTTCTTTCTTTCTTTTTAATTTTTTTAACTTTTAGTTTATTTATTTATTTATTTTTTATTTTTTATTTTTTATTTTTTTTTGGTTTTTCGAGACAGGCTTTCTCTGTGTAGGCCTGGTTGTCTTGGAACTCACTCTGTAGACCAGGCTGACCTTGAACTTGGAAGTCTGCCTGCCTATGCCTCCTGAGTGCTGGGATTAAAGGCATGCTCCACCATTGCCCGGCATCTGTTTCTATTTCCATCCATTTACCTGTAAAATTCATGATGTGGTTATTTTTAAAAGCTGAATAGTAAATTAACCATATTTTCTGTATCCATTGACTGGTTGAAGGACATCTGGGTTGTTTCCAGCTTATAGTTATTACCAATAAGGCTGCTGTGAACATAGTGGATCATTTGTCCTTGTGGTATGGTGAAGTATCTCTTGGGTGTATGTCTAGGAGTGGTATAACTGGGTCTTCAGGTAAAACTATTTCCAGTTTTCTAAAGAAAATCCAGACTGATTTCCACAGTGGTTGTACCAGTTTGCAATCTCACGAGCAGTGGAGGAGTGTTCCTCTTTCTCCACATCCTTGCCAGCATATGCTGTAGCTTGAGTATTTTATCTTAGCCATTCTTTTTGGTGTCAGGTGGAATCTCAGGGTTGTTTTGATTTGCATTTCCCTGATGACTGGCTCAGGGTCTAAGATCAATAATTGACAAATGGGACCTCAGGAAACTGAAAAGCTTCTATGAGGCACAGGACACTGTCATCAGGAGAAAATGGCAACCTACAGATTGGGGAAAGATCTTCACTAACCCTACATCCAATAGAGGGCTAATATCCAAAATATAACAAGAAATTAAGACATTAAACTCAAAAAATCAAATAACCCAATTAAAAATTGGGCAAAGAGCTAAAAAGAAGATTATCAACAAATGTGTCATGAATGGCCAAGAAACACATAAAGAAATGGCCATGTCACTCTTGACAATATATCCAAAGAACTCTATATCCTGCTGTAGACATATCTGTTCATGTGTGTGAATTAAAGTTCTACTCATAATAGCCAGAAAATAAATAACCTAGATGCCCATCTACTCAGGTATGGATAATGACAAACTGACTTATTTACAGAATATGATGCTATTGTACTATTAAAAATATGACATTCTCAAGTAACTAGAAGGGTCTGAAAAAGCATGCTGAATGAGCTAACTCAGATCCAGAAAACCAAATATCACTTATTTTCTCTCATTTTTAATTGTTTGCTTTGGATCTTCAGTTCATTGTGTTCCATTTGGAAGAAGCAATATTAGTAAGGGTCCATGGAGGCAGAAAGTTAAGAGGGAGGAAAGATAACACAGTGGTATTCAAGGATAAAGGGGGAGTAACAGAGCAGGAAATTTTCAATAGGTTTGAGGATAGGAGGCCATGATATAGCATGCAAGCTTTTAAACACCTGATATCTAGTACAATTTCTGTGCATAAATAGAACCATGCACATATTAATTAAACAAATAATAGCAATATTATAGGAAGGTCTACATTATTCAACTTTCCATTACTATGGAAATTACTATACATAATATATATTACTATGTTATTACATATATATTTTTTTTCAGCTTACAAAGAGAAAGGTTATATTTTTTTGTGATTTCAGATTATCCAGGCCATGCTTTGTTGGTCTTTCAGCTTTGAGTCTTTGAAGAACGGCATGACAAGAGAATGTGGCAGCAGAACACTACCCACCCCTTTAAAAGGAGGCAAAACAGAACAAGGAGGGCATAGGACTCAAGTGTACTCCTAGGAAGCTCCCCCAATGATCATTCACTAGTCTCCAGCTCTTAGTGCATCCACTACCTGTCAATAGCAGCACTTTGAGGGACAATTCTTTAATAATTAACCACCGGAGAACATTCAAGACCTAACATACAACAGATTCTTTTACAATATTTAAAAGCAAGTTATTAAAATTATATGTCATCAAATGATAAACATCTGAACTGGTTCTGTGTTTGTTCCACTAATATATTCCAATAAAAAAGGTTTTGGGTCAATTCTCCAGGTTAAGTATGTATTACTATAGCCTTCATATTTATTGAAATAACCATTCAAATGTGTCATGTATTTATTTTCTTCTAACTTATTGTGGTTTATTGGAATCCTCTGAATACTTGAAGACCTAACCTAGAAAAGATTATATCATAGGTAACAATGCATTTTTGAAAAATTCCATAAGTGAGATGTTTTTCAGTGTGATTTTCATATTCTTTCAACTACTTCTGGTAAATGTTTCAAATCTCCTTACAATGTTGACTCTCCAAATTTACGAGAACTAGAACTGTGACCCTCCAACTTAGTTTGGTGCATATTCCTCAGGTATATTTTTTACCTAAAGATACAGATGTATGAGTCCATAAGAGCATTACTAGTTAATTTTGTTATTACAAAGTATTAAAATCTTCTTTATATTTCTTTAAGATTCTCAGTGTTCTATAGAACAGCAAGCCATTAGCAGTCCATTTAATGGACCCTAGTTTTTCCCAGGGTCCATAACTTACCTTGGCAGAGGCTTTTAGCCTGATAATGGTGCCAGGTATGGGATTTATCCCATGCAATCAGCTTCGGTTAACACTGGGTCCCTCAACTGGCCATAGTGCAGAGAATAAGAGACTAGTATTCTCAGCCCAGTAGGACTACATTCATACCTCAGCTCCCTCCCAATGATCAGGGATCCATATAGAAGAAGGGGCAGAAAATGTATAAGAGCCTGAGGTATGAATGACAACAAGGAAACATTATCTTTTGGACACAGTAAGGCATCAACACAGATAATATCACAGTGGTTGGGACAGTGCAAGGTCATACCAGACAAAAATTCCATCAAGGAGAAAGAAGATAGGACCACAATTCAACACCATAGAACTATTGGCAAGTGATAACTCCTGGGATAAGGTAAAACAGATCTAAAAGTATGGCCCCTGAGATGTTGGCAACCCTCCATTATAAGATCACACGTCCTTGAATACATGGGAAGTGCACAATTACCTTGAATGATTAAAAACCATAATAATAGCACACACTTAGGTACATAAGGAAGGAAGAACAAGAGTTCTAGGGGGGGGTTAAAATAAAAATCGGTTGTACTAAATTGTCAAAGGACTAATGAAGACACTTAACGTAAAAATGACTGTTGTGATATTATGTTAATCTTCTCTGTATTTCCTGCAGTGTGGAGTGTGCTTGTGCTTCTAGCTACTGTCCCCAAAAAAGACACTCATACTTATTGCAAGCTGGTACAACCGTTTTGGAAATCAGTCTGGCAGTTCCTCAGAAAATTGGACATAATATTACCTGATGACCCAGCTATACCACTCCTGAGCATATACCCAAAAGATGCTCCAACATATAACAAGAACACATGCTCCATTATGTTCATAGCAGCCTTATTTATATTAGCCAGAAGCTGGAAACAACCCAGTTGTCCTTCAACAGAGAGATGAATATAAAAAATGTTGTATATTTATACAATGGAGTAATATTCAGCTATTAAAACAGAATTCATGAAATTCTTAAGCAAATGGATGGAACTAAAAATTATCATCCTGAGTGAGGTAATCCAATCACAAAAGAACACACATGGTATGCCCTCACTGATAAGTGAACATTAACCCGAAAGCTCTGAATACCCAAGAAACAATTCACAGACCACATGAAGCTCAAGAAGAAAGAAGACCAACAAAATACTCATGGGAGCAAACATGGAGACAAAGTGTAGAGCACAGACTGAAGGAAATACCTTGCTGAGACTGCCCCACCTGAGGATCTATCCAGTATACAGTCACCAAACCCAGACATGATTGTGGATGCCAAGAAGTACTTGCTAAGGAGCTTGATATAGCTGTCTCTTGAGAAGCTCAGCCAAATACATATATGGATGCTCACAATCAACCATTGGACTGAGCATGGTGACCTCAATGGAGGAGTCAGAGAAAGGACTGAAGGACCTGAAGAGGTTTGCAACCCCATAGGAAGAACAACAATATCAATCAATCAGACCCCCCAGAGCTCCTAGGGACTAAGCCACCAACCAAAGAGTACACATGGAGGGACCCATGGCTCCAGCTTCATATGTAGCAGAGGATAGCCTTGTCAGTCATCAATGGGAGGAGAGACTCTTGGTCCTGTGAAGGCTTGATGAATGTCCCAGTGTAGATGAATTTGAAGGCAGGGAGGCAGGAGTGGGTGGGTAGGTGGGTGAGGGAACACCCTCATAGAAGCAGGGGGAAGGTGATGAAATAGGGAGTTTCTAGGGGGGGAGGGGATAACGTTTGAAATGTAAATATAGAAAATATTCAATTAAAATAGTTTCAGTGGCTGGGACACTCCCTAACTCTATGTGCCATTGTTCTTCCAAACCCTTGGCTAATGGCCCTCCCATCAAGGCTGAGACATGTCTTTACTCTCTTTCGTTCTAGATTCATTAACAGTTTCACTGTGCATGAGATGAAGGGAACAACTCTCTAATCTATTTTTTCCTGTACTATGTAGCTTAAATCTTAATTATTTTAAGATAACACACACTCTCTTCCAATATTCCGAGTTATTACCTACTAAATCTATATTTTATCTTTTCGGCCCATGACCCTGCTGAGCAGCCCTCCTGAGGCCTCTCTCCCTCCTACACCCTGTCCTATGTGGTCAGTTTCCTATGTCATCATCATGGCAGAATCCCCTCTTAGTTGTTTCCTGGCAATCCTAAACGTCCCACCTCTGTCTCCCTGCCCAGCCATTGGCCACCAGTAATTCTATTGACCAGTCAAAAACCAACTGTGGGCAGGCTTCCTTTAGTTCTACACTTGTGGTGCTACAAATAGGTTTTTGTCTAACAATTAGCATGAGAACACAAGCCATTACGAGTGACTTTACTACATACCAAGATAACTGACATTTACAATTTGACAGGATATAGAATCATGCATGTGACAAACTTCTGGGTACCCATCAGAAGGATTTTCTATCTTAGGTTAATTTTTGACATGGCTGTGAGATATTTACTTAGTTAGCTTAATTAAAGTTGAAAGAACCACTCTGAAAGTGGGCAGTACCTTCTAGTAGCTGCAAGGATAAAACAGGTCTAAGGGCAAAGCTTTCATCTTCTACCTGGTAACCTCCACATATTCATTCCCAAGTCCATCTGCTGTGTTCCTGGGTTCACCTAGAATTGGTGAAGTCATCTAGTCATCTATCTATCCTGTTGTTGTTGTTGTTGTTGTTGTTGTTGTTGCTGCTGCTGCTGCTGCTGTTGCTATCCTCTGATGGCATTCAGACTCTACCATTTTTGGTCTTTCCATATGTGTTAAAGACAATGGCTTCTTCAGAAATTCTTCAGGCCTTTACCATCAGATTAGTGCAGATTTGGAATAAGCAACTATACCTTCTCAGTCTCTTAAGATATCCATTAAACATTTCCATTCTAACCATATATATTCTATTTGTTCCATAACTCTAAAGAACCCTAGTACACATATCAAATGAAACTGCACAAATCACTGCTTGTTCTACTGCAAGTCCCTACAGTTATAGTGAAAGGCTTTCTGAAGATAAACTGCAGATTTTTTCATGGTACATATATCCTTGGAATATGAATTGCTTGAAATTCCTCTGCATTCTGTATAATTGCTTTTCTCTCTCTCTCTCTCTCTCTCTCTCTCTCTCTCTCTCTCTCTATATATATATATATATATATATATATATATATATATATATATAATTTTCTCTGTGTGGAATTTGTTGCCATTGTTCTTCCAAACCCTTGGCTAATGGCCCTCCCATTAAGGCTGGGACATGTCTTTGCTCTCTTTTGTTCTAGATTCATTAACAGTTTCACTGTGCATGAGATGAAGGGAACAACTCTCTAATCTATTTTTTCCTGTGCTATGTAGCTTAAATCTTAATTATTTTAGAAGATCCTGTTATTGCTGGAGATACAATATACTATCTTCTTCCAAACATTTTTGTTGTTTATGTTCTTTTACATGATTGTTTGTGGGATGACTGGATCTTTTATCAACTGTGACTTTTCTCTTTTTTTGCCCCCATGATAAACTGTTCAGTGTTTATTATTGAAGAATGACTTCTGACTATTGCAGCAGTTTGGAATAAGAGAAAGAGACATGAATGTTCCTCCCACTGCCATAGTCTTCTCTGGGAGCATTAAGGTATGTGTTAAAAATGATATTATATTAATTACAACAATAAATAATTGAAAAGTACATGATCTTCATTATGTATTTATCAATCTGTACTGTTTTCAATGTAAGATGCATAGATTATAAAAATTTTAAAAAACTGAGCCCAGAATTGAAAGCAAAATTAACTGATAACTTAATTTCCTACTAGCTCTGAAGAATTGTCATTAGTAAGATCTTATGTGTTTTCTTGACTCTTCTTCACAGAACATTCCTGTTTTAATATTACATACAGTGTCTGCAGGGTCATGAGAAGATTTGGATCTCTTGATTTGGATAGGAACACCCATAGCAATTAGGCACAAGGGTTTGTTAAGTCAAACAGGCAATTAAAGGTAATTACTCTCTTTTTATCCATTTCAAAATTAGAGAACATTTACTATGTGTGACATATTCATTTACTTAATGTACTTACAATAATTATAAAAAGAGATAGCAAAACAAAAACTTTTACACAGGTTAGACTCTAGTAAATATAAAATAACAGTAAGAATTTTCATTAACAATGAGTAAAATTACACAGCAGTGATATAAAACTATGAAAATGAGTGTATTTACATTTTCCTGAGAAACTATTTGTGAAGATGAAATGTTTGTTAGATCATAAATAAGGAAGAAACCAGGCTTACAAGATCCTGAGAAGAGAGGAAAGAGGAAATGAAATTATGCCCCATACTGTCCTTTGGTCAGTCTCGTGTTCTACGAAGAATCTCTGCTTATTTCTTTCTCATTTGCAGTTAGAGAGGACACCTGTAATTTCATTTTTAAAATTTTGAATCCCTTAAATATTGGTTTGTATGTGTTGACCTAAATATAGCCATGTCTGAAAAGAGAGAATCTTATCTTAATTGAGTAAATGTCTCCACTAAGATTGGTTTAGAGACAAGTCTGTGAAGTATGGTTTTGACAGTTGATGGAAGTGGGAGGGCCAACTCATTGTGAACATAATTAAGTGTGTGATAAGATAGCAGTCTCAGGAGGCCACTAGGAGCAAACCAGTAAGCAGCATGCCTCCATGGCCTTTGCTTCAGTAGCTGCATGATTTTCTTTCTGTGATAGAATATGACCTGAAAGTTGTAAAGTTTTCACCTTAAGTTATTTTGGTCTTGATGTTTTAATCACAATAATAAAAGCTCTAATTAAGACACAGTTTTGTTGCTTACCGAGATGTGAATCCACAAAAGTCTCTTTCCATTCATAAGATGCCAGCATCTTGGAGAAAGCACAAGGGCCATGTGCTCACAAATAAGCTCCAGGGGAAAATAGGAATATTAAACATGAAGGTTTGTCTCCTCAAATAAAAAAATGCATAACCTGTGTCTGCCCAGACAGCTTGCAATGGATATGGTTAATAGCCTGGTAAATTCTGTGTACTTCTGTATGATGAGACCTCACCAACTCTTTTCCCAGGCTCTTAATATGACATATAGTTGATCTATAGAACCCATCTATATGGAATGGTTGACTTTCATTTTGAAAAAATTTGCAATGTAATAATCCCATAAGTTTTATTATGACATAAGACTGTGTCACACTAGGAAACTATTAACTAAATTGTCCTGTACTTAAACATGTCTAATAGAAATTTCCTTGTATCACACTCTCAAAATGTGCACCAACACCCACTACTGAGTTATGTTAAATTGGACGAGGTTCTTCTTGCCCCACACACATCAAATATTCTGCTAGCCATCCTGTTTGCTGAGATTCTCCTGACCTTTTGGTACTCTTCATATCCAGGGGAGAGCAAGTTGGAGGATGTAATATACTTCCACATTTCAGCTATGTCAATTCCTTGCCCAGTGCACTAGCACACTCTTCCATTAACTACAACACACCGATAAAATCTCAGTTGCCAATGCAATATTTATACAAGCCACGGAGTACTCATTTGGTTCTATGTTTCATTCTTTTTTCCATTTATTCATTCATTCTTTTTCTTTCTCCAAGAGACAGGGTTTCTCTATGGGTCTGACTGTTCTGGAACCGGGTTGGGCTTAAACGCTGCTTCCTGAATACTAGGATTAAAGGAATGCACAACCACTGCCTGGCTTCATTTTCTTTTTCCTTGCCAATGGATTAGTGTGAAACTGATGACAACTTCATTGGTTGTCTCAGTGGCCAGAAATTTTGCCAAAAATGAGCTATCTCTGCTAGAGTACTTGTGGTGTAATTTTCAGTTCCCTCTCTGTGGGGCCTTCTATAAACTATATAGAAGGGGACTTCTATATAGTCACCGGGAACTTCTCAATCCCTTTCTTTCATCCATTTAGGAGTCATTTTTAACTTTAGGTAGCTTATTTTTGTGCTTTGTATGGCTAGTAATTGTTTATAATGTAGAAGTAGAAAATATTTTACTAATATTAGTTACATCTTTCCCCTGGTTTTATTTTTTTAATACGATAATAGCTCTTTGAAAAGTCACTACTTGTGTATTCCTGAAGACAATAGTCCATGACAGAGCTCTGGCCATTCTCTTATATTTGCAGAGTATCATACCCATCTTGACTCTTTGGAGATGTGACTTGTTGCTCACACTGTCCCTTACCACTTATAACCATCTTGCTTCAATTAAATTTGAAAATGACCTATTTCAAAGTTTGTTAGTGACTCTATATCTTCCTTATCAGAAGTTTTGTATCTGCCCACTTAGCTTGACAGCACTCTGACTTCATGCTCTGCATAAGGTTTAGATATTGTTCCTATTCTGAAATTCTAAATTTGTTATGATTAGGTTATATCTCAGAACTCTCACTAAAACTTTCAATGAATCCCTACTTTAAAAAAAGAAAAAGCAAAACCAAAATAAACATTACTTTTGAGGGCTGTCAGTGCTGACAAGATTATCTTTTCCCTCTATCTTTCTTGCTTTAATAAAGAAAATCAATGTAATGTGATTCTGTTGATGTCAGCTTTATCAAGTCCAACATAATTGTGTAATCACCTCCATCTCATATGATCATTATAAATGCTGAATAAAATAATGTATATATAATATTATGTAACATTCTAATTCAATGCTTATCAGCTCTAAGAATAGGAATATTAACTCTAACATCTTTACTATAATTTTAAAATAACAGGTGGTGCATCCTATCATTTCATTCTGTAAATTGAATGAGGAAATGCCTCTGAATCATCTGGAAAAAATCTTCTGCACATACCAATATAAAATATCCCAGTACATTTATAAATGGTTTGCTTCACTATTGTTTGCTCTCGTTGTCCTCATCTGTCAATTACAGTACCAGCTACAGAGTAGGAATTGAACAAATACTATTTATGATCGAAGCTAATACTCAAATTGATTATTGGCTTAGACACATCATGATCCCCTCTAACACTGATAATACAAAAGCAAACACCAAAATACGGCTGCTCCCAACTGGAATTTTGAATTTAGACAGTTAAATGGGCATTACATATGGAGTTTTATTAAGTGTATGAAATATATTCAATGCACGTAGTTGCATACATGTTTGATTCTATGAGACACACTGAGAGTTCCCTTGAGGTCCTTGGTCAGAAATGCTACCTGACAGTATATAAACATTCTTTATTTCATCTTAAGAAACATGAAGGTTTTGAAAGATGATAAAACACTGAGTTGGGCAATCTAGACAATTTCTACATTTGCTTCAAAAGGCAGTAAATTCTAAGCATGTAAAACACATTTGCTAGGCAAAACTCTCAGAACCAAAATAAAATGGAATGAGGGGTATTCTTGGCAGTTTTTCCCCAATTTTTATTGCTTATCCAAATTGGTTTTGCAAGATGCACTTTGGACAACTGAATTATGAGCCTTAACTTTAGTATTGTTGATCAATTTATCTTCTGTGATTCAACAGGATCTGACCAGGAGCCAAAGTCATAATTCAGTTGTGAACACATACTACCTAGGGGGAAGCATCCTGCAAATGAAAATGTAGAAAGCCTAGTCTGTAGACATAGCTTTTCTTTACTTTAACGATTTAAAGTAGAATTTTACAGTTTTCTAGTCTGGAGTTTGTTTAGAATTAGGAAAAATATGAATTTACAAAAGAAAAGAAAGCAAGTCGCTGTCCTGTGCTAACTGGATTGTATTTTAAATTCCTCTTCAAGTTATCATTTTTTTCTCAAAATTGATCTATTTGTTGTACCTCAAAAGCAGAAATCATTGTTCATCTTTTTATAAGTAATATCCAGTTACCATTTTGATCCACTTAATATCCTGTTATGGCCAACAAATTGGTAATCAAACTCAAACTAGTAATCTTATGTAATTAAAACTTAGGTGAAAGTCACTCTCCGCAATTTGTGTGTGCTGAAAAAACTATCAGGAATTTTTAGCCAATAACATCATTGCCTGACAATATAAATAAATTGTACAATAAGCGGTCATAATGCAACATTAATTACTGCATACATATTCCTATTAATATTAACATTACATATTAATATATTTTGTTTGTGAAAAATATTATTTCCATGGGTATTGTAATTAATGACTAAGTGAGAAAGAATACCAAAATTTAGAAATATAGTGCATAATTATTTACAAACATCATCTATTTCTAACATTCTATTATACTTCACTGCCACCATTTTTCTTTATGTGCATTCCTATTTTTGTTTAACTAATGCTCACAAAACATCACCTCTTGTTTGACAAAGTTTTGCTCTCATTCTTTTGACCTTGAGCATTAGAAGATGGATGTAGAGGTGTGATCCTGTCATGCTGACCCTAGATAGGTTAAGGTAAAAGAAAGTTTGGGCCTGTCTGGAAGGCACTGTAGCTATCACAGCAGGGGCGACACAGTGAGATCCTGTAAAAATAAATAAGCCTATTGTAATTGTTTTCCTGAATACTTCATTTCCTCTGTTTAACAATTTCATAGATATGTGCAAATGTGACAAGAGATATAACCTTTATGTTAGTCTGTTTATGGCATAACTCTAAACTCAATTCTATTTAGAGAGATTTCCAAGTCAAACAATTAATAGAAATAGTACTGTATGTGGTCCTCAGTATAACAGTGAAGTGGTGTCAGATGGTCCATGTAAAATTATTCACACTAATATCTCAAAAACTATGTATCAATAAAATAAAAGAGGGCTAATCAACTAATGTATAAAATAGGCAGAAAAAGACAAAGATGGGGGGGAAACAAGAAGCAGGAGATGAAAGCAGATAAAAAAGATTGAGAGTAAGGTTTTCTAGATGTACAAAGATGTCAGAAGAACTATTTTCTAAGAAGAATAATGGGGCACCTCATCAAACAGATTCTTACATATTAGTCATTAAAACCATAAAGTTATAGATTGTTTCTGAAGACTAGCTAAGTTACTATATGTTCACAAGACATGAAAAATCTATAAGCACAAACACAAAGATTTTATCTAAACAAGAAGTTCTCATATGAAGTCTTTGGTGTTTAAAATCAAATGGTTCATAATCCAAAGGTATTCTTGATGTCTGGAATAGCTTGAATCCAGAAAAAGAAAGGAAAACTGTGTGGCCAGACATAATTGTATATAATTATAGATTTCCACTTAATTAAACAATTTTGTGTTAAGACTGATGAATCATATGTTTATGCCAACTTAAGGAATGAGATCCCTACTTCCTGATGACAGTACAGAGACTCAGAGTAGGGAATGCAGGATCATGCATTTTATGATATGACAGAGAGTCAAACAAGATGACAGGCATGATTGAACATGAAATGTTCATTTGATGGCCCTAAGCATACATTGCCTCACCTTCTGCACCATTGGTTGAGCACATAAAGAAGTACAATCTTCTCTTATATACCACTAAATTTTATAATCTAGTCTCTCCTCAATTTATAGGTAATCTAGCACACTCGCTGTACTTTGTCAGCCTTAGATCATTCATTTTATTTGAAGGAAAAGTTTCCAAAGGGCCAAGCAAAGCACTGTTATGTTAAAAAATGGAGTATGACATTTTATTTCACATACCAGCACTTAGGAAGCTGAGACAGGTGATTTGCCACTAGTGAGATGCCATCCTGGGCTGTAAAGCAAGACAAACCTTCAGCTCAAATTGCATTTTGTTTCCACTAAATTTTATTCTTTTCCAATCAGCAGACACACCTATTCAACAAGTCCAATGACAAACTATTCCATCCTTGAAAATACTCTGGATAGGTAGATAGATAAATAGATATAGAAATTTTATTTTTCATGAGTGACATGGTGGGTTTATGTGATTCAAAAATTTCCCATATTTTCATGGAGAAAAAACATTGACCTAAAAAAGTGATATAAATTTAAAACAGAGCCAAAATACCCTTATTTGATACTTAGTTATAGTTTCCATTGCTATGAAGATACACCATGACCAAAGCAAATTTTTAAATGGATAACATTTAATTGGACCTGGATTATAATTTCAGAGGTTTAGTCCATTATCATTATGGCAGGAAACATGGTAACATTCGGGCATACATGGTGCTGGAGAAGGAGCTGAAAGTTCTGCATCTTGATGCTACTGCAGCTAAGAGAGACTGTTTCCTGTAAAGGGAGTAGCCTGAGCACTAAAAACCCTCAAAGCCCACCCCCACACTAATGCATTTCCTCCAATAAGACCATACTTAGTCTAACAAGGACACATCTACTAATATTGTCATTCCTTGTCAGCCAAGCATTCAAACACAGGAGTCACCAGGAAATTCAAACTACTATACATCCAATATGGGCAATTCAGTAATTTTAAATTCCTGGTATACAAATGATGCTGAATCAGCCACCTGACCCAGGAAAGTCAAGGGAATGATTGCACAGCATAGGGTCCATCCTAAGCTTTTCTAGCAGCCAAGACAAAAACATTAAAACACTGGAAGGTGAGGAAGGTGCTCAGAAGGGAAGAGCCAAGCTAATAGGAAAGTTTCTTCCAAAGTAACTAGAGCCTGGTTGGAAGTCAAATGTAAAGGATTTTAATGTTCTTAAGCTTCTGACCCATGTTACAAAGATAAGGCTTCGATGTTCTTCCTGAATGTTTACCACTCCGAGACCTGCACACATCGAGATGTACTTGAAGCTGTACTTTCAGACCATGCAACGTGTTTTCTCTTATGCTTGTCTTCCTCTCTATCATAGTTTGTATAGTTAAGAGTTTATTTACGAGCAAATTCCTATTTTGAGCATATCTTAAATTTATTCATGTACTTAATGGGAAAAGGTAAAATGAAAATGTTATTTCTCCAAACATAAAATACTTTCCATATTTGAGAGAATTATTTAGAATATCTAAGTCTATAATTATTGACATGGACAGTAGGGTTTATTGTCTTTATTATTATTATCACTATTATTTTTTTAAAATGGAAGAACTACGTATTTGCTTTTTTATGTGAGAAGAAAAGGAAAAACATACAAGAGATAGAGATCTTGCCCGTTACATATTTAAGAATATTTACAAGCTATTTGTAAGTCTGTTGTTAAAATATTTATTTTGTTTAATCTCTAAGATCTATTAATAGATTTGTCTTTAAACAAATGTGGTTTTCATTTTAAACATGAAAGTGATTTTGGAAAGGAAAGACTATGATGTAAGATATAAATAATGAAGTGTTCATATCATAAGAGACAAAAATGTTTTTCAAAACCAATGGGTTAAACAAAAAATTTCTCATTACAACAAAGAGAAAATAAGCGAACAAAGAAAAGAAACAAAATATTTAATGGTTTACATTTGCTTAGATATGTATATGCAGTTTTATTTGCTCATTTTACACTAAATATTTGTTTTAAGTGCAATAAAACAAAAGATATGTAATTTTGGTAATTAATTTTACTACTAATATTCTAAGGCATAAAACAAATATAATGTTAAATCTTTATTTGACAGAGTATTGCTGATATGATCAGAAAAAGGCAGTTTTTCTCTTAATGTATGTGTTTCAATATTGTAATAGCTCCCTTACGATAAGGTGGAAAATTTGGTCCAGAAAGAATATGTAATAAATAACTAGTATCATATGCTGTAAGTCAAGCCATATTCTAGGACGGTTATTTTTTTCATAAAAATAATGAAAGGTTTGTAGAGTAACAATATACTAACTGAGCACAATGAAGCCATGACTCAGAGCTATAAGCCAAGTGTAAACGTTATCATGGTGAACAATCAAATTCTTATCTTCTGGTTTTTCTAACCCTGACTTTTTCTGTAAGTCTTAGAATTGAGTCAAATGTGATTTAAAAGTGGGAAAAGAAGTGCAAAATGCAAATACTACATAATTTTAAAAGAGAACAAATCTAGACCAGTTAGTATGTAAACACCTGAGGAGACAGGGGTTTGAATACATTCTTTAAGTCACCCATAGACAGGTGAGTAATAAGGAATATTTAATTGTTCCTTTGATGCCTAAAGTGAGCAAAACACAACTATTTAGATAATTAAATAAAATCTATTGACTGGAGGGCACAAGTGATTTTATGAAACAGCAAGGGAGGAGTATTAGCTAATGCAAGTATGTCATCCTCTCAGCAACGTAGGGAAACAGTAGATTAATGGATTTTTACCTTCACTGTTGAGGTCATGGTAAAGGTTTCATGTTTTGTGTTGGATTAACTGGCGGGGTGGTGTGAAGTGCAGCGCATACACCCAGGGCTCAGGACCCCTAGGAGAAGAGTGACAATGGCAGTTTGATCTTGCTAATCCCAAGGCACCACCTGGCAGGTGTCAGGCTGTGAGAAACCCCTGCAGAGACACCACCCAGGGGTGCAGGAGCGCGGCCTGGGATCCAGGAGATTGCAGGGAGCCGGCTCCGTTGGGTTCCCACACTCTTGGGCATCCCAGACTCCACTGGATGCCTCGGAAGAGCTGAGGACGAAGTTGGGGCCCACAGGCTGGAGGTAGCCTGGGGTCAAGAGGGGGAAGGCGGGGAGGAGACCGGCTGGTTCCCACCCAGGGTCTGTGGCTTGGTGCCGGCTAACTGGGTTCGTTTGGTTTGGTTGGTGGCCATGGCTGGGAGAACTGGGAGGACTTCTGCGGGAGACTAGACGCAGCTCTTTAGAAGACCTGTTCTATTGTTCCCCACAGAGGATTCTGATGAAGAGAGACAGTCCAGGGTTTCACGGCATTTATTGTGTAGCAGAGAGTGGCATGAGTGAATCTGTACTCTTGAAACCTCAGGGAGGGCTAGGTTGAAGTAGTGGCTGGGAAAGGGAACGGCTAAGCCTCTAGGTGCCTCATTAACATGGGGATGTCTTGAGGCTATGTGACCACTCCTCTACCTGTGAAGGATTTGGGGGCGTTCCCCTTATGTGACTGAATGTCACAGATCTATGGAGAGCTGCCGCCATGTGTCAGAAGCCTAGTTTCTAGGAGCATGATAAAACACCTGCCTTGTCTGCCCTCAGTAGGAAAGATGTACCTAGTTCTACAGTGACTTTACCTGCCAGAGTTGGGTGATTATGGGTTGTGGGGTTGTGGGCTCCCTTTCTAAAAGGAGAAGGGGAGGAAGGATGGTGGGGCTGTGTGAGAGGAGAACCAGGACAGGGTGGGGTAGAGGGTGGGGGTAGAGGGAAAACAATCAGGATGTAAAGCAAAAAATAAAATTATTGAAAAGTAAAACAATACTAGAAAGAAATCGCAAGGAGAGGTCCTCTGTAGTTTCAGAAATGGATTTATCACGAAGAAAAAGAATGAAACAGCAGAAAGAGCAGCAAGGTCTCGTAATTTTGCCAAATTTTATTGAAAGCATATATATATACACACACACAGAGGGTTGAAGGCATGGAGAAGGAAACAGAGAATGATTTTCCCAATGGAAATGGGATCCAACAACTATCTGAGTTTGTCTGGGAGAGCCAAAACTTTTAAATGTTGAGTGATGAGTTGGGCTCTATTCTTCAGAATAGGCTAGGCTAAGCTATCAAGCCAAAAAAAAAAAAAAGGAAGTCTATTGGTTCCATCACCTGGACATCCTTCCTCCTGCTGGGAGATTTGAAAGTCTCATTAAATTGTTCTCTGTGGCAAGAAACTCTCAAACCATTCTTTGTTCTGGAGAGTTAAGTGAATCAGGATGTCCACTATCTTATTAAATGCTTAAGTGAATAATTAATACATTAATCCTCCCAGAAACTCTTTTTACTGTCTGAGTGCCAGTGTTCAGAGATCTGTCTGACTCCTAGACCCTCAACAGCAGAAACCTATTCCTTTCAATAACTTTCTTATGATAAGAACTGACACTAGATTGACTCCATTTCTTTTAAGAACTCAGAAGAGTAACACAACAAGAAACTTACCTTTGTGAAAAGCTACGAGAGTTTGGGCTAGTAAGAGCCCCAAAGGCATAAAGGAATTGTTTCATAAGTTTAATCACCAAGTCAGATTCCTGGAACACACAACAAAGCCAGATACAGAATTTCACATCTGTAATTCCAGCATTACTACAGAAAGATAGGATACAGAGACAGGAGACCTGTCCAAAAGCAAGTGAGCCAGTTATTCTGGAGAATGCAGAACTGAAGGACAACAAACGAAACCCTGCCTCAATCAAATATTAGGCAAATCTCAAAACGCTAAATTTGTCCTCTGACTTCCACACAAATGTTGTACCATGAACATACCCACAATCACACAGACAATAATAATAATAATAATAATAATAATAATAATAATAAATAAAAATGATAATAGTAAAGAGGTGAAATATAAAAATTATAAAGAAATGTGAGTCAGAGTGAAGCTCTACAATGTAAAAAGTTATATTTCTACCATATTGATAAATTTAAATGCACATTTAAAAATGTATCTTTTATTGAATCCCTGTTAGATCAGAATAGGCTGGATAATTTTATCTAAAATAAAATTCTTATTGAGATAATAATTAACATTGAAGGTTTATGTGTTATAGAATTTAAACCTAACAACACTAACAAATGCAGGTAGATTTATTCATACTAGTACTGACTCTAAAAAGTTACCAATTAATATAAAGGCTTTCTGACTTTAAGAGTTAACATATTGTGTGTGAGTTACAATATTGTGATCATACAAAAATTAATTTATTACCACAATTTCTTTCCGAGTTGAGTATTTCTTCACCTTACTTTTGATACCTTATTCACAGTTAGCTCTACTATCTCAATGTCTAATTCTCTTCAGAAATCATTTTATCCTTTTTCTGGATTCTTCTTGTCTTTAATTTCCTTTTTTCTTTTTTCTTTTTTCTGCAAATGTGAATGAGCTATAGATCATATGTCTTATAAAACTCCATATTATAATGATACCAACAGAGAAATGGATTTTTAAAAAATAATGTGTGTAAGGATATTTTTGAAGTCAAAATTCCAGAAATTTGTTCAATTAAGTAAAACATTTCATTTTCCAATACTAGACCCTTACACATTTTCCTAATGTATATTGTACCAAGAAGCAAATTAAAAATATTCTTATGATACTATAAATTAATTAGAGATGTATGGGTCAAATATTTGAAGCTTATCATATTTAAATAAAATGCTAGGAGAAAATTACAGAATTCAAGTCATGTTTCATTTGACATGTGCCCCAGCCTGCGGGTTCATGACGTGGACCTAAAGAGGAGACTGACAATGAAAAAGACAAGAGACACAGAAATTTGGGAACAAGACAGAATTCTGTTCTGATCATTTTATTGCATACACAGAATTTATAACAAAGAACAGGGAGGCAGCAGAGGTGGGAGGAAATTCCTTGAGACATACAATCCTTTGAAAATGCAATTCCTTATGCAGATAAGATATAGCAACTATCCGCCAATTAGCCATACTGAGAACACCTGGTCAGATATCTTTACTGCTTAGTTGCAGGCCATATATCTTCACTGTTTAATAAGGTCTCTGGGAAGCCTTCAGTTATTTATCAGAAACAGAAATTTAGGCCTACTATCACTCCAAGCCTAACTCTAACACAAAATGGCATTACCTAGATTAATACGAAAAATCCTAACCCTGTTGGTTCCCTGCAGATATGGGATATTTAAAAACTTCCTGACCTCTTTTTGTTACAAGCAGCAACCCCAGTCATTACGATTTATCTCTCAACTAGTTAATGAAAAATAATGGTATTCTTTAAGGTATTATCTAAATTATCTAGAATAATTAATTCTATTTAAGTATGGAAAACAAGTCAATTGAGATGACAGATCCAAGAACTCATCCCTAGGGTTAAAAAGTCTGGATTTGTTCCATAGATTCTTATTGAGAAATTTTAGCCATGATGCCCTTGGGTGTAAACACATCTTCCCATGAAGATCAGCATGAGACAGACTGAGCTAAGCCCTATACCTAATGCATTGAAATAATTCTCATTCTTTTGTCCTTTAAATCAGATGATAAATTTCATTTCCATTTTCAGTTTTTTTGTATTTGAGTTTGCACACTAATCCACCTTGAAATCTTATTCGACATAAGAATATACACTGTCATAGCATCAGAAGCCACTGTCCATTCTAAGATAAGACATTGAAACTTTTCCATTTACTTTGAAATGTCTCGAATCACTGATGAAAGGTGATGTTAAAAGAACAATTTTAATAAGTCATCAAGTTCTCCCAGTCTGCACATATTTTTGGCAGTACAAGAATATTGCTGTCTGCCATCTGTGCAGAATAAAATTTGGATTTTTGTTCAGGGTCAGTTAAAATGTGCTTAAAACACTAATGTGTATCTAAGCTTTGATTCTTGCTCTAAAACCTGATTGTATACTACTTGGAATTTGAAGCAGGAGCACTAAAATCTCTCCTCCAAGGCTGACATATTGTATTAATAACGTTAAAAAAAAACAATCCTTTTCCATGGTAATTGGTTGCTTCATTTTATGGATATTTAAATCTAACAGCATTTTATTTGGTTCATTTTGAATAGATACCAAGATTGAAGAATAATTTAACAATCCAAGAGAATTGTTAAATGCTCAAGTACAGCAAAGAATGTTCCTGTGAGACTTCTGTGTACCCCGATATATTTTCTTGGTGTAATTATTTAAGTCCCTTTATCACTTATATTCTGAATGACAAGGAAACAGACCATTAGAAAACCAATCCATAACTACTAAAAGTAGAACTAGATGGGTAATGTAGGTCACAATTTTGACAAAACACAATGGGTTACAGAAACAGGAACTAATAATATTTTCTAATTTTTATAGAGAGACAAATTCCTAAATTCTCTGTGAATTATATGTGGTTCTTAAAGATGAGAGCAGCTGAAAGGGAGGATGTTCTAATTATTCAGTGTATTTAAGTATAATTTACAAGGTATGCGTGTAGAAAGGAATCTTATATTCATAGGAAGCACCTATGGATACTTTCTCTTGAATTCAAAGCACAGACAATTGATCAAAGACAATAGTATTCAAAAATCTTTGGTGTCTTCCCATTTCTAAAGGATAGCCTTACAGTAATGTGACCCTTCACAGTTCCCTAACCATCACTTCTGGCATGGTAAATTCTGCTTGCCTTGTATTCTAATTACACTGAACATTTATTTTTGTATTTTTCTAGAATTAAATTTTACTCTAACTCTTCTAGAATTTTTCTCAGTTCAGCATTTTCTACTAGGAATTTTTTTCTGTCATACAAAATGTGAATATTTACTTGTTTATCAAAAATCATTGAAACACAACCTTCTTAGTGAGTTCTTTCCTTTGCCATTCTTAGTTACCCATACTTGTTTCTGAATCAGCTCTTATACTATATCCTTTTTTCCTGGGTATATTGAACTTTATAACTTTGAGGCTATGTTTGCTAGAATAAAATGGAATATAATGAATTGAAGTTTTGTTTTGTATGTAGAAAACTTAAGAAAAGAAATAAAGAGTGGGTAAAAGAAAAGAATTAAAATTATATATTGGGATGTTTTTACCAAATTAATAAATATATATCAGCACTTTCTCTCCCCAAAAGGGAGCTGTGTAGCATAATAGGTGTGTAACAGTGCGTCATGACACCTACACTTTTCCTGTCTATGTGTACTCTCTAATATCCTGTTAAACATATCAAATACACACTGTAAAACTTACTATGAACTTCCCCCAGATTAAAATACTGTAAGTAAGTATAATATAACCTTTGTAAACATAGTAAAGAAACCCTTCAGTAAATATTTTGGCAATCAGGCCTAAGTAAAATCTATGATCATAAAGTTTAGTTTATGAGGAAAGTTATTTTTGAGCTGTGTACTGGTTAGTTTTGTGTATCAACTTGACACAAGCTAGAGTTATCACAGAGAAAGAGCTTCAGTCGAGAAAAATGCCTCTATGAGATCCAGGTGTAAGGCATTTTCTCAATTAGTGATCAAGGACAGAGGGCCCCTTGTGGGTAGTACCATCTGTGGGCTGGTAGTCTTGGGTTCTATAAGAAAGCCAGCTGAGCAAGCCAGGAGAAACAAGTCAGTAAAGAACATCCCTCCATGGCCTCTGCATCAGCTCCTGCTTCCTGACCTGCTCGAGTTCCAGTCTTCACTTCCTTTGGTGATGAACAGCAGCATGGAAGTGCAAGCTCAATAAATCCTTTCCTCCCAACTTGCATCTTAGTCATGATGTTTGTGCAGGAATAGAAACCCTGACTAAGACAAGCTTCATTTCCTTAAGCTACAGACACAGATCAGTAAAAAAGGCATAGGCCACATTAGATTCTCTCCAGCAAATGTTTATTCCACCACCTGTTTTCTTTCAAATTCAAGACTTTTCCACTATTAACAGAAAAGCTCAACTGCCTACATTGGTTCCTCAGTGTAACTTGTGTGATAATTTCTTTCTCACTCCTCCTCATACCTTCTCTCAGACATACTTGTTAAAATTGCATTTGCTACCTACAGACAGAGGTTAGCAATATGCAGCCTATTCTATCAACATTACAGTTGTCTTTATATATGTCCTACTTTTTTCCTTTTGCTTCTCATCAATATTTATCTAGTTATATGAACATTAACATCCTGTTAGCACTTCTGCTTCCGTGGATATAGCCATCTTATCTCCCAGGGGTAAATAGTCCTGTACTGAAGCTCAAACTCAAAGTAGGATGTCACAAGGTGCAGCATGGAGATGGGATCATCTCATTGTGAATGCAGAAGGGTTTAGTATGTGAGATAAGAATGTGGACCCCTGGAAACCAGTTTAGTAGAATACAACAAGGAATTGCTACAAGAGACAAAAAGGTAAATTAGGAAAAAGGTAATATGGCAATACCTTAAAGAGGATTGTGGACTTTTAATAAAACCAAGGAGAAAATGGATGTGTTTGCCTCTTTCCCAGTAAACAAAACTATGCTTGCTTAGAACATTGGCAAAGACTTTTCTGACTTGAAGTTAAGGGATATGTCAAAGAGAGATGCAAGTGCTAATAGTTGGAAAAATTCAGAAACATAACCACTCTGAAAAGATGACTGATTCTCTCAGCACCTTTTCCCAATATTGCTACAATTATGGATTATGCATTGTAGGAGATGCACTGTGGAAGATATAAACTCCACGTATGTCTATGTTTCTTCGACCTTCATCTGTGCTGAGAATCTTGTTGTAATGACAGAGAAAATATACCATAAAACCAGGCATGGCAGTAAAAAATGAATGTATCATACCTGCGTGAATGGAACAGGTTAACAGTTGAGATGCTGGTCACTATTTAGAGACACGATGGTTCAGGCTATACTGGATTAGGTCAGACTCATTGCAGACCTAGGAGTGAGACCGTAAATGCTTCTATGTCTTCTTTACCTCTTAGTCTCTTCTCTTTTACTCTAACTCTCACCTCATAGGTCATCTTATACATTGAGCCATTCATTGATTACAGTTTTCTTTTGCCTGAAGCTCGACCACTAGCTGTGTAACACATAAACAATGTCATCAACAAATGCAAGCACCTTACTAAACTGTATAATTTGTAGTAGCTGAAGGAAAGGATAAAAACAGTTAATTTTCATGTTTTGTTTTACCCAATGCAAAAAAAAAAAAATAAATCACTCAGACTTTCAGCATATCATTTATATGGGCAAAATATTTTTTATTATCTTTTGTTTTCATTATGAGATAAAAGCAGGTTGTGAATTTTGAGCTTAAACAACCCTTGGTGTCCATTAGCCACACTTCACAGCCTGTGTCTGATAGCGCAGATGCAGCTGTCGCTGTCTGCAATCCTTCATTTCAACCACTGCTGTGGAAGATACTTTCATATATTATAATGTAGAGAAAAAGCTTCTCTTCCATATCAAATTTAGGTTCATATGATATATTTCCTAACCTAGAGGAGTACTCTGCATCCTTTATGACAGCAGTTTCATGCTATCAGTTTAAAAGCTGTCATGCCTACTATACTGACCTCTCCAGGACTACTTCTTTTTATAGATGTCCAACTCTTCCTTGACTTCCATGGTAGATTGGTTTTAGAATCTCCTAGTTGCCTATATCTGGGTGAGCCTAGTAAAGTTGTTTGTATAACTTATCAACACATTCTTCTTCTGTAGATAGCACATCATTTGTCAGGTCAGTTTGCTTTACCCTCTCTTTATTCCACTTTTTCCTGTAATGCACAGTAAAGACAAGAAAATAGTGAAATCTCCTAGGTTTTCAGTGGGCGAGGAATACTGAAAGAGATCAAAATGACATCTTTCACTTGCAAAACTGAGGAGCCTTAAGAGACATTAAGTCTTGTAAATTAAAACTAGAACTTTAATGGGATGAAATGATGGTATATTCATAATAACCAAGGACTTAAGCAGCTTAAAAGAGCCTTCTAGGAATTGTTGTGTAACACTGGGGATAAAGAACTTGGAATTTTCATTAATTCTTGATTCTAAGAAGTCACTGGCATGTTCAATGGCTGCTTGGTAGAATTGTGTTGCTTTTGTCATTGAAGTTGATTGTGGTCAGCTTATTCATGAGAAAGTCGAACACCTAGAGGCAGAGGTATGAAGCAGTTTCAAATTAAAATGAGATGATCATCAAGAGAGAACTCAGTCTTATCTAAAAACTCAATAAATGTTCTTACTTTCTGTAAAACCAATGGGAATACATGAGAAAGAAAAGACCCACATTGTGAGAAAGTGTGCACAAAATGCCTAAACAATGGTGATGTTCTATGTAAAACATATAGATCTCTTTAAAACCAACAAATAATCAAAGGAGGAAATACCTGAACGGACATCTCACCAAAGAAACTGAACACTGAAAGAGGAAGTTGCAGAATTAGTAGTAGAGACTTGCTCTGAATCATGAGAACTTGGGTATAATTCCTAGTATGAAAAATAAATTAATAAAACAAAATAACCACTAGCTATCTTGATATTTATATTTTATTGCTTCTAGTTAAGTAATGTCAGTTTTATTCAATGTAGTGACACATGGGGTATCAACTACACTATGGGTCAGTCTCCACACCTTTAAATAATCAGCAACACAATCTGGACTCCACAGTTGTGATGGCTAAACTTACCTGTCAATTTGACCTCATCTGTAATCAAGTAAATCCAAGCATCTGGGAACATTTGTGAAGGATTTTCTTGAGTCTATAAATTGAGTTGAGGAAATCCACACTAAATATCAGCTACACCTTTTCATCCTTATGATGGCAGTCTAATTAAAAGGACCAGTAGAAATTGGCATTTCTTTCCTGAGATAAACATTGTTATACTACTCAGATAATAGCCTGTAAACCAATATAATGAATCTCAAAATATATGTATACATATACATGCATAATACACTCATAAATAAACATGTATATATGTATGTATGTGTGTGTGTGTGTATATATATGTATGTATGTATGTATGTATGTATGTATAAAATTAGCTCTGTTTATTTGGAGAACCCTAAAAGATATACGGTGAGTTTTTGTTTAGGGTTTTTGTTTTCCTTTGTCTGATTATTTGAGGGCTGTTTGTGTGGTGGATACTGTTTGTTTTGTTTTGAAAGAAAGCATGAGTGGAGTGGTAGAGAAGTGGGGGGAACTATGGGAAACGTTGAGAGAGGGGAATGAATATGATAAAATATATTATATAAAATTCTTAATTAAATAGAATATTTTAAGAGAAAACACTTCCAGCTTGCACTCAGCACTCAAATTCAAAATCTATGTTATATAATATTCTATAGATAAATATCTAGTTCAAAGGCTGTAAGTTAAAATTTTATTTTTCCTCAAGGAGGTTTGATGTATTTATTCTACTGAAGTCTTCAAGTATTTAGAAGAGACCCACAGAAATCAAGCAAGTCTCTTGATTTGTACTGTTTCAGAATATAAATATTAATCTCATCTAAATCTATTATCAAAGAAAAACTTATCGCCACTTAATGGCTCAATCAAATTGAACACAAATTTAAAAGCCATATATTCTTTTCAAGAAATAATTCTATAATGGACAACTCTTCTGCATCTTACCAGAAAGGAAGAGAAAGCAGCAAATTTTACTTGAAAGTTATTATTCAAAATCTACATGTATACTTTCGATTTAGAAAAATGAATGAATGTTACAAACATGAAAAGAGTGCCTAAGACATAGGCAATATTTCCCAATTCAAGTTATCGGTCATTGAACCCTGAATAAGTAAAGTAATCTACAACAAATTGAGCCTCTCTGGCACACTCGCTAGGTATCCAGGGCACACTGTACATCCAATAGATTTCTGCTACTTGCAAATATGAACCTTGCATTATATTTTTGTAACACATACTAGAGGTTAATATTACAATCAGCATTTATTTTATTGTGTGACACACAAGGAAAACTTGAATGTTATCTATTAAAGACAAGAAACTTTCTCTGAAAAGCAACTTAACACCTATAAATAGTTGGTTTCAATATTTGTTCCTCATCTTTCCAAACTACACTTGTGATGCTTCAAAACACATTGCATATAGGTGGCAGAAAATGATGAGATGTTTTGTTTATTTCATATTGACATGATTCTGTTCACATCTAATGAAATGGGGCCATTATTTCTTGGAACAAGCTTCCTAATTTGTCATGTTTCTATTAAAGATTGTGACTGACATGTGATATTTCTTTTATTAAGAAAATTATGCCCAATAAATAATTTCAACTTCAGCAGTACAAAGGAAATGCCTGGGCCCTGCAAAATGTTTTAGAGTGTTTCTTTTGTAATTGTTTAAGCTGAAAGAACAATGAGGTAGAAAAATGAGTTGTTACACTGTCAAAAATAGTGAAGAAGTTTGCACATAATCATGAAGTAGAAGAAAAATAACAGTAAGGATATTTTTAAAAAATGTTGAATTGCTGAGGAACTATATACCTTCGGCAACAATTTGCAGTTGTATTAGGCTGTGACTCCCTTCTTGTTTCCTATTGAAGGAATCAGTGAGATTTCAACAAAGCAGCTTCATGGAGTGTGCAAAATGTCTCACTCCATGGAGGTGTTTAAGGTGTCAGAATTTATCAATTAAGAAATAGTGAAGAGAAGGCATGAAGTGAAGTGATGCTATGTACCAATGACTATAGAAAGTGCTTCAAGTTTGGTGCTGTTCTTTGTTCTTATCATTTTTCCTATTTATTTCACACAGCAACTCCACACTATTGTTGCCCAAATGTTAAGTAAAATACGACCAAGAGTCAGTAGAGCTCAGTAACTCATGGGTGTCAGTAACAAAATGAAATCAACCGTGTCTCAAGATTACGCTGTGCTTCTCCAGTAGACCAAGTCTTGGTTGGGAACATACTTTACATCGTTGTTCAAAGAGTAAAATCCAGAAATGCATTCCCCCAAAAGATAGAAGTAATTCTTTATTCTTCAATAAAGACTTTTAAAGAGCAAAGCTTAGCTCTTTCAAGGTTTGTGCCCACAATGGCTGTGCAGTGCTGTTTTAGGAAGTGTGCAGAAAGTGATCTTAACATTGGAGGTTTGGAAAGAGGAACAGCCCAACACTTCCGTCTGCATGAAGCCCTCTTGAAATGGAGCTGATAGAGTACCATATTTGAACGCAACCATACTTTTTTTAGACATGCCAGGATACATTAGCTACAAATCGCTTGTCAGAATTGACCTACTGACCTGATTAGTACCTTGGCTCAACATTATCCATCTGGAAGCTGAAATATATCTGCCAAATACAATGGTCAGAGTTTTGGCAGGGTTGAAATTGAGCTGTTCTTTCTAATGGAGCCTTGCTAACAGGTTCATTTACCTCCTAGGGGTACTACTTGAATGTCTCAGTAATGTCATGCTTAGTGGCGTGGAAAATACATAGGCTTTGGAGGTTTACACACTAGAGTTTGAATTGATTTGATCATTTAATAGTTTGTCAATTACAGTGCCACTTTCAGACTCAGGATCTGTTAAGTCTAAGAAACGGGAGACAATGATCTGTCTCTGACTGAGTTGTTAGAAGCATTAGAAATAGCACCCTGTGATACAAGTACAAAATGTTTACTGAGTTTTCATTGTTGCTCAGCAATATATAAAGTGTTTTTCAAAATCATCTACGTTGAGAAAAGACTGCCTCACCTAGATACTATTATTATCTCAGCTGTAAGGAGGAAATATAAAATTGAAGGCAACACAATCGCTTACAGTTGGCTGAAACCTAAGAAATGTCTACAGTGTAATTTAGTGTTAGCAGTCACTTCAAATTGTCCATGATTCACAGTGAGGTAAAAGTAACTTCTGTTATCATTGTTAGCATTTATTCTCCTCTCTCTCTCTCTCTCTCTCTCTCTCTCTCTCTCTCTCTCTCTCTGTTAAAGAAGGGTTCACTAAAGACCCATCAAATCTCACAGAGTATGAAAATGCTCCAGAAAATATGTCTAGATCATTATGTTATGTAAGATTGTGAACTATTCCTTGTGAATATAATGGACAAAAATATTAACTAATATTCTTGAATCTTTAAAAGTCTTCAATTATATTGGACATCCTCTAAGAATGTACTGAAGAACTCTCCTGAACTCAAAGCAGCTTACCATTCACCAGGATAAATGTTTTAGAGATTAGACTCCTACTGATTTCATATAATTAAATAATGAGCTATTAACAGAAGATGTTTAAATATGAAACAAACTTCTTAAAGCATAAAAAAGCTAAGACACATTTTCTGTACACATTTATTTGGTTTTGTGTATATGTCCTTTTTGTCTATTAGAAATCATCCTGCTTAGATTTGTTCTATTACAGATCTATTATAAGGCAAAAATATTAGTTCATATCAGAAATCATACTACTCAGAGAATTATGAGTTTGAGGCTATCCTGAGGTATGCAAAAAGATGACCTGAAAGATAAAACAAAACATATACATTGTAAAAATATTATACTTGGAAAAAATTAAGTCAAGGAGGTGGACAGAATGAAAGGATAATGTAGCATACTTACTAAGATGCAGAAAGAAGTCACAAATATCAAGAGACTAGGTGACCAGTGTTATTACTGGCCAAGATCAAAGTTTGTTTTCATGTTCTGGTTGAGATTAAGCCCATAAGGATTAGATATAGATATAGATATAGATGATATAGATATAGATATAGATAGATGATATAGATATAGATATAGATAGATATAGATGATATAGATATGGATATGGATTTGGATGTAGATGTAGATGTAGATGTAGATGTAGATGTAGATGTAGATGTAGATATAGATATAGATATAGATATAGATATAGATATAGATATAGATATAGATATAGATAGATATAGATATCTTTATTGGAAATGTTCATCAAGTCAATGTCTTTAGTAGTGGTTGTCAAAAGGATGAATCCTGATACATATAAACTTAATGTGCAACTGAATAAATGCATTCTAGTTTATCTTAAGATTTGTACACACTTAAAGAATGATCCAATAGTTGTAAGTGCAAACAATATGTCAAGTGTTAAATTAAGCTGTTTTCCTGGTGTAAAAGGATTTGGCATAATAATTCCTCTTGATGCTGAACTGTGGTGGATAGCCATTGCTGGCCAGTTAGTGATTAGGAAAATGGTACGTGTTGCTAGACAGTGTGATCTGTGTTTGTGGTGTTGTGTTTAAAGAAGGATCCTTCCTTTAGGCTTATATATTGAATCCCACGTCATCAAGGAGTGGCACTTCATGTGAGGAATGAGGAAAAGAGACCTTGCTGGGGTATGTGTGTATGTGTGACTCATTCGGAGGAAGTATGTCACTTGAGTTGGGCTTTGAGATTTCAGAATCCCAAGCCAGACCAGAGGCTTGCTCTCCCTCTTTCTCCTTCCTGTAGGTTCAGATTTAAAACTCTCAGATCCTTCTTTAACACCATGTCTGCTTGCATGCTGCCATGCTTCCAACCTTGCTGATAATTAACAAAATTATAAAGCTTTGAGCAAGCCTCAACTAAATGCCATCCTTTAAAGAGATGCCATGACAATTGTGTCTCTTCAAAGCAATAAAACACTGACTAATATACCTGACTTAGATTGGAAGTGCTTAAGGACAGTGGGAACAATCATTGAGAAGGGATAGATTGTGAGGGGTATGATGCAATCAATAGACTATTCAACCAATGGATAAATAATTTGATGGCATTATTAGCACATGATAGAAACAGTGTTGCCAAGCTAAAGGAAGTAGTTTACTGGCAAGTATAACCTTTGACCTCTATAACTTGCTATGTTTCTTCTGTGTTTTTCTAAATGACTCTAGTTACCATGCTAATAAGCTGAACAAAATTACTTTAATGAGTCCTGGTTTTGTATTCATATGTAATCATACCATTTCTATATCATAAGTGGTTATACATTCCTCACATTTTCAATATTCAACTATTCATGTAATCCCACCATAAATAACGAATTATATTTTATTGTAATTTTGTGTTAATATGTTTACAAAATATGAGTAAAGTAAAGGAATGTAGCCATTGTTGTGCAACATTTACTGGGATGAGGATGAACTGTGTTATGACTTTGAACCAATTAGTGTTACATCTACCTGTATCTGTGACAGAAATGATTAACCCATTAATTGATGTAATAGCTACCCCATCGAAGCTGAGATACCACTGTTCTCTGCTCTTTGTGGAGCTCATGGGTTAATATAGTAAAATAAAGCAAAACATATCTAACAATATTTTTAAATGTATCAATATACATGAAAATAAAAGAAAATTAAAATATAAGTCCAGAAAAATCTAACAGTCTTAATTTCACTATAGTGGGTTATAGCAAAACTGAAAATAAAGGTGTCTTTATACTGAAAAACAGAATAACATATTTGAAAAGGACCAAAAATATAATCTGATATAATTCAAAACTTTAATTGAACTATTTTGGTTTACCACATTCAAGCAGTCTCTTGATACTATGTATAATATGAATAGTTTGAAGATAAAGATGCTGGAAATTTCTAGTTCTCTAAGGACTGTGGCTTACCTAGACACAAATTACTTATTTTAGGACAGTCACAATAGGCACAGAGACTTTTCTTTTAATTAATCTTTTTAGTAATATTGTTTGACAATAGATATATGCCTTCAATTTACTAAATATTTTTATATTAATAAAAGACACAGCAAAATGCAGAAGTATAAATTCACATTAATTTGAGCTTTGCCTTAAAGTAAACTTATGGATAAACTTGGCAAAGAAACAAATTAACAACAGCATCAAAAATAACAACAAAATATACAGTAATTTCTGCTAACCTAAACAAGAAAAGCTTTTGTAGAAAGACATCTGACTGTTAATACCCATGCAACAGTCTCTAGGATCATTCATAATCAAGTACACACATACATGGCTAAGAATATTTATCTCAGATAACCCAGTGCATAATGCTGTAATAATGACAATATTGGTGTCAAGAAAGTAGATTAAAGACATTGTCTAGCTTCTGCAAAAATATTTAACATAATCTCCAGTATTAACATAATAAATGTACTTTTGGTTTGACAGCTTGCCATAAAGCACTATATTTGTTAATATGAATGGTATAGTAAATAACATAGATTCAAATGGAAACAAATTGTCTTTAATTCCAGATATCAAATATAATAGACACTTATTCTTAAATGTCAAAAGATGCTCAGTTAAGTTCACAGCAAGATGACCAACATGGTTTACTAAGTAGTATGCTTGAAGAGTATAAGATAGTAGTTTCTAGATAGATGGATTAGTTTCAATCTTGAGATAGTGTCTTGTGTAACCCAGGTTAGCTCCAACTACCCCATACATCTGTATAAATATCCCTAGTCCTTTTACACAAGATATGTGTCATCATTTTCAGAAGATAATGGACTTTATTAATTCACACTATAGTCATAGGATTGAGGTTTTTACTCCACATATCTTTGGAAACTGAGATTCTCCTGTGGAAGACAAGGGGGAATGGAGGAAGAAAACCAGGAAATGTTGGCAAACAAGCATGCACCAGTTACTGCACTGCAAAGGGGTTGTTCTAGGTTGTTGCTAACAAACTTCACAGAATGCAATGTTTCTGAGATCTGAGGTTTAATTAAAATCTGTTTTTGTAATAGTGTATGAAATGGACTTTATGCTCACATAAGGATATGAAATAATAAGTAATCATCCAAGAAATTGAATTTTCTATGATGAAATAAAAATGGTCATTTAAGTTATAATATGGACTGTAGATCTAGATCAGACTCACAGTGAAACAGTTTATTTCTTTTTTATTTTGTTTTGTTGTTTTGTGTCTCATCATTTCTCAATGAAACCCTCACATTACAGAAAAGGTAGAGGATTCATTTAAATTTACAAGGTTATTGGTGGAAAGGAAACACATTTTACAAGTTTCCCAAATAATTTTTCTACCACATACCATTAAGTCTGTCAAGGACATAATGAACTTCCACAAGTCCAGAATATGGCCCTACTTTACTCCTCTACTGCAATCTTCCCCCACAGCTTTTGAATAATTATTGGAGAGCATGCTCTGCCAGTGTCTTCTTGATGAGGATTTCATGCCCTCTTGTCTTGACAATATTAACAACATGGAAACAGGTCTACCTAATTCTTCTTCTTCCCTTTAATACAGTGAAGGCAGTTTTATCACTAGGAAAAAGATGGCCCTCTAAAGAAAAATGGGGCATTTCCCTGGAATATGGTAAAATCAATCTTCAACTGAAAGAGAACAATATTTGGAACTGTAAAGTATCTGCAAAATCGATTGTTCTTGACTTGTAACTCTAATCATATAATTTGCTTCATTCGCAACTTCCAACATGTTCTAATTGCCAAATAAATTATCATAGTTTATCATTCTGCTCTGTAAAAGCCACCAACATTGTCTGGTCTGTCTTTTGAGTCATTTCCTCAATTATTTCTCACAGAACAATTATCTCTACTCTGACTTGACCGAATAATATTTAAATTTATTACTCATAATGCATATATATGTATGTATATGAAAATTTAAAAATATCAATATATGGATAGCAAAGCAAAATAATTTATCCCCCTCTAACACTAGATTTAAAATGAAAGGGCAAGAAATTATTAGCTAAATACTTATTTTATCCTAGGAATAGATTTTGTCAATGTAAATAAGAACTAGTTCTCTCTTTATAAAACCGAAGGTTAAATTCACACAATCATATGCAATATAAAACCCAATGTTATAGAATTAAGAAGTGGAGTGTTTGGAGAAGCAACTACATTACGGAGGCTTCGTGCTCATACATCAGCTACTTGGCCTTTATAAAAGATGTTGAAAGGAAATGTCTCATCCCTCTTGCAGTGAGCAAAACAAATAATCTCTTTTCAAAACAGAGGCGAATTAAATCTAGAAACTTCATCTTGGACTTCCTGACTCAAAGGTAGCTAGAATTAAATCATTTGCCTGGTAGCTCTTCTTTTCTCAACTCACTACACTTTACACAATTGACTAAAGTGCCCTTAAACAGCACTTGATAGAAAGAAGAACGTGGTTTTTTTAAAAGGATTCTTAAAATTGCAGAATGGCTTTGGTACTTGACAATGGAAGAAGCTAGGAATGTTTGGACGTGAATGTTTGAAAAATCCATCTCATTCTTAGTGATACAGAGGGGTGAACCCGATACAAGCTTGGAAAAAGAGAACTCTAGAGATAGCCTCAATCTACGCAGGAGTTAACTGCAATTGAATGGACTGTTGCTAGAGATATGGATACAAGAAACATTTATCAGGATTCCTTGGATGGAAATAAAGAATAGATGATTGAAAATTAGAGGAGAATATAACCTTTTTAAAAAATGACAGAATTGGACTATATCATGTGTGACTTAATGTTGTAGGAAAAGATAAGGTAAGATCTAGAAGCAATAAAATAGAGGATTTTTAAAAAGAACTATGTAATAAACAATTGAAGGTGTTGAATAGCTTTATGTTGTTGATTTGTTGATTACAGCAATAGGGAAAACGAGGGAAAAGGCAGATTAGAGGAATCTACACATTTGTAAAATTCTCAGCTGGAAATGATATGAGAGATTTTTTTGAAAATGCTGCTTAGGGCGAACACTAACGACTGTTGGATGACCATTGGATAAGAAATTTAAAGCACAAACCCTCCTGCTCCTCAACAAGACAATGAAAACATGATCCCATAGGCATCTCTACATTTCTTTTCTGGACTATTTATCCAGCAGAAGCTCAGACAGGCAGGAATTTGGATTCTAAATAATTTCAGGGCTCATTCTGTGATCCCTCAAAGTCTATTCATTCAGGCCTGAGTATTCAGAGGATATTCAGATACTCTGAAAGGCACAGAGAGTAGAGAGAATGTACATCGTGTGAGAATTGCATCTTGAACTTATATTTCTGGCAGGACTTGGAGGCCAGGTAGAACTCATGGACTGAATGTTATTGCTTACAGGGAGGCTGACCCTAGTATACAACTGAATCTGAGTCAGATTTAACTGATCTCAGTGGGAGTAGTTTCTTAGGGAAATGGTCTTCAGACCATAGATATCCTGCAGGGAGAAATTTATGGTGGATACCTTCTTCACATATTATCAACACTGACACAGAGATCATAGGAAGGCCTTGCCATTGCTTTGTTCCTAAATACTGGGTTGAAGGCTTTGCTAATTTTCTAAGACTAAGGTTCTTGACATGGCTATTCTCATGTCAACAATACACATTAACATACCACTTCACTCATTCAGGGCGTTCATCACTCCTATACTCCTGAAAACAGAACTATTTCTGTCACCTCATTTTTTTTACTATTGGAAATGTACTAATCTAAATACACCAATATGGAAAATCCACAGGTACAAAACTCAAACTGCTGGACTCTGTGTCTTTTGGAGCTCAGCCTCACTGAGTGTACTCAGATATGGACCATCTGGTGCCTGCTGCACATTCCCCCGGACCCCCACCGTATACTTTTATATACATACACATAATTTAAAAAAAAATAAAATAAAATTTAAAATAAAGATGACACCTGTTACAACAGTAAGGTTCCAAGTTCATGGACAGAGTTAGCACCATGAGATTGAAAGGAGCCACTTCCTGGTCTTCCAGCAGGTGGAGACATAGCAACAGGTTGTCATCTTTGAAGTGGAAAACAAGCCTTCACTGTAAATCTGTGGATTCCTTAGATTTGAACTTGCCAGATTTTAGAACTGTAAGAAATAAACTATTGCTTTTAGTTTCTCAGTGTAAAGTGCTTGTTTTAGTAGATCAGATTAACAACGAAGACTTGAAGACACCCTACCCATGTTTATAGTTAGATATATTTTTTTCTTTCTTTTTTATTTCTTTAGCTTATCAAGAATACCACTTCTCTGAATATTTTAAATAACTGAGTTTCTCCTTTGGTTTATAATTATCAGTATTATTGATGTCTTCACGGAATATTTTCTGTGTGTCTGATGCTTTAATTTAAATTTTACATGTTTCCTTATTCACTTAGTTGGGAAATTAGATTTTTCATTTTAATATCATTTTCAAGTATCTGTAACTAATGATACTTGAAATTCTCCACTATTCACCAATTCATCCACAGCTCACAGCATTCTACATTAAATGCTTATTTTAAGTGAAAACAGTTTGAATTTTTTTATGATTTCTGATTGAAAAACTACTTGAGTATTTTGTTTGTTTCTTTGGGTGGTTGGTTTGGTGTTCATTTATTTTCTAGGAATTTGTAGGTTTTCCTGGTTCTTGGGTTACATTAAATCATTTGATTTGATGTTGGGTTGAATATATATATATATATATATATATATATATATATATATATATAATGATTTATTTTCCTTTCCAATCAATTTTTAAGGTGATCTTTTTTCCTTATGCATGGATATGTATGTATGTGTGTGCATGAGGTATGTGTGGTATGTGCAAGCATATGTATGGGCACATGCGTGTGTGTGTGTGTGAGTATACACATATGCATGCATGTAGAGGCCATAGGAAGATATTTTATATATTTCCATGTCTTTCTGCATTAGTCTCTTGAGAGATGGTTTCCCATTGAACCTGGAGCTGTGATGGTCAGAAAGCTCTAGTTTCTGCTATTCTTAGGGCCAGAATTGCAGGGGTGTGTACACAATTATTCCTGCCTTGTGTTGCCAGTGCTAGAATATGCGAGTGAGCCCTTATAGATTGTGCAGGTAGAAGACATTTACCCACTTGGCCATCTTTACACCCTATCAAGTAAGTGTATGTCACAGAATGTCTTCTAGCCCATGCCGTTGCTAAAGGATTGTTCCATAAATGTCAATTAGATTAAGTTGATTGATAGTTTGGTTTAAGTCGGCAATATAAATATGATTTTATGCCTCCTTGGTGTATCTGTGACTTAAAGATGGATGTTGAATCTTCAACTACAGTAGTAAATATGTCTGAGTGTCTTTGCAGTACTACAGTATTTAACTTTTGTGGTTTCATACCCTTTAGTTGGGTACACACACACACATACACACACACACACACACACACACACACACACATTTTGTTCATTGTAGAATTAAATCCTTTATAAGGCTTACCTTTTTAAGGCTCACCTTTATTTCAACTTTTTTTAACTCTCCAAAGCTAAATTTTCCTAACACTAACATATAACCATAACATTAATTTGCTTGCCCTAGACATAGAATATGACTTTTATCAGTTACTTTAGCTTACATGACTCCATGTAACTAAAATATCTCACTTTTTATGGACCAAATTAATTTATTGAGGTACTTTTATTTTTCATTCACCCACATGCTCTGTTTAATTGGGAATGGGTCTTGCTATGTAATCCAAGCAGTATTTGAATATAACAATCTTCTTGACTTGCTTTTGAAGTGCTGAACGCCACCATACAAACAAAGCTCTATGTTTTGTTTGTTATAAGATAAAGCTATTTATTTGACACAGACTAATAGTAACTGCCCTGTTTCACTCTTATATTTATAGTATTAGCTTGTTTACCCTACATTCTTTCTTTCTCCATTTAGCCTCTTTCAAGAGTTTCCTGCTTTTTCTCTTCTCCTAGTATATGAAATACAATTATTGTTTGTTTATTTTTAAGCCAGCCAGTTTTCTAACACACACAATTCTCCTTCTTCAGCTTCCCAAGGGTTAAGATACAGGTGTATGGTCACAAGAAACATAATACACTTTAAGGTATATTCCTCAAAGTTTTTAGTTAGATTTTATACTAATCTTATTCTATTATCACAAACTGAACAATCTATCCATTGCTTGGGTTTCTTAAGGGCAGTCCTAGTGGCTTTCTCTGACATGTTGTGGCTTTACTGTCTTTCATTTTACTTACTTGGCCTAGAATCATCCAGTGCACTGCTATTGCAAAGCAAAGTCATCCTTTATCTCATAGTTAAATTGATCATTTTTTAAAAATAGGGCCAGAGAGATAGCTCAGTGTTTAAGAGCTCTGGAAGCTCTTCCAGATGACCCAGGTTTAACTGCAAACACCTATATGGTGTGTACATCTATCGCTTCAATCACAGAGGACCAGTCGCCCATCCACTTTCAGCTGCTATGAACACAGTACAGCTAGCACACAGAAGTACAAGCACACCAAACAACCACAGACATAAAATAAAACGAAAAAAAAAACATTTATTCTTTTTTCCATGTTTTTCCACTAAATATATAAACAAAATTGTTTGATATATATATAATATAGATTTTTTTCAACAATGAAGAATTTTTTCTAAAAATTACTTACTGAATATGTCTGCTGTTGATATATTACATCTGCTTTTGAGTATTATATTTGATGCTGTATTTTTTTCACTCAGTATTTTAATATTATACTGAGTAATTTTCAGGTTGTTAAGCTGGCTTCCTCAATCCTTATGGCTTCTTTTAAATCTAATTGCTTATTTAAGTACTCTGTCCATTGACCAGGACACATCCCTGTATGAATGTTGCTTTGCTGTTCAGTATTTTTCCTATGCGGTATTTTCTGAACTATCTGAATATTTCTTTTATATCCTAATTAATCTTAAACTTTGTAGCCATACATTACTCATGTTCCCTTTCTTCTTTTCTGTATTTCCAAGTGAATAAATACCATAATGATATATTCATATTTCAATATTACCAATCATTTGCAAATGTAATAATAATTGTTCTGTAGTTTTGGCACAATTTTCATATATTAGGTGTTATTTAGCTTTTTTCATTGCTATTATGTTGAGGAACTGATTTGTCTTTAAATTCACAGATTTCCTCCCTGTCCAACCTTCAAGGTACTGCTGAGATAGAACCTCTTTTCCCATATATTGGCTTTAATTTCTACCCTTTTCTTCGGATCATTCACTAGTATGCCCATCCCACTGCTCACAATTAACCATCTGCTCCTGCATGCTGCCCGCACCCCCGCTAAATCCCTGAACATATTAATCATAGTTATTTAAAATTCTTTATCTGATATTCCAACTCTCTGTCATTTCTGAGTTTGGATCTGTCACTTACTTTATGGGTGCAGGCTGTGTTCATTTGATTTTTGGTATGACTTACAACATTTTTGTAGTGAAAATTTTGATCTATTATGTCAGATAATAGAAAATAAGGCAAATAATTTTCTAGTATGATAATTTGTTTTAATGTGACCAGAACCGGGGCATCTTCAGCGAATGCTCTGGCTACAGATCCTAAAAGCTTTAAAGTCCACTAATGTCCATGCTACTGTCTCACTGTACAACCTGGATTTCTCTAAGAAACTGTCTTCAGAGGAAGCCTGTTTCTTAATGCCTTTCCTGCTGTAATCTACACTTCAGATATTGAATTATGAACATCATGAAATAATATTTAATAGGAAGTATCTTATAGGTTCTCTTGTCATCAGATGACTGATTTTGAGTAGTCTGTCACTGGGCTGCAGTACTCACCTTATTCTCACCTCTTTGATCCCACATATGTGAGAAAAAAATGTTAGCATCACTTGAAATTAACTAGCTTTTTGTTTTCCATGTTAAATAAAAGCATTGGCAAAGTCTGCCTTGCCTTGAATTCTCTCCCATAGAGAATATTAAATTATGATGACAGATATCATTCACTTGCCAGAATCAAAGGAGAATCTCAGATTGCTGCCATAAGAAACTGGTGGAATTTCACAAAATACACTTTCAGAAACAGAGTGGCTCCTAGTCCTTAAGCTTATCACATTTACCAGGAATTCTGCTTCTCAGATTATCTCTCTGTTATCCTGATCTTGGGAAGCAGGTTATGTGCAAGACACTCTTGATTCACCTTCCTCTGAAGATTATGGAGACAATTCCCTCAAAATCAATTTGCTGATGAACTTATGAAATATTTTTGAATTTTTCATTATTTTCCCACATTTTAGTAGAAGAGTGACATCTTACAACATTCTTTTACATAGGTACTCAAACCAAAGGCTGGTAGAATGAATATACTATATTGTTAATATTGCATATATATATATATATTATAAAATTATACATACATCCAGACACACACACACACACACTCACACACATATAATTTTGAGCCCATCAATTACTTTTGTTTGATTTTTTATATATCTGCATCAGATATACACACAAGGTAACTTATTGTCCAAATGCAACTACATTTTTTAAAAAAAAGATTCGTAGTCAGCGAGCAGTTGGATCAGTAATACAGTGCTTGCTAAACAAGTTTGAGAATCACAGTTTGAATATCGAGGAGTCATGTAAAAGCCTACGATCGTTTTAGCCTGCTTGTAATTCCTATACTCAAGAAATTAAAGGTTCAGAGGAGGAAGACTAGGAAAATTACAAGGCTGAAGAAACACCAGACGAATCAGTTCTTGAAAACAAGTCTTTTCAAAAAATAATGGAGAGCAGATTGAGCGTCTAGAACTTGCCTAGGATGTGCTCGATTTAACCAAGTTAATTTTTAAAGACAACAAACAAAGGAAGCCCACTAGAAAAAAAAAGATGATGCTTTCTCTTCAAATTGTGAGACTAATATTTCCCATCTTGTCAGAAAGAAGGGGAAACCAGAGAAAGAGTTCCCCTGGGAAAATGATGCAAGAAATCCGAACAAAGTCTGGAGGAGAATGGAGGTAGTGGGGGTACTGTCCTCTGTGCAAATGAAGTTTCATAAAAGACTTCATTGTGTTCAATGATTTGTGAAAGTGTCTCTTCAGCAACAAGGTATTACCTTGTTTGTGGATCAATATATGGTGTGGGTCACACCCTGGGTTCTCTGGGGGTTCCCATGGGACCCGGTTGGCCAACAATTGAATGTAACCTCTCCTGGTACTGGGATGTACTGTTTTAACAATGTAGCAGACCTATTAAAGCTAAAACTACATGGTGAACATTTAAATTCAACATTACTATTATTCAAAACTCTTCCCTAGTAGTTCTATGATGCAGTTATAGTATACCTATAATGTCATACTTAATCATTTTCCAAAATGGGGTGGGTCAAAATCCACAGTAAAATTAGAAATGATTTTCTTTTTTCATTTGGAAACAAAGAGTACTATACTTCTGTTGGAAAAAAAATCATTCTGTCAGGTTAACTTTTTGTTTCTAATCAATCGTTTCACTAAGGAAACAAGGTCTTCATAAACTATGGATGAGTGGAAATGTGATGTATAGGTAGCTAGAATTCTTCCCATCACACAGATGCAGCATCCTCTTAAAGGTCCAGAGGTATGAGCATAATAACTATTACACTTTGTTTTTTTATAGTCAAGGAAAATGTGGTTTATATGATCTCAAGTTTAATGGATGACCAAGACTTGTTCTTGCTTAGCACAGGAGGGGTTACTGTATCCTGATAAAGAGTAGAGAAGAATTATTAAATGGATAGAGAAATTGGAAAAAGAGGATTGAAGAGATAGAGGGAATGTAAATGTGAGTGATTGCATAGCCTACAGAAGATTTACAAGGTGACCTGTAATCTTCACATTCTGTTTACCATGGAGGATATAAGGATGTGTGAATGATGATAGTCTTCTTCCCTCCTCTTCTTTCCTGCTCTCTTCTTCCTTTTTTCCTTCCTTCATTTTATCACCCTTCCTCTTCTCCTTTATTTTCTCATCTTATTTATTTCCTGCTTTCTTTTTTATATGAGAGCAGACTTTATGAGAGTTTCATGTAAAATTGTGACCAAGGTCTTGATCTTAGAATTATTTTATGGTGATGATTAAGTGAAGCAGAAACAAGAGAAGTGGATTTTCCTGCCTGTCTCATGATGGCACAATGACCTATACCCTTCTGTGGGGCAGTGATCTGTGACAGGCAGTCTGGCACCCAGTTGAGCACATGCTTAAAACTCTGGGAGACTCAGCCGAAACCCCAAGGGACCAAAAACATTATGCCAAGGCTCCCAGGAGGCTTTTGACTCCAGTCACAGTCATGTACCAACTCTTCTCAGGTAGAGGTGTGGCCATGCCCCAGATAGAGGCATGACCACACAGCACCAAGCCATCCCCATGTTAATGAGACACCTAGAGGATTAGCCACGCCCCTTCCCAGTTACTATATCTGTTGCCCCTCTCTTAGAGGGGCGGGGGAGGAGAACAATTCCATCCATGCTGCTCTCCACATGATGAAAATAAATATCTTAGAATTATGGACAGTCTCTTCATCTGGACCCACCCTGGGAAGCGAGGGATCCGGCCCTCGATTAATGAGCCGCATCTAATCTCTCACTGAGGGAATCCCAGTGCTCTCAGACAGTACCTGGTACCTGTTCACCCAGGCCTAGGCAGCTTCCCTGGTGCCGCAAACCACTGAGTGCCAGTCCTGGCAGGAGTCCCAGCTGTGCTCCGGCTAGCCTGTCTGCAGCACCCTGCAGCAACTGTGGTGCCCCAGGCTAGAGAATCCACAGAGACTGCTGCTGCACGTTCCCTGGAAATGGCCCCTTCCCCCACCCATGGGCAGGGCCCCACAACAGCATCCCACAGCCCCCACCTGTGGGACTGTGTGGCAAGACACACAGTCACTTCCTGCATGTCTGCTGTCCCACCCAGAGCTGCTGCATCCCAGGACAGACACGTGGTACTTAGTTCCACTGTGCCAGGTTAGTTCCAACACACTTCTATCATGAAAAACACTATTACTGCCATATTTTTTCTTTGGTAGTATGCAGAGTAACTTCCAGTACCAAGAACACTAGTCAGGAGGTGTGGAGTCAGAATAAGTAATCACCAGCTTGACTTCCTCATATTTAATGAATTCTGTAGGTGTTATATTCAGCAACAGAGTATTACCATAAGTTTGTTGAGAACAACTAATAGCATTAACAATAGTCTATTTTGTTTGAGAGTATCCATGGGACCTTTTGTCCAACAACACAATTAGATGTAACTCATTTATAGAACTGGAGGCTTCATTTGGTGACAAGAGATATCCATCTGGCATTCAGTTTCCCCCATTATTTATTAAAATTTAGGTCTCCATATATGTATATATTTTAGGAAGCTTAGATTGTATTAGGTTTTTATACAGCTAAATTGTATATTCTTTAGGCCCAGAGTCAGCTTTATTTGCAATATTTATATCCACAGATAAAGGATGAAAGATTTATTGTTTAAAACTGAGATATAGTATTAGAGGATAGTCCATGTTACTGATAAAGCAGAAATTGGATGGTAGAAATTAGCACTGATCGGAGAGGTAACTCTGGAGGAAATAGAACCATGATTGAATGCTTTTAAAGTTGTATAGTAGCTATCATCACATGAATATAGCTGATTTTCATAATTTTATGATTGTATATAGTTACTATAGCATAAAATAATACTTTTTAAACAATTTTCCTTTTCTTCTCTTAAAACATGACTTAACATTATTACTACGTAAGATCATATCCATTAACGGACAATAAGCTAATGGCAGAGCCCATAGTTTACACATTAGTGTATTTTAAAAGATGTCACTGCCTAACTATGCAGACAGTAGGTAGGAATAATAATAAGTTAAGAGCATATTTGAATAGTTAACATCATAATATTTAATTTGTTGCCCAAAGGTTACGCTATGTGTGACACTGTGTTATTTATAGAAATAAAAAAGGCATATCTAGCTATTATCTAATGATTACTAACTTTCTGAAGTGTCTACTCAAATCCCATGATTATTACACTAATAGCAATTTTTATATAATTTGCCCTTAATCATTAGGTTTGTGTACATTTCAAGTAAGATTTTTTAATTTAATATGGATTTTAATAGTTCATAATTAAATGGACACTCTGTTAAACCTGAAAGATAAAAAGTTAAATATGCCAAGGTAGGATTACAGTTAGGTATCAGCACATACTACCTGGTCATCACTACTTAAAGTTCCTTGGCTTGAATCAAAACTCAACCAAATTTAAAGTTTAAACTATAAACAGAATAACCAGTACACACCTATGCCTGTACACTGGAATTATCCTTTTAGCCTATCTTGCTTTTTTTTTTCATCCCCTGATACTTTGCCTTGGACTTTTCAGTGAAATCATAATATCTCCTTATTGTCTTTTATTTGTACATTGGGAGAAATTACTAGCATTTCCTTTTAATGTGGGGAAGTCACAACCTGTTTATTTTTGATATGTTACCACAAATGCTTTATTTTCTGCTTGTCACTGTGCTGGCTTGGAGAAAAACACAATTAATAAAATAGAAGAATCAGTATCATAGGCTTTTTCACACTTTACAAATCGTTACAAAGTGATAATTAACAATGTGCTAAATACTAGGTGATAATGCTCAACAGAATAAGGTGAAAATTAATTGTCTGAGATAAGATATCACTGGAATGGTTCATTTCCTTAAAAGCTATTGAAGCAGACAGAATCTGACATTTTCTTCTTTTGAGAAGATTAACACACCATCATCAACTCAATTGAATTGAACCACTCCTAGTCATTACCGTCATCTTTCATTCATGCTTCTGTTCATTCAACAAACAGTTATTGAATAACAACACTGTGTCTGTAATGTTGATAGATACTGCAGATAAAACAGAAAAAAAAATAGATAGGTGTCTGCTTCCATGGGAGATTTACTTTGTCATTTTCTATCAATATTTATGTCATTACTGCCATCTCCGATATCACTAATTTTATCATAGCCCCATCATCATCTGTTTGTCATCAGCATTAGCTCAAGAAATAAATTCTGTACCAATAGAAGAAGCACAATGAAGAGACAGATTAAAATAACACTCTGTATGTAAGGCATCTGTGTCTTCCACTTATTTTGACCTTCTGCAGTGTAAGTTAAAAATGTTATCTGGCCAGAAATCCAAAAAAACTATAAACAAACAAACAGACAAACAAACAAACAACAAAAGCAAAAAAATACTTCTCTTATTTTTCTTTTAAATTAGATAAAACTACAGGCTACTTTATACCATTTAATCTTATATTGTGCTGGATGCTTGAAGCATACTTTCTGAGTGGCTCTGTGGTAAAGTAAAGATGTTTCTCTCTTTCAAGTTTTCTTTTTTTTCTCTCTTTCTTTCTTTTTTTTTTTTTCTGGGAAGTGTTTTTTGAGAACACAGAGGCTACGTTCTAGAGATAGCCAGGGTTGTACCTTGTGCTGTGGCTGGACTTGGTAATATGTAAGAGTCATTCATGTGGTACTGGTTTTTTTTTTTCATACTTTATTTACATTTAAAATGTTTCCCCCCTTCCAGATCTCCCCTTTGGAAACTCCCCATTTCCTGCCCACTCCCCCTGCCACAATGGGGGTATTCTCCCACCCACCCACCCACTCTCGTCTTCCTTCCTTGGCATTCTCCTCTACTGGGGGATCTAACACTCTCAGGCCCAAGGGCCTCTCCTCCCCCTGATGGCTAACAAGACCCTCCTCTGCCGCATATGTGGCCAGCACCATCTACATAGATGTGTAGCTAGAAATAGTTACTGGAGGCACCAATGCAAGAATCTCCCAACTCCTCTACATGCTGAGCAAGGCTCAGTCTGTGATCAGAGCCCTTCCTTCCTCATCTTTTCCTTACATTCACAACGGATCAACTTAACCCGCTCTTTACATATTTTTATATTTTTTTATACTGATTATTTTATTTATTTACATTTTGAAAGTTATTCCCATTCCTGGTTTCCCCTCAGTAACCCTTCTTTCTCATTCCCTCTCCTCCCTGATTATATGAGGGTGCTCCCCCATCCACCCACCCACTCCTGCCTCGCCTCACTGCCTTAGCATTTCCCTACTCTTGGTCATCAAGCCTCCAATGGACCAAGGGCCTCCCCTCACACTGATGCCAGAATGTACTATTTGATTCTCGTCTGGCTTAACCTGGTGCTATTCACTCTCTGATGTAGTTCTCAATTTCTTGCAACCACTCTTTGATTCAGTCCTAGGCCCCTGTATGTTAGGTATGAGGAAGTGGTAAACATTCATATTATGATGATAATTGGGAACTTAAACTAGGGTGGCAATACTGTGAATTGTATTATAGAACTTAACCTGGAACAGAAGCTTCTGATAAGGTTGTTATGGAAAAAAAAAAGAAGAATAATCTTGGTACCATCTACTGAAACTGAGAATACAGATAGAAATGAAAACTTCAAACGATGAAGGGGTGGCTCCACTGAGAATGTTTTAGTAATGTGAACATTTATGGAAAATACTTGATTTTCCTTAGGGAATTTAAATTTTATAGGATTTAAAAGCAGTGACAGCCATACAAGGTCATAAAATTCACCTGTCTGTGAATAAACAGACAAGGCTTTTATGTGGTCTTCTTTTAGAAATACCGAGGGCTAGATATCAAGAAAGAAACATTTAGAAGTAATTTTTTTGTCTTTTGAAATACTCCAGTACTCAAGAGGTATCTTTCTGGTTGTATAGGTAAGAGGAGGAAATTGATGCTATAAAGCAAGTAGAGAAAACATGAGAATCTAGAAATCCAAGGATGGAATCATAACAATGGACAAGAAGCTCCATGAGAGAAAGAAAGAGATCCAGGAGAAAATCAGCAGAAACACAGGAGAGCTACAGATCCAGGAGAAAAGGAACATATCAAATATAGGGGCAAGGTCAGGTAAATGGAAAGTTGATGCCTTTCTTGTCCAACATCTGATATTTTGGATGAGCTCAGTTCAAATATCCGTGGGAGATTTACAGAGCTGATGGCAGACTTAAACAGATTGGCAAGCATCAATATGAATAAGTAGAGAATTTTTAAAAGTTCTTTTTGATAATGATGAGCTTAGGTTCTTAATTATGTGTAACCTCTGCACTGGAAGGGATCACCTAGGTACCTGCCATGCCATCTGTCTTAATGTGTCTATTGAGGCCTGGCCTTCACTGTCATCTCCTGGGAGAGAGCTGTCTGACCATCTGTGCTTTCTTTCCTGTTTCCCATTCTAGAATACTCCTGTGTGCATCTTCCTACAAGTTGTCTGCAATGATGAGCATCTTAGAATTTTTTTAAAATTTGTGATAAATCTTTTTTTATTGGATTTTTTATATATTTATATTTCAAATGTTATCACCTTTCCCAGTTTCCCCTCTGGAACACCCCTCCCCCATCCATTCTCCCCCTGCTTCTATAAGGATGCTTCCCTTCCCACCCACCCACTCCCACCTCACTGTCCTGGCATTCCCCTACACTGGGGAATCGAGCCTTCACAGCTTCACAGGACCACGGACTTCTTCTATTGATGCCAGACAATGACATTCTCTGCTGCATATGCAACTGGAGCCATAAGTTCCTCCATGTGTACTCTTTGGTTGGTAGTTTATTCCCTGGGAGCTTTTGGGGGGAGGGGGAGTCTGGTAGGTTGATATTGTAGTTCTTCCTATAGGGTGGCAAACCCCTTCACCTCCTTCAGTCCTTTCTCTAACTCTTCCATTGGGGTCCTCGTGTTCAGTCTGATGGTTGTCTGCGAACATCCATCTCTGTATTTGTCAGGCTCTGACAGAGCCTCTCAGGACACAGCTATACCAGGATCTTGTCAGCAAGCAATTCTTGGCATCCTCAATAGTGTCTGGGTTCGATATCTGTGTATGGGATGGACCCCCAGGTAAGGCAGTCTCTGCTCCATACTTTGTCCCCGTATTTCCTTTAAACAAGAGCTCTTCTGGGTTAAGAATTTGTAGATGAGTGGGTGGCCCCATTCCCCAACCGGAGGCCTTGTATAACCTCTGGATATCAGCTCTACAGGTTCTTCCTCCCCTTTGTTGGTCATTTCAGATAATCTCATCCTTGTTGGGTCCCACAACAAACTGCAGAGGGAGAAGATTCTGTTGTTTCCTTTTCTTTAGTTGCAACCTTTCTTCTTATATTTCTTTATGTTAGAGTCAGCATTACAAAATTTTTTGCGAGGCAGCACTGTTTACAAACTCAACTCATTATATACTAGACATTGTCAGTTCTAGTATTGCACAATAAACAACCATGAGCCCCCTATGAGGTACAAAAGTACCTTTTAGGATTTCTGCACACACTGTCCATAGCTTTAAAAATACATGATTCTTTCATTGAATTATCCTACATTGAATGTCCTATCTAGTACCTGGAAGTTATAAATCCCTGTGCAAGCCAATGGAAAACTCAAAAGCTGCATGTCTATGATTTCTTTAGCTTTATTTTTCCCCCCTTGAGAGTTTATTATCTTTTTAACTTGGCTAAGAGTTCTTTAGTTTCTATTTTCTTGCAGTATAAGAACTACAGTCAAACGATCTTGTATGTTATTACTGCTGTGTTAACACCTAGAACAATGTTAGCATGTATTAATGTATATATATATACATTATAGGTATATATGTATATACATATATATGTACATTCATCTTTCTTTCAATGTCTTTAGAAATAAAAAGAATGCATGCAAAATTACCTTTATACTATCAAACTCAATAATTAGTAAGAATATCCTAAGAGCTTCAAATCCTAAGGTTAAATTTTAAAGAATTTGCATACATTTCAGAAAGAAGAATTGTTTCAAAATGCAGGGTGTATACACGTGTGTGTGTGTGTGTGTGTGTGTGTGTATTATGGGCACAGCAGTTATTTTTTCACATATTTCTAATACCATGCTTCTATTTATCTACAACTGTGTCAAGCTTTTTAAATTGGCAAAATAGATCCTTTTCAGGAACTATTGTATTCTGAAAAGAAATTTGAGAGATTATAGTGAAAGAAAGATATGTGCCAATCTGTATTATAATTTAACAAACTGTGGTATAAATTACTGTTTGGAACCATTTTATATTCACCAATAATCCAAGGAATATTCAGTGATTGCCAAAAAAAGCTAATTACATCTTTTAAATTTTTAAGCAGTAGGATGTTTAACTCTGAGGTATTTTTGAGAATTTAAGCCTCACATATGCATTTTTAATTTTGATTGCTACAGTGAGCCATGCAACTTTTCACTAGAGATACCCTTCAGAGAAGAGCTGCTGACCCAGCTAACTCACTTACTGTACTTGCCCTCTACAAAACTACTTTCAAGACAGGTACTTTTACTTTAAATAAGTGTTGTTTTAAAAGGTGTATATTATAATAAAACAATGTCAGTGGAATCGGTTCATAATGAAATTCACAATAATCCCACAATTATTTGTAATACCAGGAAGAAAGATACCTTGTCTTACAGGAATTCATATAATGTGCCAATGTTTGCAAATGAGTCATCTCACTTTATACTCACAACACTGTCATGGAAGGTGTTTTATTATCTCTAATTTCACATGACAAAATGAAATAATGATACAGTTAAAGGACCTAATTCAGATCATCCAGTAAGTGACTGTTGAACTGAAGACATAAAGATTTACTCAGATTAAATAAGTCTTGAATTCACTCCCATGTGTGAGCCACAGAGATAAGCACTAGAGGAACTCAGAGCTAAGCACTAGTAGAACCAGGAATGTTAAACACATAGGATTGTTCCTTCAAAGGCAAGGATGAGTAACCTGTTATCTGCCCTGAAAGTTGGGAGTAGACCTACTTAATGGTCTGTAAATATGTCCATTCTCTGTGTTGCTAAGACCACACCAGGTCCTCTGCCAGACACTTATGAGTTTGTCAATCTATATTATCCTTTTTATGGTAGTTGCTACATGTACTTTATAAAACTCATCTTTAAGGAAGATGTCACATATATTTTACAAAGAGTTGTGTCTTTGTATGAAAAATGTCTGAAGCTTAACAGCCCAGACAAGATTTCATTTATTATCACCAGGAAAACTTCGACAAAGTATGTTGTGAGTAGATATCCTAAAAATTAATTCCTTGGTGTCAGAATCATGAACGTTGAATCAAATTAGTACTGTTGAATCAAAATACCTTCTTGCCTCTTGTGGATCATTACTGTGTAGCAATGGTGGGTACAGAGACCTTTGCTTCCATAGAAGCACATGCTATATGGCACTTGTGCACATGTGTACCCCCACATACACAGAATATTTAACAAACTAATAATAAAATATATTAAAAAGAGTAGCAGCTCAAGAATAATTAACCATTGTTATGGTAACATATTCTGTTATCATTGTTACTCTTAATTATTTGATTTATATTTGAGTACTCTCTGTAGTATGGACTATTAACTTCTGTGGAATTATGATTCATCAACCATGTGCTTTGTCACAAAAGATCCATATTTTTTAAATTGCTTCACAATAATATCACTGGTATTATTAGGGGCAGCCTTCAGTGTACTGATAAGTATTTATATAGATAACTGTACAAGAAGAAAGTGCAGATGGTCCAGTACTCAAAGCCTATAAAGGGTATTGAAAACTCTTTTCATAAAGCAATATTAAGATTAAATACTTGTTTTTCTTACACTTACTATATCACTGAGTTTAAAATTCTTAAAACTTCACTTTAGCTCAAGTTCCTAAATTTTACAACTGACCAGCAACAAACCTGCCTACAGAAGTACATAAAATGTTCCCTGCATTGGTAAAAGCACACTGGGCCATATTTGTTTTTCATGTTCACCCTAAGTACCACTATCAAACCATAACAAATGACATGGATATGCAACATTAGCTTTTGGTCTAGATGACTTTCCAGACCAGCTGTCCTCATTGTCTTATCTCAGAATTCCTTGATTGTTTCTATCTGCCTATATGCTTCTACAAACATGGTTTCTAGGAAATAATGGCACCAAAAATCCTATCTCTTCTGATGGAACTTCCCTATATAATGTGGGCTTATATTTGAAAAAGCAAACCATATGGTCATATATAGGTGGCTGAGAAAGTCAGATTTGAGCTTTTGTTCTCACCTCAGAGGCACATGAAAATTATTTATTGACAGGTGTTAGTATGACCAAGCACAACTGGGTTTAGAGTCAACAACAAGTCTTCTTAATGAATGTTAAACCATAAAGTGAATTCATCCAATCACTGTGCATTGTGGAAATCTGTATAAAAGTTCCTCCAAAAACTGAACGATGATTTATTATATTACCAACTGCAGTGCTACTAGGTATTTGCCTAAATAACTCCAAATCAACATATTAGATAAATTCTTGTATATCAATTTCTATTGCAATAGATTTTACAATAGCTGAGTTATAGCAAAACATAGGTTTCCTACAAAAGAGAAATTGATGAAGAGCTTGTGGTTTATATGTATAGACAATGGAAAGTTTTTAGCCATAAAGAAGAGTGATGTTCTCATTTGCAAGAAAATAGATAAGGTTATGGTGGTTTGAATAGGTGTAGCCCTCCTAAACACATGAGTGTGAATACTTAGCCTTCATGGATTGGCACTATTAGGAAATACGGTCTTGTTGGAATGGGTGTGGTCCTGTTGTATGAATTGTATCACTATAAAGGCAGGCTTTGAGGATATGTATGCTCAAGATATGCACATTCATGCAGTATCCTTCTTGCTGCTTGTACATCAAGATATAGGACTCTCAGCTCCTTCTTCATAACTATATCTTCCTGGAAACTGTTGTGCTTCCCACCATGATGATAATAAACTAAACCTCTGAAACTGTGTGCCACCCAATTAAGTGGTGTCCTTTGTAAGAGTTCCCTGGGACATGGTGTCTTTTATAGCAATGGAAACCCTAAGTAAGACTGGTAACAAGGACTGGGGTATTATTATGATAGGACTGACCATGCTTTTATTTGGAGGAATGTGGATTATGTGACTTTGCTTTGAAAAACAGTGGAATGATTTAATTTGGCCTTAATTGGGGCATTCTTGTAGAAGCATGGAAGATAGAGGTGCTTGGGGTGATTTGAACAGTGGGGGCCTGGATCAAGAGGTTTCAGAGAAGTATTTTATTACGTTGTCTAAAGATTGTTCTTGTGATATTTTCATGAAGAATGTAGCTGCTTTTTGCCCTTGTCTGAAGAGTTTGCCTGAGTCTAAGTTGAAGAGATTTGGATTGATTGCAATGGCAAAGAGATCTGAAAAAAAACCTAGCACTGACTTTGTCCTGTGGTTCACTCTGAAAAAGAGTGTTTTTGATGAAATGTAGCATACTTAGTAAGGAAAAATACAAAATGTATGGTTCAAGGATTAAAGTGGTACCAAGAAATAGAAGAAATCTAAATCCCATGTTTATGGAGATAAACAGATTAAAGATATTAAATGAAATTAAGGGAGTGGTGTCCTAGGGGCAAAATCCCACTCAGCTAAACTTCCATCTTGTAATAAGGAATTAAAGAAAAACTTATGTCCAGATGTGGTGGTACATGCCTTAATCTTAGCATTCTGGAGACAGAAGCATGTAAAACTCTGAGTTCACGGTTTATCTACAGAGCACATTTCAAGACAGCCATACTTGGACAGTGAAGAAAATACTCAAAAATAGAAAGGTAGTAAAGATGTAATTGAACAGGGGAGGTATGTTCCAGTCCAAGTAAGCAGCAGAATTTGGTACCTTCACTCACATGATTCTGAGTTTTGAGTCAAGAATAGAAGAAGGGACTATGGAATCTCCCTCAGTGACTAAGGAATGTGGTTGAGGACAGATGTGTAGCAGTGGTATCTCAGCATAGAGGACCAAGGATACCATTTTGTAAATGAAATCTTCCTTTGTGACTAAGGAAAGCTGCTAAGACTGGGTGTGTCAGGGATGTCCCTGCATAGAGGCGCAGAAAGGCCATTGTATGTAGCTACGAAGGATACACATGGAGGGACCCATGGTGCTGGCCACATATGCGGCAGAGGAGGGTCTTGTTAGCCATCAGGGGGAGGAGAGGCCCTTGGGCCTTAGAGTGTTAGATTCCCCCAGTAGAGGAGAATGCCAAGGAGATGAGAGTGGGTGGGTGGGAGAATACCCTCATAGTGGCAGGGGGAGGAGGGAGGAAATGGGGAGGTTGCAAAGGGGAGATCTGGAAAGGGAGAAACATTTGAAATGTAAATAAAATATGAAAAAAAAAAGAAAGTGAATCATTTATTGCTTTGGTGACCTAAGATGATAAATGCCAGAGACATGGAATACCAATGGAAGAAATCTGCTAACAGGCAATGAAACTAACCCAACAGAAAAAAAATGGAGAATTTCCTCAGCTGTTTGTCAGTCTTGCTTTGTCTAGTATTTCCTCATTATCTTACCTGTCCTTAATTTTGGAATGGTAATAAATATCATGTATAGTTGTATGTTGGATGTATATGATCTGATTTTTTATTTTGATTTTATAAGGGATTAAAATTAAATTTCAAAAATGTCAGAGTAGACTTTAAATGTAGGGCTTTAAAACAAGGTTGAGACTGTCATAGACTACAGGGACTTTTGATGTTGGACTGAATGCATTTTTGCATAATATTATATCTATATGTATTTTTGGGCTAGGAAGTAGAAAGTGGTAGTTTAAATAGCTATGGCCCTTCCCCTATACTCTTGAGTTTTGAGGCTTTGGCCATACAGAATGTCATTATTAGGAAGTTTAGCCTTGTTGGAGTAGGTGTGTTCTTGTTGGAAGAAGTTTGTCATTATGGATGTTGGCTTTGAGGTTATATATGATCAGGCTATGCCCAGTTTCAAAGTCTCCTCCTCATTGCCTGTGTATCAAGATGTAGAACTCTCAACTCCTTCTCCAGCATCATGTCTGCCTGGAGGCTGCCATGCTTCCCACCATAATGATAGTATACTAAACCTCTAAACTATATGTCAGCACCAGTTATACTTTGTCCTTTATAAGATGGTATTATTTCACAGTAATGAAATTCTTAGACAATATTCTTATTAAGCAAACTAAGCTAGTTTACAAAAAATATATACCACATTTTTTTCTCACATGTGATGTGTAGGTTCTATACAGGTGATTAAAACAGCAAACTGTGTTGGGAAGAAAAGGAGATGGTTAAGTGGGAATGAGCGCAGCATAGACTTGTGTAAAACTGTGTGAAACAGTGGTCCTTGAGATGAATACACACAATACAACTTCTTAAGTGGTTAATAAAATAATATCATGCTTATATGTATCTCAACTCCAAGTTCTGTTTACAAAATAACAGAACTTTAAATTTTATGCTTATATGGATCACAATACCAATAGCTTTAAGTTCAATATTTTCTGCACATTCGGGTCATCTTATTCTAAAATATGGATCATTTCACCTGTTTTTAGAAAAAGAGAATATCCCCCATTCCATCACAGAGTTTTCAAGGCTGAGGAGGCAAGGGCCAATGGTTGCAAAGGGCTGACTTTAGAACCCCAACAACCTAGGATTTACTTGTGTGGAAGCTTTTTTGGATCATTCTACAGTTTGCGTTGTAAGACAGAAAGCACTACCTCTACAGCTTCAGCTTTGTGCTGATGTGCATTGGCACCACAGTGGAACTACAGACGAAGGATGCAGACTCAATATGTGAATACGTACCAATTGTGATAATGACAATCCCAGATACATTCACATGTAGCAATTTAAACTCAGAATAGACATATCCTCTGAATTTTGACCTTTTTGCTGATGCCTTTGATCATTCTTTTCAATTCTTTGTCCTATATTCATGAAGTATGGGGATGAAGATCCTTGTATGTTCCTACTCAGATGGCTGCCTCAGCTAAATTAAACAGATGCTTTTGGGCTCCTACCATGTTCAGTTTAGTAGAATCTTGTCCACACTACACAGTTATATTTTGATTTTCTTACTTAGGGCTAATACTTTGGTTATTTTCACCAGAGTACAACTCATGGCTAGTAAGAGTCAACTACTTATTGATTGTCTGTGATATCTGGACACTGTAATCCTCACAGCTACCAATAGCTGAGGAAAAACTGATATATTAAATATCACTTCTTTCCTAAGGAGGACACAGTCATGCATACTTATTTCAATGTTCCCTGCAATATAAGCCTCAGTTTAGAATTTGGAAACCAAATCTCTACCTATGTTATTTTCCTATCCCTGCCTGCTTCTTTTCTTCCCATCCTCTACCTATTTCTATTTTTCTTATGAATACTACTTTAATGAGGTAGTTTCACAAGATACTTCACCTCAGTTTCTGCTTCCAGGCCTAACCTAAAATAGTGAATATACCCAAGCTCATTATATTAGGTTCCAGAAAACAGCTAACACTGCAGGCACAGGAAGAATTCTTTAAAAGCCTTTTCCTAAACTATGCACTCAACAAAGGAATAGTATTATGAAGCCTTAAAACAATATTTCCCTTACCCTGAAGGTCTGCAACGAACCAAAGAATAGGGATGCACAATCTCTCAAGATAGCAGTTCCATACAGTGAGCCACTGTGCTCACATTGCATGACAATTACATTAAAACTGCAGTGGTCTTTGAAGAGTGGAACACCTCTAAATTCTTAAATCACCAGGACTTGAATTTATAATGTTTACAAGAAGTTTACAAGATAGAAATAGAGGAAATGGTCCTGAAACTTTATCATTGTTGAAATAATAATACATAAAGCTTGGCATCTAATAAAAGCTTCTTATTCAAAATCTGGTGAATCCAGAAAAAAGGTTGCAACTTTGGGAATATTTTGAGAACTGTGAGTGTTACATGTATGAACTAATCACCCCCTACCATGACTGAACAATACCTGGTATCTATTTAACATGTTGAGATGCTGATGTTGAGGAAGTAACACTACAACTTTTTCAGTCATCCCCAAATCAAAGTTTTCTTTCTACAACATCCTCATAAGACTGGAATTATCATGTACATGAAGAACCCCCATACTATACTAAGACATAAAGTATCAAACTTTGCTAATCCAGATGATTCAATGAAGGCCAATTTAATATGAAGAAAATTTGGATCTCCAATAAACCAGTGTGACTCTGGACATATCATCAGGGCAGAGTGACTACAAAATGGTAATCAATCCATTCTTTTCTATTTATGCTTATCATCCCATTATGTGTTTTCCAAATATGGCAAAATCACTAAATAATTTTTCCAAATCAATCAACCTAAAAGAACTTTAAGTCTATCCCACTATCACTTTTCTAGAACAGAACGTTCAGTGATTACAAAACTATGCAAAGCAGATTGGAAATATTTGAAAATCCAAAGTACAACTGTTCCTGCCAACCACAGATAGTGATTTACAGTTTATATTTAGCCATGGGGGAAAAGCAGCAGTACTCCAAGTCCTTGGTTCACTGGCAGTGTGAGGGTGTGTTTTTTTACCTGGGCAAATCTAGGGTGAGGCATGAGCAGAATAAAAAATGGTAAAGCTTTTGAACTCATCATATCTATGTTGAAGCCTAGCTTACAGATTTGTTTGTTTGTTTGGCTTTTACAAGTCTTAAAATATTCTTTGAAAATAATGAACACTTCTCTACAGGTCTGAAATTATAAGTACTGCTAGTTAAGACATACCAAGTCGCAGCCCCTGGTTGCACAGAACCCTGTTAAATAACAGTGGGGTATAAGACCATTGTATTAGGAGTCATTTACTTATTTACCTATGAATATTTGATTATTTGTTGCCTTTGTACTTTGAAAATAGAAAACAGACATATGAATTTAAAATACTATCAAAAAGAACACAGGTAATGAATTCAAAATTTTGAACCTGATTCTGGGCAATAAAAGTCCAAAAAAGCTTAGATTTTATGTTTATAAACATTTGCATGTTATTTCCATGAATTTCTGCACTATGATATACATCATGCATATCATAAGCACTCAAAATTATTAATCTGCTTCCATTGGTGTTTCATCCTTTGAGACAAACCAAATTACAAAAACTGCCCCACCTGGGGATCTATCCAATGTACAGACACCAAACCCAGACACTATTGTGGATGCCAAGAAGTGCTTGCTGAGAGGAGCCTGATATAGTTATCTCCTGAGAGGCCCTGCCAGAGCCTGACAAATACAGATGTGGATGCTCGCAGCTAACCATTGGACTGAGCATGGGACCCCAATGGAGGAGTTAGAGAAAGGACTGAAGGAACTGAGGGGGTTTGCAACCCCATAGGAAGAACAACAATATCAACCAACCAGGCCCCCCCAGAGCTTCCAGGGACTAAACCACCAACCAAAGAGTACACATAGAGGAATCCATGGCTCCAGCTGCGTATGTAGCAGAGGACTGCCTTATCTGCCATCAGTGGGAGGAAAGGCCCTTGGTCATGTGAAGGCTCCATGCCCTAGTATAGTGGAATGCCAGGATGGGGAGGTGGGAGTGGATGAGTGGGTGGGAGAGCACCCTCATAGATGCAGGGGGGAGGGAAACAGGATAAGTGTTTTGCAGAGGCAAAACTGGAAAAGGGGAAACATTTGAAATATAAATAAATAAAATATCCAATAAAAATCTAATAAATTTTACTAAGCTTTATTGATATATATTTGGGCAGACATATTTACTACTAATGACTTTCTTAGGAAGCCAGGTGGACTTGTTCTTTGGGAACCTCTCAATAAGCAGAACCGTGAATTATGTCTTCTGTACAATAAAACTGTGTCTTTGCAGCATGTTGAATTTGTGGGTTCGAAGTTTTCTCTGCTTCACCAAGGCACTCACATTTTTCCTCAAAAGTTTGTATTTTAGTTAACCTCACAAATGGGAAATGTAAAATCAATATTAAAGATATGAAAGATGGATGATCACTGAACCAGTATGAGCTTAAAATTCAAGACTTTGAATGCTTTTTAAAAACATTTTACATATAAGTACTGCTGATTCCGCATTTGTTATACCATTTGACGATCCAAAGGCTCAGGATGGATATTATGTGAAACTCTTGAAAATTCAAGTAAAAGTTAATCTAATTTTGTTTTTCCAACCTGGTCAATAATAAATGAGAGTTAAAATTTAAATCCAAACAGTGGATTGTTCACAGTACATTATTAATAAGGCACATTATTCTAACATTTTCAAAGGATAATACATTATTTACTGCCTCTACTAGTAAAAGCCCTAACAGGAATCATAGGATTATACTCAAAGTAAGACGGGCTTAAGCTTGTTAACCATCCAACAGGTAGCTGGTTTTGAATTGGAAAGAAAAAAAGGTATAACTTTTGTTCTTCAGTGCCTTAGAAAATTATTCTTAAAATTTGTCAGTTGCTTGCACTGGCCTAAGTTGTATAGACTCATATGAAATGACTTGTAACTATTTCATGTGAATCATTCTTCGTAAAATGGTTTGTAAACTGACACACCTTCAGAGCAACAGAACCACATTCAACCAGATATAACTGCAAACCCTCAGAGTAAGGAAAGTTCTTTGGCTTTAGGTTAGCGTGTTTGTTTGTTTGTTTGTTTGCTTGTTTGTTTTGGTTTTTAAATATTTTCTTTCTTTTTTGATAATCTTATTACATTTATTTATTGTAGCATGAGAGTTGGGGTGGCACATCTCCATGGTGTGCAGGTGCAGGTCAGACTACAACCATTGAATTAATTCTTCCCTTCTACCATATGGGACCAGAATTAATTCCAGGTTCACAGGGCTGGCAGCAGGTGCTCTTGCCAACTGAGCCATCTCACAGGCTTTTTGTTTCCTTTCTATGAGACAGGGTCTCTTATATCCCAGGCTTGCTTGAGGACTTGCTATGTAGCACAGGATGGAATTGATATTTTAATCTTTCTCCTTCTAACATCAGAGCATTACAGGTATATGTGTCATCATATTCAATTTTATTTGCTTCTGGACATTGATTCATGCATGCATGGTTAAGCAAGAAATAAAAGCCATGAAGGAAAATGGGAATCTGTGAAAAATTATAAATAATGATAAAAGTGAGATTTGAATATATTTATGGGTCTCTTGTGTATATAACACTAACTGAATTAGCTCTGATTATTATTTTAACTTAAAACTTGTATATTGATATTTTTTATTCATATATGGGTTATAAGAACTAATAGAGAAAAATTCGTTCGACACTTTATATTCAGACTTACAATATAATACCACAGTCAGATTGATAACAATGGTACAATTTACTCTTCTTAATCAAATTTTTCAAGTTTTCAAGTTTTACTAATATGCACATCTGTATGCACAGTGTCTGTGTTCAAGTTATGTACATGCATAGTGTTTGTGCATTTTGTGCATGGTATGTGTATGAGTGCATGCGTATGTATTCATAGTGTGTGCATGTGCATGGTTTGTGTACACATTTCTATGTATGCATGGTGAGTGTGTGTAAAATGTGTATTTCATGGTATGTTTGCAAGGAATGAGTAAAAATGAATTGTTTACATGATATGTATGCATTATGTTATATGTATGCATGCTATGTGTGTATGGTGTATTTGTGCATGATGTGTGTATGCATGGTACATTGTGCCTGTTGGCCTTGTGTGAATCTCTAAACATCACATGTTCACACATGTTGTAGGTGTGCATGGTATATGTGCATGCTGTGTATGTGGGTGTAGGTGTGTATGTTTATGTGCATGATGATGATGTGTGTGTGCATGGTATGTGTGTGCATATTATATGTGCATGGTGTTTATTCAAGTTTTGTGCATGTTTGGTTATGTGTTCATGGTATATTTTGTTCAGAACGCATGTGTTCCTGCTAAATGTGTGCATAATGTGTGTACATGATATGTGTGTATTCATGGGTTTGATATGTGCATGGTATGGGTTGCATAATATATGTGTGTGTTCATTATGTGTGTGTGTTCACAGTGTGTCTATGCATGATATTGTGACTGCTGTGTGTGTAGGTATTTTTGTGAGCCTATGTTGTTTGTGTGCATTTGTTGGGTTTGATATATTTATATCCTTACTATGTTTGTATACCCGCTGTCACTGCCACGATAATGTATCTACTTCCATAATCCTGAATTCTTTTGAATGGCCTCTAACCAGAATCACTTCTACTCACTATGAGACACTACATATCACAAACATTAACCTCCATTTTAAAACTGTTATTTAAAATGTATCATGTTAATACAATCATGTAAAATGTTGAAACTAAAAATATGTATAGTCTAATGTATTCTTGAAATTCTGGTCAGGTATTTATTTAGAAAAATTCATTTTTTATTATTGATTAAAATCTGAGATAATTATAGCTAAATATAATTTAATATTTCACATACTATCAAGCAATAGAACTGATTAAAAGTTTCAGATATTATAAATATTTGCTGATTTTTTTTTTCTGGTGAGCCAATGCTGGTCTTGAACCCATGGCAATTTAACAATCTCCATCTCCCAGCCAGTTGTGTTGATAGGTATAAGCTATCACACCTGGCAGTTATAACAAATCATAACTCTTAAAGATATCTTCATAAACAAATTATTTAATTCTGAAAATAAAATTTTACTTTAGAGGAATAAGAAATTAGGAATTAAAATATTTGGATACTATATATGTTTTAGTTTTATAAGAAATTACATGATTTCTAGAATAGCAGATCATATTACATTCCCATTATCAATGTATATGTGTTTATATTTCTTCACAGCTACACAAACAATATCTGTTTGTTAGGAAGGCTCAAGTGTGGATACTTCAAACCCACTTAGAAGTTGGAACAAAATATTCATGGGAGGCAGAGAGGGGGAATGACCTAGGTGAGAGAGGGGAAAGGGAGGGTAAAAGGGAGGACAGTATCATGTATGGAAGCTGACAGGAAAGAGGCCAAGAGTCCTCTTTCCATTCCAACTGAATGGAAGTATTCAGTTGTCAGGGAGTGGAGTAGGGGCAACCTCTAGAACCTCCCAGAGACCTGGGATGTGTGAAGTTCCCAGGACTCAATAGGTATGACCTTAGCCAAAATGCCCAAAAGTGAGGAGATAGAACCTGAAGAAACCACCTCCAGTAGATAGACATGGCCCTCAGTTGAGGCATGGGTCCAACCACACATCTTCAAAATTTTTGATCCAGAATTGTTCCTGTCTAAAGGAAATGCAGGGACAAAAATGGAGCAGAGACTAAAGCAAAGGCCATCCAGTGACTGGCCCAAATTGGGATCCATCCCATGTACAGACACCAAACCATGACACTATTACTGATGACATAGACTGAGCCACCATGGCCTGGTGGGTGGTCCCCTGGAACATACGTAGCAGATGACTGCCTTGTCTGGCCTCAGTGGGAGATGAGGAGCTTAGTTCTATAGAAACTTGAAGCCAATGTAAGTTGCCAGAACCCACATGGTGGCTCATGAACATTCATAACTATACTTCAGGCAATCTAACTCTGGCTTCTATCCACTGAAGGTACCAGGAATGCACATAGTGCACTCATATGTAGGCAAAACTTCCATGTACATAAACAAAAATAAATGTAATATTTTAAAGTTTAATATATATATTAGTTATTTCTTTTTATCTAGGCAGAAGCTTTTTATTTTGAAATTCCACTTGTCAATTGTTGGTCTGAAATCTGGGTGCAAATGAAGTCCTATTTAGCAAGTATATGCTGTTGTCTATCTTAGAAACTCTTTTATATACTGCAGAGTTGAGTGTGTGTATTCTTTTGTTTTTGGGTGAACTATTCCATAGATATCTGTTAAGTACAATCAGTGTATGATGTCAACAAATTCTGATGTTATTTTGCTAATTCTTCTTCCAAATGGCTTATCTATAGGAGAAAGAAAAAATTGAATTCAACTATTATTGACGGATGGATATTAATCTCTTGTCCTTAAATCTAGTAGTAATTTTGTTATTAAATCAGCAACATTACAGTTTGGTGCATACATGTTAGGAAAGTACTGTCTTCTTGGTAACTGTTCCTTGATTAGAATGTGCTTTCTCTCTTTATCTTTTCAGATTACTTTTAGTTTAAATCATTTTTTGTCAGTTATTATGCTTGATTGCCTCTTGTTTCCATTTGGTTGGGGTGCTTTTGCCCATCTTCTTACTCTAAGGCAACATCTCTTTAAAGCTGAGATGTATTTCTCATAGAAAACAGATAGGTTAATTTTTTTTCTTGGTACATTCAGTCATCCTGTGTTTTTAAATTAGAGAACAGATGTCATTGATATTTGATGATATTATTGAAATTTGTATGTTGTGATTATCTTGTTATTGTGTTTTGATATTGTCATTTGTGTGTTCTCATTGGTATTTTGTTTTAAGAATTATTGCTTCCCGTTTCTGTGCTATTTCTCTTTTCAGCCTCAAATACTGCTTAATGTATTTTCGGTATGTTTCCTTTGTTGCATATAATATTTTTAGGCTGCTAGTACCGTGAGATTTTTTCCTTCCCTCATGGCAGATATCTTCCCTTGGCCTATTATTCTAGGTTGGTGGTTAGCATTAGTAGATTTGTAAAACTTGGAATGCCTTGGTCAAGGCTCTTTGGACTTTCAAAGTTTCCATCCAGAAACAAGCTATTATTCTAATGGGCTGTTTCTGTACTGTGACTTTCATTTTTCTTTTTTAAAATATTTTTTCTCAATTTATTTATTTATTCACCTTACATCCTGATTGGAGCCCATATTCAGCCTTTCCTCTCAGTCTACTTCACATCCCCCTCCCACCACTGCTACTTTCCCTTCTTCCCTGAGATGGGAAGACCCCCCCCATGAGTACCAACCTAGCCTGATTTGCATTTTTCTTATGAAGTTTTCAATGCATGTCACTGTTTGTTTTTGTTGTTGCTGTTATTTTTGTTGTTGTTTTGTATACTTAGTAGTTTTGCTATCATATGCCCTGGGATTTTCTTTTCTAGCCTTGTCTATTTTGTGTGGTATGCACTTCTTATATTTGTATGCATGTGCCTTTTCTTAGTTTGGGAGTAGTTTTCTTCTATGATTTGACTGAAGATCTGCTCTCAATTCTATTCCTTGATCTGTGTTATGATTTGAAGATTTGGATATTAATTAATTAATTAATATTTCACATTTCCTTTGTGCTCCTTACTTGGGTGATTTGTTTGTTTTGTTGTTGTTTTTGTTCTTTAGGAATTCATTTTCCTTCTTTATTTTGGCCTAGATCCTCTATTTCTTTGTTGAGTACTGATAGGCTATACTCTGCTTGACTCACTTCACATGTAAGGCTTTCGTTTGAGTTTTCTAGTTGAGTTGCTGGGTTTTTCAGTTGCATCTTTTCATCCTGAGTCTGCATTAATATTTTAATCTCATGATTAAATTCTATTCCCATGTTCATCTTTTCCATGAGCCTTGTGTTTTCTTGGGCATCACTCAGGTGTTTATTTCCCCCTTAAGCTCTTTTCTTAATTTCACTGAGCTGTTTCTTTCTGTAATTTTTAAATCCATCAATTTTTTTGGTGAACCTTATAATTGTTCCTTTAAAATCTAAGTTTTGGAGTTCATACAGTTAATTATCATCATTGGCAAATATTTCTACAGGACTGATAGATTTTAGAGGGAAGGTACTGGCTTGATCTTTCATATTGATGATATTTTTATAATGAGTGTGGGATTCTTTTTTAAGTTCTGAGTTCATGATGAGCAGATCATGTTTGGGCAAGATAGAGGATGTGAAGACAGCCTGTATCTGCTGATTTATCATTGCCAGGGTGGAAAAGTCTGGAGGGCACAAGGGACTAGATGGATACAAAAAGTACTTCTTGGAATGTTAAGGTGTAATTGGCTGGGTTGGACTGAAAGTGCTGAAGAGGTTTGCAATCCCATAGGAAGAACAACAATATTAGCCAAGCAGAGCTCCCCAGAGTTCCCAGGGACTAAACCACCAACCAAAGAGTACACATGGAGTGACCCATGGCTCCAGTCTTGTATGTAGCAGAGGATGGCCTTTGTCGGGCATCAATTGGAGGAGAGACCTTTGGTCCTGTGAAGGCTGTATGTCCCAGCATAGGAGAATGCCAGGGTGGGGATCAGGGAGTGGGTGAGTGGGTGGGTGGGGGAGCACCCTAATAGAAGCATAGGGAGGAGGGATGGGATACAGGGTTTCCTGATGGGAAACTGGGAAAGGGGATAACATTTGAAGTGTAAATAAATAAAATATCCAATAAAAAAGAAAACTAAAAAAAAAAAGATTCCATCAAGATTGGCATGTTAGTATATACCTTCACTTCCAGCACTTGGGATGCAGAGGCAGGAAGGAAAAAAATAACCGGGGGGTTGGGGGGTTATAGCATGGAAGTATCCTGTGGGTTACTGAGTATATATGAGGAACCTGGTCACACCCTCCAGCTGTTTTACTCTATTTTATGGGAAAACAAGAGCAGGCAAGTGCATTGTTTGGGCCATTCAGGCTTTTTCTGAAAAGGTGTGGATATTATTAGATTTCTGATACAGCTTAAAGAGACAGTAGGAAAAAAGAGACAGGACTCTTCTCTTTTAGTAGAGAAGACTATGTTTATTCAAGAACAGAGCAAGGGAGAAGTCTCTCTTCAGGGAGAAGAGGGTCTTAATAAGCGAAATAAGAAGGCATCAGTCCTTCATAAGAACAGAAGTGATTGCAGCACTTAGCCCACATTTCTTTTCGGTAGTCCCTTCATGTTGGAGTTGCCTATTTCAGGTAGAGAGGCAGATTAAACAGATGAACAGGCAAAGTCCATCAAGATGATCTGGATGGAGCATTCTATCAGATGGGAAGGTCAAGAATCCTAACTAGGCTAGATCCTGGAAGACATATGGGAAGCCTGAGAAGAGAATGAGCTCTCTGGAAGGGAAGCAGAGTTTCATCTTTACTTTACAAAAGATTAATTATTGTGTCCCCTGCTATGGTTTCTTTGGCTTCATGTGACTTGGTACTTTCTCTTGTCCCTGTAACTGTACATTGGTGACTTTATGAAATTAGGAAAGTTTTCATGGATTATTTTTTCAACACTCTTCCAACTCTCTAAGGTTTTTCTCTCCTTGTGGTTGTAAGATCATTTGAACATGGCCATGATTTTGTTGCCTCACTTCAACTCGCTCTGTGCACACTTTCATTATCTCTGCTCCTGTAGTTTGAGAACCTTAATTGCCATTTGATTCTACTTTATATGTAAATTTTAGTTTTTTAACATGCTTTGGCTTTTCATTTATTTCAAGAAAACAATTTAATTGATTATTGGAATCTTTTCAGGACAGTGGTTTCTAAATCCAAAATTCTGTCAATATGGGAGTCATGTGGGTGTTAGCAAGTATATTATCTTTTCCCACATATGTGATTTTCTTACTATTTGGGATGATGGGTATCTGATTGCCAACTGGTTTTCTTGGACTTTTGCTGTTGTCGTTGTTATTCTTGTGTCTTATTTTCCTTCATTCCCTCCTTCCTTTTTCCTCCTTTGAGAGAATCATATTGCCCATGCTGCCCTTCAACTTTCAATAGAGTTGAAGTTAATCACAATTTCTTCATTCTCTTGCTGTCATCCCTAAGTAATAAGATTATGGTCATGTGTAACATAACTCAGCTTCTGACTTCTCCGTATGGTAATTTTAGGCTGTGAGGTTAGCAGGCAATCACCCTGTTAGGTTTGGCAGATGAGCCCAGGTTACTCGTACAATAGGCCTCCAACGGGAACTTTATTTTCAGAAAGCTTTGGGCTGCGGTTTTGAGATGCTTGGTCTTTCTTCCTATGAAAGGGTCCCAAAGCTTCTATTTTCCACCTACCGTGTTTCCTGAGGTTTAGGGTTTGGGGTTTTGTTTTGGTTTGGTTTGGTTTTGTTGTTTTATTTTTTGGCTGTTTTGTTGTAGTTATTGTTGTTGTTGGTTTCTTTAGTTTGTTTTTTTTTTTCTTCTTCCCAGGTGTTCTAATGAATACAACCAGGAAGAGCAGGAAAAATATTAGGCTGTCCTGTCTGTCTTTACATCAAAGACCATAATCCATTCATGCTACTTCAGTGGGACAAATTGAGGCAAAGAATCACACATTGCTCCTTCAAGGTCACATAGTGATCAAGGGCAAAAGGCAATGCTCAATGTAGGTTCTGAAGGTCAAAGTCCTTCTTTCCACATCTCTTTCTTTGCAAGTGAAACTAGCAAAAGAGTCACAAAACCAATAAACTAACAAAGCCAAAATTGGCAAGTTCTCAGAAACTGTACTTTAACATAACCTATGGGTGGCAGACTATGTATGTGTGCCTTAAATAGAGCCAACACAGAAACAGCAAAAAACAAAAAACAAAAAATTCTAAAACAAACGTTTTCTGGAAAATGCCAGGCAAAGACAGTGAGGACAGCTGTAGAGCACACCAGATGTTCTCATTAAAGGAGAGCAGTGTTTGATGGGCAGGTGTTGTCTTGGCAAAAAGACTGGCTTGATTCTGTTGTTGGCTTTTTGTCCTCCTATCCAATCTGATTTCAAGAGGATTAGCTCTGAATGTAGGAAAGGCACATTTAGACATGGGTGATTGCCAGACTTCAAGGACAGCTGAGTTGAATTTAGGTCTTCCCAGTTTGGGAGTAAGGAAAATGGCTCTGTCTGCTAGACAGTTGAGATGCAGGCAGGAAGAAAGAAGTCTGGATCTGCTAACACCAGCAGTAATTACCAAGGAAACATTTGGTAAGGATCTGCTTTGTTTGGTTGTCTTCAAATACCAATGCAAACAATGAAGTGTTTACTAGACCTGAGAGATCAGCCTGCCTTCCTTTTTCATGCCGACCAGTTCCTGTGTAAGTTAAAGCATGGGTTATCCAAGCTATTGGGGTAGTATGAATGGTTCCAATTGCAGGTGTGAGGAGCAGGGAGAACGGATGCTAGGATACAGGGACTGGTGAGGAGGGAGAATTTTTCATTCAGTAAGGAAAGAATATTATCAATCTCCCTCTGGTCCAAGTGGGTGAGAGGTGAGTCTTAGTACAAATTGTTTTCTTTAGACATTTTTCCCTTCACAAATAAGAAGTGCTAAATATTATTATCAGTAGCTTTCCTTTCCAATTCCATTGATTATCAAGGTAAGATGGGCACCTCTCAATGTGACAGAGACTAGTCAGTCATTCTTTTCTTAACTAGGATTTAACAGGAATAGTGTTGACAAACATAATAGGCAATGCTTGTGCACCCAGTGATCGTGGTCTAACAAGCACATGAATTCTTCAGTGGAAGGAGAAAAGGATGTTTGATATTCACTGAACTCTTAATATGTTCTAGAAATTCATGAGGTCTTCTATGTACAATATCTTACTGAATTTCCTTATTCTGGAATAAAATTCATCAGTTGTCACATGAGTGAATATCAGCTCAAAGAGTATAAATTTTCTGTCACTACTTAATGAAGTGCCAAGGTGAAGTTTGAATTTAGAGCTTTCCGTGTAATATTTGTATTCATGAATGGATTTGTGGCAGATACTTTTGATGTAGTAACATGAGGCAGAAGCAAGAGTATCACAAGTTTGTAGTCCTACTTGAGCTATAGAATGGGTTTCTGTCATCTGAGAAAGTTAAGTTAGTATAACTCTGTATTAGACTTATAAAAATCTAAAGAAAGCTAGGTGTGTGGGGATAACTCATTAGTACAATAGTGGCTTAGAAAGTGTGGACTCTTAACGTCAGTCTCACATTATAATCACTAAATAGACTAATTAAAAAAATATTGTATATTAATATAGCCACTGCTATAAGAGACTCTTTTTTTAAAGCAGACTTATCATATTCTTGCCTTTATAATGTTTGTGCCCCTTCTGTGATATTACATGTGCCTTAAATGCAGAAGTTATAATATACATGCATCCACTGGGCCTAAGCTTCACATGATCTGTTGATATCTGTTTCATACCATGTTCAGTTATAATCTTCTATAATAGCCTCAATTTTCTTTAAAGAGAAGCTCTTTTGATTAGGTGTGGTAGCTACATTTGTATTTGGGATTGAGGCTAAGATTTAAAATGTAGTGACAAATGATGGGGGCCTGGGAAAATAACCATAGTAGAATTTTCTCTAAACTCCATGCTATCACTAACCCTAGAAAGTTGTGTAGGTTTCTAATACCAGGCAATCTTTCCTTCCTGTTTACTGCGTCTTCTGTTCATTTAGACCTCTGTTGACTGCCATCAATCTGAGTGTGCTAAATATTTCCCCTCTATGCATATCTTATGTTGGAGATTGGCATTGTTACTGGTGTTTATATTGTTCAAAGCTCACTTCTCTGCCCTGAACAACCAATAAGTGAACTGATTTCTGGAGAGGATATCTCTCCTTCCTTAAGCTATCATTAGTTGTTCATAGTTCTTTTTTTAGTGCTAAGAACCTTTCAAATTTTCCACCTTCTATATTAACATGACCATATTACTATTTGTCAAGGGCACAGTGGTCAGCCTTGAAACCATATACAGATCATCAACAAAAATGGACTCAGCAGATTCTATCTAGAGATAGAGAGAGAGAGAGACACAAACAGAAATGATAATGATAGAGATAAAAAGGAATAGATACATGTTAATCAAATCTATCAAATTGAAATTTGAAGGACGGTATCTGGGAGAGGAGGGAGGGAGGGAAGGGATGGAAAAATGTTTCATAATTCTATTTCAATTAAAAATATATTAAAAATAATGTAAATATTAGATCTTTAGATATTGAATGTTGGTGTGTATTCTGTACTTCCTTTTTTATTGTTTGTCAGTTTCATTTATACAAAGCATTTTAGTCAGTGTCACACACTATTGGTCTTCTCACTTCTATCACTGTCTCCCTTCTTCTCTATGGCATTCTTCCTACTTTCAAGTCACATTTCCATGAGCATGTTTAAACTTATAAACATCATGAAGCAATCTTTTATTTTACAAAAATGTGTTATAAAATATTTTATATAGAAGTACAAAAGCACAGGAAATAAGTCTAAAGAAATAAAGCACTAGAGTGGTACATACTAGACAATATTCTTTCTTTAGTTTTGAAAATCTCAGAAACTTTATGGTGACATATGTTAATTACATACATTAAGGGGAAAAAAGGAAAATACAAACAACTCTAAAAATTATATTCTCATAGATATATCTGTATCTCCAGGAATAAAAACATGAAGATTCAGGAAATAATTGAAAATGTTGGTAGAGGTCTGTGGTATCATGTAAGGAATGCCCCCTCCATAGACCATGTGTTGGAATGCTTGGCTAGTAAAGAATGGGACTTTTAGGAGGTATGGCCTTATGAGAAGAAGTATATCACTGTGGCACTGGGCTTCGAGGTCTTATATGCTCAAGGTATGCACAGTATGACACACAGCCTTTTTCTCCGTCCTACAGATCCAAATGTACAACTCTCAGATTTTTCTCCAGCACCATGTCTTCCTGCATTCCACCCTATTTCATATATATATACATGTGTGAGTATGTATGTATCTTTTGAGTTTATGGCAGTGGTGTGTGTGTGTGTGTGTGTGTGTGTGTGTGTGTGTGTATGTGTATGTGCCTGTGTGTATGTTTATATGTATGTATCTATGTATGTATGTATGTATGTATGTATGTATGTATGTATCCCTAGGCTTTTGTGCCTCCAGAGGCTAGACAAAAATCCCTGGTATTTTATAACACTCTCTTTCTCGTGAATCCTGGAAACTCTCTGAGACTGAGGCTCATGTTGTTGTTTGTTTGTTTGTTTGTTTTTTGTTTATTTTGTTTCTTAAGTTAGAATTCAGCAAGACCCCCACCAACTTCTGTAATACCTTTGTCACTGTACCTCTCCGCCCTGAGGTTAGACATGTATACAGAACTGTGGTTTGTTATATTGTGCTGGGAACTGAACTCCAGACACTGGGGTGGAACAAGTGTCCCAATCACATAAAAATCTTTCCAAACCCTTTCCTACAATTTTAGGGTTCTTTGGAACTTTTCATGTCCATATGTTTTGATTGCTAGTAAAGAACTGAAGACTTGACTGTTTCATAAATGAACTGTGAAGTACAAATCATACTATCCTTTTTGTAGAGATCTTTCTAGTCTTTTCCCAAATTAAACTCTTTTGCTCTTTTGGTATAGTATCATCTACATTTTCACACTCAGGAGACATTCAGTCTCAGCACACAGCTTTGAATCCTTGCTGATCTATACTATCTCTTTTTCAATATTAGGGTTGATATTCTTCACTTATAAAAGTAATGCATTTTGCATAGTTTTGAGGATGTAAATACATAAAAGCTAAGAAGTCTGAAGGAAATTCATAAAAGATGTGAGAGTTATCACCTGTCTGCACAGTTACTTATCAGACAATACAGCTGGCTTCTACCTGGTCCAGACTTCTAGAATACTTACAGTGTTTAAGAGCACATGAAAAGTTTGTTGTATTTACCATTATAAAGCACAGTTGGCTAAACATCAGCCTGCATGGTTGAATGCCATATTATTGACAATACTATTTTTAACAAGAGTATAAATTATGAGCTTAAAGAGAAGAAAATGGACAAAAATTACAAAAGTTACATCATTAGAGAAAGAATATCTAGTTAACCTTTGAAATATAGCCTGTAAAAGAGAGTTAATTTTATTTTATAAAATATATTGTAAATACGCATGTATAAAATATTTATATGCTTTTATTTATCCTGGAATTGCTATTGCTGCATATGTTTTTCCTTCTTCTGCCAGCTTATTCTCCAAATTCTTCTTCTTCTCTTTTTCCCTCTTTCCTACCTTCTGTTCTTCTCTACCTCCTTCCTTAAAAACATTTGAGCTGATGTCAGAGTATCCAATAACTGTTGTAGGACTTCCCTTCCACTTGAGCATTTATAATTTCATCTCACAATCCAGCAACTTATACTGCATAGCATACCAAGAAGTGGGAAATACTTCACAATATTCTCCTCTATATGATCTGTTAAAATTGCTGTAATACAGTAACAAAAATACACTATTTCCCAATCACTAAACTTCCCTCGGTGCCATTGCAGTAAAAACTTCCTAATAAAATATCTCAAACCCTTGAGGGATGGTAAGTTTCACTTTCCAACACTTAATGATCTACTAATATCATCATCATCATCATCATCATAATCATCATCATCGTCATCTTTTTTAACAATATGTGTATTTGATGCCCAGGGTCTGTGATTCTCATGCCCATGACCAGGAAATCATTTTGTGGAGTTGCTTCTCTCCTTCTAGCTACTGGTTTGGGAAGCTTTAACTGAGATCACTAGGCTTGAACTGAGATCACCATGAACATAAAGCAAACACTTTTATCTACAAACTATCCTGCATGACTATATTTATTTAATTACTTACTGCTTTTTGTTTAGTTGTTTAAGATACATTTTTATATTTGAAGCATAGTATGTCCTGGGTCTATGTAGACCAGACTCACTTTAAACCTCTCCTATGTATCCTGCCTCAACCTCCCAATTGCTGAATCAGTCGCATTGCCTGACTCTATTTCTCCCTAGAAACATCCCTCCATACTTCTTATGATCTTCACAAACCAACTGTGGGCTTTGCTGAAAACATAGCAGGTCCTGGAGCAGAAAGTGTAGAACAATTAAGGCAGACTGTTTATGCTTTACAAAACTAGAGCAATAGTGGAATTGTTTGCTAACCAATTTCACTTTTAGTAAAGACTTGGATTTTTATAGTTGGGGCTTCATGTCCTTAATACAGTAATACCTAATGTAATACCTAATGATACCATGACATATTCTCTTACATAAAAGCTAGTAACTTAATCAGAGAACTCAATCTCACACAGATGTGCTTACACACACACACACACACACACACACACACTGTACAGATAACATATATAAAAGATAATGATGATAATAATTATTAGCTGGTATCTACTGAAAACTAGGTATTACACACTACATACATCAAGTAGTGTGGTATCAGTATTTTATGTGTAACAACAATATTAATTAACTAATTTATGTAAGGTCTTCATTCCTCAATCCAGGCTGGCTGTGATCTTGTGACTGTCTTCCTTTACCTGCTAGGTACTGGGATTATGAGCATGAGCCACCATGCAACTACCTTCTTTAACCTTATAAAATAGATACCGCTTTCTCTTGAGATTGTAGAAATTTAAATAACCTATAATTTTCTCACTTGATATGTAGTAATTACATATCAAGGTAAAACTGACCTCATTTTAATTGTCTTTAGTTTGGATGATACCTAAGAAGTAACTGTTTTCATGTGACATAAAAGAAATTAGTAATTATGGTTTAACATTTTTGAAATACGTTCTGATAATTTTTGGTTAACTAACACTTATTATAAACAAATCTCCTAGCAGCAGATTTTGAACGTATTTGCTTCTAATTATGTGATAATATGCACCATTTGCTTTTAAGCTCTGTGGGTCTAGGCCAAATGAATTTTCTTAAATATAGACAGACAATGAAGAGGTTTGGATCACTTACCACTTTTCTTTTTTTTTTTTTTAAATTGAGCTCTCAAAACAATTTCAGTGTGCAGGACAGAGTTCCTTTGGACAATTAATTTTAAATGGGAAAGGCATTCTGCCTTTTGTTTCATGGCTGATTACATTTTTAAATGTGTATGGCATCTCTGCCATTCCTAGTAATTACATGTCCAATATTTCTGCCTTACAGTGCTCCATGTTTGTCATTGGGTTGCATCTATTAGTGTTTTAAACATACTGTATCCACTTTTATATATGTATAGTCAACATGTAATCTGGAAATGTAGTGTTGAATAAGGAGCTCTGTAAATTAAAAAATATATATGTATATATATATATATATATATATATATGTTAATATCAAATCATGTCAGATTTTATTTACAGGGGTAATAGGACATGGATGAATGGCTGTTTCAGTGAAAATAGATTCCATTTCAACACAGTTACTGGTGGTGAAGAAGCTAATGGGTGACATAACACAGGAAAATCCACATGACTTGAGAAATTGACATGGCATGAAGAAAAGTTAATTTCAGACTTGCCTCAGTAATCAGATCTGCTGCCAGCTAAAAATTGTCACCTCAGTATATTGTTCATTATGCTATTCACTGCTGATGAAGACACTAACATTCAAAATAGGAATAATTGGGCTTAGGGCAAGGAGGAGTGGGATACGATGTGGTAAAAGGGATGCATTTATATCTGACCTTTTGTATGACTTGCCCAAGGCACATTGGGGTGGTACCTGTCATATCTAGTGGAGACTGAGGATTCAGTTTAAATAGTCTGTCAGTAAACTGCTGGAAGCTAAAATTAATTACAAGAGTTCCTACAAACAGGCCTTCACATTTGAGCCTGTAAAGCATTGGCAATGCCAGGGAAACCCTGGGATCTTGACAAAGCAGACACCAGGACATCAAAATGCAAGAGGAAGGGAGGAGCTGCAACCTGACTTTCAAAAAATTCCAGGTACAAGTATGCCACAAGGCCTTAATGGAACTCCAGATGTTCAGGATGAGAAAGGTGTGACAGACACACTAATGGGATGGTTTACAGGAGACCTTTTTATGGATGAAACTTCCATTCTCCCTCCTCCCCAATGGAGAGACAGTATTATTGTTTCTGATCTATGAATGAGAGATATATCTCAGAGTCCAAAATACAGTCATTGTATCCCTTTTAAGAATGCATAGTAAGCCTGGCAGTGGTACAAGTCTTTAATCCCAGAACTTGGGAGGCAGAGACAGACAGATTCCTGAGTTCAAGGGCAGCCTGGTCTATAGAGTGAGTTCCAGGACAGCCAGGGCTACACAGAGAAACCCTGTCTCGAAAAACCAAAAAAAAGCAAAACAAAAAATGCATAGTGATTTTTGGACTTCACTCCCCACACAAAAGCCTTAGTCAGTGACGAGACATTTTAAGAACAAGTTGAAGTATGGTTTCCCTGTAATAGAATTTACAAATTTTAATATAGTTCAATGAAATTTAACAAAAACACGCATAATATACCCATTACTACAATCAACATTGAGAACATTCCTGTCCACTTGTAAACCTTTCTCACTTCTGTATACAGCTCCCCTGACAGCTCAGGGCCTCAGACAAAGGATCATTTTTCTATTTTGAAGTACTGCTTTATAAATATAAAGCCATATAAATAGAACTGTATGGAAATTTTTAGAGGTGTCTTTTGCTCAGTTCATTGTGTGTAGAGATCCATCCATAATGCCAGATGAATCAATGTTAAGCTTCTTTATATTACTGACAAACCTCTGGCCACACAAACCTTCAACTGAGACCTTTAATTTATACACAAAGCAAAGAGTAGATGTTTCATATCTCTATAGTTTGGGGCACCATGAATAGTGACATTTATTTACCTGCAAATGTAGATATATGTTGGTTTTCTCAGATAGAAATCTAGAAATTTACAACATATTATACCTCCATTAAGCTTGGACACTTGATATTTGATGCTCGAAAATAATGTGTGTGTTGTTAGAGATGTATCAGTGTTCTCAGTAACCAGAAATAGGCACCATATCCAATTAAGGTGAAGTTCTAGGTGACTGTGAGCTTTATAATGTAGGTCTTGTGGAACTGAAACTGTCTTCTAGAAGACCAAAAAGTTCTCTTAACCACTGTAATAACTCTCCTGCTCTTTGTTACATTTTTGATACTTTATTTACATTTCAAATGTTTCCCCCTTCCAGATCTCACCTTTGGAACCCCCTATCCCCTTCCCTTCCCATGCCTCTATGAGGGTATTCCTTCACCCGCTCACCCACTCTTGTCTTCCCTCCTTGGCATTCCCCTATACTGGGACATCTAACACCCTCAGGCCCAAGGGACTCTCCACCCCTTGATGGCTAACAAGACCCTCCTCTGCCACATATATGGCCAGCACCATGGGTCCCTCCATGTATATTCTTTGGTTGGTGATCCAGTCTCTGGGAGCATAGGGATGTCAGGCCAGTGGACACTGTTGCTTCCTCCATTGGGCTGCAAACTCACTCAGCTCATTCAGCCTCTTCTCCAGCTCCTCAATCTGGGACCTCATGTTCAGTCCAATGGTTGCTGTGAAGTGAATCTTGGGTATTCCGAACTTTTGGGCTAATAACCACTTATCAGTGAGTACATACTGTGTTCATTCTTTTGTGACTGAGTTACCTTGCTCAGGATATTTTCAAGTTCTGTCCATTTGCCTGCAAATTATATAACCATTAAAAATATTCAAGTATTTTTATTCTATCTTTGAGTCAAATCCCTATGTGCAGTGTGCAGTTTGAATTTTGTGCATAAATCTTTGGTTGTGGGGGAGGCATAGTGTGTGTGTGTGTGCGTGTGTGCGTGTGCGTGTGTGAGATTCCAAGTATATGGGTGAATGGATATAAGCTTTGTATTCAGGGAACAGTCAAAGTTTAAGGATGGTGGTTTCTTCAATTTCTGTGTATCTTAGACTTTGGGCAAAGTCTTTGTTTTGAATGCAGAGCCCCTCAGTTTTTGCTAGTCTAGGCATCTCCTCTCTCTACCTCCTGAGTCTGGGGTTATTGTTAGATTCCCAAGCCTGCCCAGGTTTTTCCATAGTGCCAGAATTGTAGTTTTAGTTCTCCTCTTTGTGTTTTGACTCAATCCAGTGAGACATGTCCCAGGCCAAAATTTCGATTTTATATCTTTTAATTTGGAATATATGTCAAAAACCAGTTATGTTATTTTTCTACTTTTCAGTTTTCATAGTAAAAATATCTATGCTTTTATATCATACTCAAGAGTCATACTCATCAGTTTGTATTTACAGTTGATCTTATAAGTCTCAGAGAGTTGTGGACAAGACTTTTTCTGCATAGACAAAACATACATATCTGCTCACCCAAGACTTGAAGCCCATAAGAGACCAAAGTACAGATATCAGAAAAGCTCAACTTGTGAAACATGAGTTTTATAGAGGTTCCCAACAGGAATCTGAGCAAGAACTTATTTATAGGGGCATAACTGACTAAAAGACAGCTACATTACCAAAGCCAACACTAGCATGGGTGACAGTTCACAAAAGCTGAGAACCTGGAGCACATTGTACAGCCTAAAGGCAGCTAAAAAGACTGGAGTGTGTCATTTTCAACTGACATAGTTGGTCCAAACAACTTCCAGGCAGCTGGGCTCATTTCTGCTTCTTCGAGGCAGCTGGGATGATCTCAAAATTTTCTTGGCAGCTTGGAATGCCTAAGAGAGACTGTAAGCAGCTTGGCTTTTTTAGTATTGGGATGAAAGGACCTTAGGAATCTGGTCAGTTTAGGGACTATCTGAAGCTATCCCACAGTCAAAAACTCTGACCCATAATTTTTCTTGTCTTAAAGAACTCCAAAAATGGAGAAGAGATTGAGGGTAAGACAGTCTAGTGACAGGCCCAACTTGTGATCCATCTCAAAGGTAGTCTCCAAGGCCTGACGCTATTACTGATGCTATGGTGTGCTTACAGACTAGAGTCTAACATGGCTGTCCTCTGAGAGGTCCAACAAGCAGCTGAAAGAACCAAATGAAGATATTTATACCCAACCATTGGAATGAGGTCAGGGGTGGCGGTGGTTGAATTAGGGAAAGGTTGGGAAAAGCTGAGGGGGAGGATGACCCCATAGGAAGACCAGCAGTCTCAACTAACCAGGACCCCTGAGATCTCTCATACACCGAGCCCACCACCCACCAACCAAGCAGTAAACAGGTGCTTGCCTGAGGCCCCTGAAAACATATACAGCAGAGGACTGCTTAGTCTAGCTCAGTACGAGAAGAGGAACCTAGCCATCCAGAAACTTGAGGTCCCAAGGAGTCAGAAGGTCTTGGGGGGACATCCTTTTGGAGACAAGGGAAGGGGAATGGGAGGAAGAACTGTGGAAAGGGGGACCTGGAGGGAGAACTGACTGGATTATCAAAAAAATAAATAGCAATAATAATAAAGAAGCTTCCCCAAAGGGTGGAATGGATCAATCTCAGAAGAAAACTGCTGTACAACACATTGCTAGATTTCTGATGTTTTCTTGCTAATGAATCAGTTTCTTCTCATTTGGAGATCTTTCTTTACTAAGCTTTGTGAAGATGGTTCCCTCAGCTTTAGTATTTGTGGCAATATGTTTGTGTTTCCTTCTTGTTGATGATGATGATGATGATGATGCCATTGTTGTGTTGCTTTGTTTTGTTTGCTTTTTTTGGAAAGGTTTTCACTGTGTAGCCTTTTATCTAGGAACTCACAATGCAGAACAGTCAAGACTAGACATCACAGAGATCTACCTGCTTCTGCCTCCTCAGTTTTGGGAGTAAAGCTGTTAGCCATCAATGCCTGTCCTGTGTTTCTTTTCCTAAGAATAGATCAAAAATGTATCAGTTTTTAAAAAAGCATTTTATATTTATTTTCCTCTGCATCTTTTCATCACTTGGATTTTCATTTTGTTAATGAGCAATGATGTTGAACATGCTGTATCTAATTATAACAATGTTTCATATTTTAATATAGAAAGAATAGATATTACTGTTTCCCCTTCCACATTTGATGGGTTTTTAATTGATATCTGGTATGTTTAACATAAAACTTCACACACAAATTTATTACTTTGTATAAAATCTCAAAATGTCTGCTCTACAACATCAATCTGAGGTTTGAAAAATGGCATTCCATGTATTTTATATCAAATTAAATTATCTATTTTTATTCTATATGCTGAATACCGTCCAAACAGGAGAGACTTTTAACTTGAGTATTAATGACAACTGAATTTTATTCACTTCTTTTTGTTTGTTTGTTTGGTTCATTTTAATTTCTTTTTGGTTTTGTTGATGTTCTTGTTGTTTTGGGTTGTTTCTTTGTTTGTTTGAGAGAGGGTCTCCCTATGAATCCAGGCTGGCCTGGAGCTCACTATGTAGATTAGGCTGGCCTTCAACTCACGGAGATCTGCCTGCCTTCACCTCCTGAGTGCTGGGATGCAAAGCATATAACACCATAACCAGCACTCCTTTACTACTTATTATACTTTACTACTTATTGTTTTGGATAGTTTAACAGTTCATAGACTACCTCCATGCTCCAAATATTTTAAATGCCACTTTTGTCCCAATGACAATGTATTCTGAGTGCTACTTATAAGATTCATGTTAGGAAAGGCTGTCATTGAAATTTTGTCCTGTGCAGCAAAATTTGAATTATAATCATATTGGAAATTGTTTCTGTAACGGAAAGCCTAAACTAACACAATTAGATTTAGATAGTAAATTTAGATAGTAATCACTGCATTTTTAAAATACAAATTAAATGCTTTCTTTTAGCTGGAGAATACCAGTTTTGATGTAGGCAGCTCCAACAGTAATGGGCAAAAAATTAATATAGTGTAAGAAAGACTCTGTGTCTGCTTACTCCTCTCCTTATCACAATAAGAAGAAACTGAAGAGAAATCCTATTCCCTAAATTCTGAGACACAAACCATGTCATTGAGTTTATTTTTCACCTATAATCCCTTTGTTCTCTTCCAATGTGGAGTGTTGCTAATGTTGTCATTTTCATGTGCTTATTGTCAACATGTTTGCCAGTTTAATAGTCAGTATTATTTTGCTGTTTAAACTCTGTGATGAAGAAATCACAGATGATAAGTTAGACAGGTGGCTCAGCCATGTCCGATGCCAGGGAAGTAGATCCATGACTATCACGCTCGAGAAAGGCTATATGCATCAGGAGGATGCAGTTTCCTTTTTCTTTCTCAACAATAAAAATGTATGGCGTGTTCCTCACAGTAAATAAAGGTACATGCAGTTTTCTAATCAACTGTACAGAAGGATGACACATAAATAACATTATAGTTAGAACTAAGTATCAATGATTAACAGAATCACAGAAGTCCCTGTATCATCTGACAGATGTTAGCTTAAATGACTTTGGTAATGTCCATTTTGATGATGTCATTATACTTTACTATTAGTAAACAAATACTATGTACAATTAGTATCATTTAAAGACAGATATAAATCCTAACAACTGAGTGAAATCTTAACCTATTTAAAATTTTATAAAAACACACTTAAGAAATGTATTATTCATGTGGTTTTTCTTTAGCCTCTCTTAATAACTATTATTCCTTAGTTGTATGTAGTTGAATTTATTCATTATAATGTTAAAAAAATTTCCAAAATGCTCAAACTGCTAACAGCTTGAGGAGTTGTGTTAGATTTTGGCAACTACATAAAACACTGGCTATGCATAATCTCAATTATGTTATACATATCTCAATTTCTTTTCAAGGATAATAGAATAATCCTGTATGTAAGAACTGGAACTTGTCCAATGCCTCCCTTCCTCTCCTTTCTCCCTCCATCCTCTCTCCTTTCCTCCTTTCTTCTTCCTCCCTCCCTCATACAATCCCTCCATTTTCCTCCTTTCTTCTTCCTTCCTGCTTCCCTTATTTTGTTTCTCCTCCCTCATTCCTGCCTCTCTTCTCCTTCTCCCTCCTTTCCTTCGCTTATCTCTCTCCTTTTCTCCTTCCTCCCATTCTCAATTTCTCTTCCCTTTTTTCTTCCCCCATCATCTCTCCATTCATATTTTCCTCTTCCCTCCCTTCTTTCTGCCCTTCTCTTTCCCTCTCATCTTCCTCTCTATGTTCTCCCGTTTTTCCTTCCTTCCTCATTCCTTCCTCCTTCTTCCCTCTCTCCCTTCTTCATATCCTCCTCCATTTTCCTCTCTCATTCCTTAAATTTCACCTTTTCCCTTCCTTCCTCATCTTTCTCTTCCCTGTCTTGCTTTTCTCTTTTTCCTTCTATTATCCTTCTCTCCTCCTTCCTAACTCTGCCCCTTCATCCCCACTGTACCATTTCCCTTTACTCCTACCTTCTTTCTTTACTTTTTCTATCACTCTCCCCTTACTGATCCCTTCTGTCTTAAGGTTTCTATTGCTGTGAAGATACATCATGATAACAGCAGTTCTTATAAAGGAAAAGATTTAATTGAAACCTCACTTCAGAGATTTACTCCATTAGGATCATGAATATCACTAAGGCAGACATGGTGCTGGAGAGGTAGGTGAATGTTCAACATCTTTATCTGCAGACAGAGAGAATAAAGTGAGACACTTAGCCTGGATTGAGCATCTGAAATTCCAAAGCTCACCTCCTGTGAATACTTCCTCCAACAAGGACTGATCTACTCCAATAAAGCCACAAACTTTAATAATACCCCTTCAAACCTCCAATTCAAAACACTATAGTTCCCTTCCTTCCAACTTTTCTCTATCCATGCCTTCATTCCTTCTTCTATCCCTCCTTCCTTTTCCCTTTCTACCATCTCTCTTACCCCTCTGACTCCCATTCCACTCTAACCCCTTTTCCTCACTACCCTTTCTCTTCTTTCTCTTATGAGTCATTTTTAAGTTACCCATCTTTCCTTCTTTTTCTCCCCTCTACCTGTGACCTCCTTCTCTTTCTCCTCCCTCCAACATTTGCACTTCCTTTTTTCCATTCTTCCATGCCTCCCTTCTTTTTCTTCTTCCTTTTCTATGTCTCTGGCTCTCTCTCTCTCTCTCTCTCTCTCTCTCTCTCTCTCTCTCTCTCTGTCTCTCTCTCAAAACAGTTAACATTTTTCTCATTACCATCATTGCCTTGGTTACTATTGCACCATACCTTATTTGAGGAAAATATCCTCTTCAAGTGCTTTCTTTGTTATTAAGTGCACATCACTCTCAGAATGTAGATTATAGAACTCAGCTTATATAGCATTTTTATTGAATCTTCCTTCTTAATTTGGAAGTAAGATAAATCTGATGCTTGTCGAACTGCAAACCAAAAGGATACAGATATCTAGACATTGTGTGAATACCTTTCCACAAAATAGAGGAGTACCTTCAGCAATAGAAGACAAGCTGAACAGAAGTGTTGACAATTAAAGAATTATTGAGACTGGTATAAATTTCTACTTTTATGCCATCTGATTATGTAGTTTTTTTCCTTTGTGTATTAAAAATTCAGACCAGTCTCTATATAGTTAGATCAAAGTCTTGTCCAAGATACCCACTCAATTACTAAATGTGGAACTTGATTATATGCACAAATTACTGAGGATAAGTCTTCTCTAATGTTTGAATAACCATCCACATGCTAATGTGAGTTTCATTTCTAAAACAGACAAAAATATTGTGACTAAAAACACAGTATCAAATATATTGTACACGTGAAAAGAGGTTCCTTCAGCCTGCATTTCTTGATCACCAGTCAAGAATTTCCCCAAAAGTACAACTATGCTCTGTGTAGTTAAAACAGCATCATAATGCTTATAAAGACCTATGTTTGTCAGGTATTTCAGGAATGATATCAATGGTAGTCAAGGAAAGCAATGGGGTATTTCATATTTGTTCACACTTCAAATCTAAACAGAAAGTTACTGTCCAAACACAACTGGGAATAATTGAGCTGGTACATAAAAATTACCACTACCCTTTCAAGCACGACCCTTAAGACATTAGCAGGGGTGATATAACAATTGGCACCTTTTGCAATAACAATAAATACAGAGGGGAGTGTACACATAGGCATATGCATGCACACACATTGGGAACAAGAGAGGGAGAGGGAGAGGGAGAGGAGATAGGACTGGAAGAGAAGGAAAGGAAGAAAGAGAGGGAGTTTAAAAGAAGAAAGGGGGGGGGGCAAGGGACAGAAACAGAAAGAGAGGCATGAAGAGTCACTTCCAATGACCAATATCTATTATCTGTTAGACTGGAGGATGGGCATCTTACAGAAATTCCAAAAAGGGTTTAGTTTTCCAAAATCTAAATACTGAAGAAAAGCAAGTACACAATGTCACTGATAAGCTAAAATTACAATACAAAAAGAAGAAATCTAATCTGAATTCACCTTTATTCCTGGATTACTGCATTACTCCATGACACCAGCATCTGGTAGTGTCAATTTTGTGATTTCTACAATGAGTATTCACTCTACAAGGAAACTTCTAAATATAAAACTGAAAGTAAGTAGGAGAATCAGGAAAGATACAAACTCTAAAATACCACTTTGGTTCTGATGAAGTCTATGATAAGTAACCTGTAATATTTGACATTTTCAATATATAGGCTTTCAGTCTGTTCTCAATTTTGCTATGTATCTGAGTAGAGCCATGAAATTTTGATCCTGCTGCTACCTCCCAAATGCCAGGATTCCTTCAGACCTGTGTCAACAAGCAAACTCTTTCAGTTTCGTCAGATATTCTTTTTTAAAATTGAGATTCTAAAAACCAGTTTCTACTGAAACGGTCTTTTTACATACTATGTTCTCAATAAGTCATTTGTTTCTTCTTCCTTTTCTTCTCTGTCCTACATCTTCTTTCTGGTTCCTCTTCTTTAGTTTTCTACTTCCTTTATTAGCACTGTTACTTAACTACTATCTCCAACTTCTCAAACTTTCCTTGTCATTTACAAGATAGATTTCATGCTCCTTATATGTCACCCGGATACATGACTACAAACTGTTACCTTTTAATTAATTTCTTGTCTACTTCTCTCATTTTATACTTAATTTGTCCCACCATCAACAGTGCTAAATCTGAGTCCTATGTAAAATTCTCATGTTAGATATGTTACAGTGCATAGTGGCTTTGATATCGTTTCTGGGAATAGAATGCAAACTTTGAAGGAGTAGAAATCATGTAGAATAGCATCAGCTAATAGATCCACACACTGAAAATGCAATGTGCAGACAAGGAACCAAACCAGCTTTACCTATCAATGTGTACATCATTAGAATAGATCTTTTACTCAGAATCTTGATTTCCACTTGACTCCTATCTAATGCTGAAAATTACATATGAAATAAATCTTCCTCTCTATTTTATGTAAAGTCTATAGAGATATGGGAGGCATAACTTATGTAAATTTGACATAAGCTAAAGTCATCTGGGAGGAGAAAACCCATCCTGAGAAAAATGCTTCCAACACAAAGGGCTGTTGAAAAGCATGTAGGGCATTGTTATGGTTTGTCTATGCTCAGCCCATGGACTGGCACTATTAGAAGGTGTGGCACTGTTGTAATAGGTGTGGCACTGTTGTAATAGGTGTGGCACTGTGGGTGTGGGCTATAAGACACTCACCCTAGATGCCTGGAAGCTAGTCTTCCACTAGCAGCCTTCAGATGAAGACGTAGAACTCTCAGCTCCTCCTGTACCATGCCTGCTTGGATGCTTCTTTCTTTCTGCCCTGACTGCCTTTAATAATGAACAGTGGTGGAAGAGTATAATAAAAGTAATCTCTTTCCCTCCAAAAATGTTTTTGGTTATGACATTTCATCACATCAATAGTAACCCTATGACAAAAACAATCTGAATTGTACCCTATGTTCTTCCTAGGTCAGATCTGACCATAGCAATAGATCATAAGAAGCTGTATAATTGAAAATCTAATACTAATAACGCATAGCTAAACACACATGAAATTATTTGTCATGGATAACTTAGAAGCCATTCTGGCTACAGAGTGAAGATTTGAACTCTATTTGACCAAATGCTAACATTCTGTTTCCTTGCAACATAAGAGAAGCCTGTTGAATCTTAACACCACCGAGCATCTCAAAAGATCACACTTAAATTAGTACACTAAACTCAGCCAGCCCCGTAGCTCCCCCCAGTACATTACACTTTGCCAATTATGGAACTCATCTGTTCCTCTTTGCCATTTAGTTATTGAGCTTTTCTTGGCCAGGCAAGCCATTGAGGGCCAACCTGGGCATGAAGTTGCCTATCTGGCCTTCATTATTTGAATCTAATTCATTCCCTGAGAAAACACCCCCCAAGCCATAAAATGCATCTGTGTGTTGATTTTATTAGGTCATCTGATTGAGCAGATGCTGATGGCTCTAGAAAAAGGAGTGTTTCCCCCTGCCAACCTTAATTTGTATTGCTGGAGTTTCAGGCAGAGCCCATCAACGGAGCTATTTCCACATTTTAACATGGCATTTCAAATCACATAGTAATTTCTGTATCAGAGAACCTGAAAGCACAGAGCAATTTTCACCCTGTGGTTCTTAGTTAATATTCCCCCTTTAGAGATTCTACAGACAATACATTGATATATTTGGCCTATGCCCTATTCCAGTATCTTTTTGGGCCCTTCTTAAACAGAACTTTCCACACATGTTATCACTGGTTCATTCTTTGGTTTCTTCTGAATTAGTTTTCCAGTCTTTGAGACAAACTGGTTTAAGAGTTTTGATAGTAACAACTCTCTAACTTGAGTCTTCAAATTCCAGGGAGAGAATGGGAAAGATAATGCTTTTATTGTTTCTTCCTCCTGATATTCAAATTCTCTGTTATAGTTTCCAAAGATGGATATTTAATCTATCTTATGTTTTATCTTATGTTTTGTAATAAAAAGGGTTAAAGTGAAGGCTTAAACATAGGTGAGCATTCTAACATTAAATTATCTTCCAATTTCTTTTTAAATAACTCATTTGGCCTCCCTATTTTAAGGTAGTTGGTTAATTGGTGGTAATATATGACATTTTCAAAGACACTCTAGAGGTTTTAAATATTGCAAGAAAAAATTTACTGTATTTCTCAGTGAATCATGGCATTTAAGGAGATTAATGTATGTGTCTGACATTTAATATTACCTTCTCTAAAGAAACAAATAAGAAACACAAATAAATTACTTTTCTAATTAATTTTGTTATTTTGTCCTTAGACATGATGTTCTGTCCTGAACTGGCATGGAAATACTCTTCACAAATGAAAACTCTCCGAAGACATGAAATAGCTATAAGTAAGGTTCAATTTAAGTTGACTTCATCATGATTAACCTGAAGAAGTCATAAAATGCTTTATTTTGTTGATTAAAATGCCAGGAGATACAAATGCCTTCCAGGTGGTCATATGTGCCCACTTTTTTTTGCTAGAATCATATTCATGCTCCAAGTCTTAGGCCTTATTTTTCCACTTTAGTTTCGTTTTCCTAAGTGCATCAAAAAGTATAGGTGCAGTAGGTGACATTCTGAAGGAGCAGGAAAGGAAAAGAAAAGGAAAACTGTAATCATACTGCAGTATCATCCTCACAGAGGGTCTATGACCTAAATCCTCTAGCCAGATTCCTTCGCCCATAGGATAGAACATTCCCCAGGATTTAGGTTTCCCCAGAGATGGATTAATTGTTTGTGACCACTGGATCGTGTACTGCATTAGCACTTTGTTAATTGGCATTCCAGTGGCTTGAAAACGTCATATAAATCCAGTGAAATGTATGTGCAGTCAGCTTGACTAGAAAGAAAAAAAATTCAATGTGGCATGGCTCAAAGCCTTGGAGAATCAATACAAGTTATCTGGGCAGAGATTTCATTGTATTTATATTATACACCTTGCTTCTTAAAAGCTGTTGCCTGGTTTTCTTGCTTTGACATGTGGGAGTGAGGACAAATCCAAGGTCAAAAACCAGGAGGTAAGCTGAAGGCTGGAGGCATGTTTGCATTTCTGTGACTAGCATGCCCAAAGCTAGGAAGTGTCTTGAATGGTTCTGAGTCTTATACTCAATCCCATTACTATTTAGCAATAGAAAAATTATATTTTTTCAAGGTTGTGTAGCAGCAAATCTAACATGAAACACATTTACTTTCTGTGGCATGCTTTCTTTTTCATTATTTTCAACTACAGAATGTCTTTCCATAATTAGGTCTGATCGGTTCATATTGGGATCTACTTCCCATCCAATCATTTATGAGATTTGATAGACAACGGCTGCCAAAATAGGGGAGTCAAGTAAGTGAATCTGGTGACTTAGAAATGACAAACAAAGAAAAAGAACCCCACTCTCAGCACATGTGATTTACATGAAAATAGATGGCAAAGTTTTCTAAATCTTGATGTGTAATTTATCCTATCCACTGGCACATGTTTTAATCTGGTTTTGTTAAAGTCTGAATAATTTAATGATTATGATTTTCTCTTTCTGGTATGGTCTTATCTGCTTTCCTGTGAAGGTAGCTATATTGTCTTTTTAACATGAGTAGAAGTAATTACTGGTGGCAGTTAAATTAGAACAGTATATAATTTTATCTGACTTCAAAACCCTCATCTTGTTGCATTTGTTTCCTGCTGGAGGGCCTGAAGTAAGTTCTGTTCACTTTGGTCATGATGCCTAACACAGGATGGCTAGCCACATGTGGCTAATGAGTTCAAAAAATGTAATTAGCTCAATTGAGAAACTGAAGCTGACTTTTGTGTCTGGATGAGCCATGACTGTGAAACGCACACTGAAAGTAAAAGACAGTAGGAAGATTAAAATACACATCATAATAATGCTTATAAATGTTATTGGGATGAAGTATGTTACATTCGTTGAGTTAAATGAAATATGTTTTAACATTTACCTTTGCTTACTTCTTGTGCTTAACAAATCTGATACCCAGAAAAGTATAGATTAGCTCTGTGACTTCTATTATATTTCTGTTGTATCATAATATTCTGAAGTAAAAGTAAGGATTTTCACTTGATTTTCCAAAATCTTCTAAGATTCTGTACAGAATCAAGCTAAAATTCATTTAATCACTGATCCATTCATAAAATCTCTTCTAGATGTATGTCCTGTAGGAAGTTTTAGTATTCAAAACATATGTGCAGACCTGAGATATTGATTTTTGTTGATTGATAATCAGTTGATATTGATTATGCTATCCATATACACCATTGAAATCTCTATATAATAAAGCTATGAAAAGATATGTCGTCATGGATTTGCCCTCCCATACCCCACAAATCTGACTGCCTACAGACCTTCAAGAACTCTTCTTCAACCTAAGATACACAGGTTCCCCATCCCACCCCTACCATAATCACCTGCCTGCTGGGTCCCTAGCAAGCCCAGTATTCTTAAGTTCTCCCCTGTCCTTTATGAGCTCCATCCTCCTCCTGGTCCAAACCTACATATGCAGTTGGGATTGGTGCACCACACACCACACACAACCCTGCCTGCTTCCCAGAAAGTCTGCACTAATCCAGGATACACAGCTCCGCCTGACTCCTGAGTGGCCTGCTCCAATCCAGGAAACCCAGGTCAGTGAAGACCAGAGAAACGAATTGGTGAGAAGTGAGCACAAGAGCATGATCATTGACAGAAGCCAATTCAATATGGCACCATCAGAACCCAGCTCTACTACTACAGCAAGCCCTGGATATCCTCACACACACCAAGAGCAAAGCTGTGACCTAACACTCCATCTCATGAACATGATAGAGGCCTTTGAAGAGAAAAAAAAAATAACTCCCTTAAAGAAATACAAGGATTTCAATATTTTTAATACTATTTTTATTGTGTGCCATAAGTTTGGGTATGTTGTGCCTTCATTTGCATTGAATTCTAGAAAGTCTTTAATTTCTTTCTTTACTTCTTCCATGACCAAGTTATCATTGAGTAAAGAGTTGTTCAGTTTTCATGAGTATGTGGGCTTTCTGCTGTTTTAGTTGTTGTTTAAGTCCAGCCTTAGTCCATATTGATCTGATAGAATGCAAGAGGATACCTTAATCTTGTATCTGTTGAGTCTTGTTTTGTGTCTGATTATATGTTTAATTTTGGAGTTTTCCTAAGGTGCTGGAGTGAAATGTACTGTAGGTATCTGTTAAATACATTTGGTTCACAACTTCTGTTTGTTTCATTGTGTCTTTTCTTAGTTTCTGTTTCAATGACCTGTCTATAGGTTAGAGTGAGGTATTGAAGTCTCTTATTATTGTGTGGAGATCAATGTGTGTTTTGAGATTTGGTAAAATTCCTTTTATAAATTTGTCCCATCTAACAGAAATGCAGGGACAAAGATAGAGCAGAGACTGAAGGAATCGCCAACCAAAACTGGCCCAATTTGAAACCTATCCCATGGGCAAACACCAATCCCTGACATTATTCCTGATCTGCACAGCATGTGTTTCTTCCAGCCCTGACGTCTAAGATCCTTCTAGGATAACCCATTAAGCTATGCTTATGCTGGTCAACTACTTTTCTAGTTCAAAGTCTCAAAGTCTCTCACATCCCTCTAAAAAGGAACATGATCAATTTCTTTTTTTACAGAGGTGAGACACACTCTATGGCATCCTCTTCTGTATTAGTTGTGATAAAACCCCATGACCAGGACAATGAAAAGAAAACAGAGTTTATTTGTGTCTTATAATTTCAAAGTAATGGAAGTCCAAAGCTATCATACTGGTGAGCATGGTACTGGGTAAGCAACACTGAAGCAACAACTATCCACAAAGAGAATATAGAGAGTTCATTGGTTATAAAGAGAATCTTTTGAAACCTCAAAGCCCTCAGCAGTACACAAAGTCTTTAAGAAAGTCACAATTCTGTATACTTCCCCATGCTGAGGACTAAGTATTCAAACATGAGACTATGGGACCCATTATCAGATGGCAAACAATCCAGGAGATTTTACAATGTTTTGAAAAACAAGTTTAGTTATAACTTGAAAGGAAAATGATAAATATACCATGTAGTGAAAAAGGATGACTCCTAAAAGGCATATGGAAGTTATAGATTGCCAATATGTCTCTCTCTTGGCCATTGCAAACACCATGAAAAACATGAAAACACAGAGTCAGGTTCAAAGACCAAATGAGAATGAAAATAAGTGCAAATGTCAGGATGATTGTTTAGAATCTGTGTGAATAGACAGATGTCATTTGCAGGTGGTTCATTTGAGTGAAGGAAATGAATGCTTATTAATAGCAAAAAATTAAATCAAACCAAACCAAACCAAACAAAATACTTATTAGGACACAGATTATTGGTTGAAGGGACAACTTGGTAAATTGGAATATGAAAGTGCCCTGAGCAACCTGGTTTCAGCTTGATGAAGACTGGTGTAGCATCCAGCACAACAGACCTTTTCAGAGGGAAGCAGCCATTTCAGAAGCCTTAATGGGGATATAGAAGGGCTGTGATTATCAGGACGTGCTAAAAGCACTGGCTGGCAGCTTCTATAAACAAGAATTAGAGCAGCCACAAATAACTAGGGGGAGCTGACATTTGTTAGTATTCTGGGACTTGTTAAATATATAGAAAATGGAAGTCTTAACATTGACTCTTCCAGACAACTAAACAGAAACAGTGTTAAATATGGAGCACACAGGTAGGGTCACCACCTGTGCTCCAGTCATTTTCAAGTGGATCCACTCATGCAATTCTATAAAATAGATTTATTGAAGCAATCTTTATACTAGTAAACTGACTTTCAGGGTTGTACATGTAAGAAAAAGTTTAATCCAATTTTGAGCGGTCTATAAAGCCCCTGTGCCAGGAACATGTCAATTGTGGGCACGTGTTCACTTCTTGATGTTATAGTTATGGGACAAAATAGAAAATATACTTAAAAATCTCCAACATACCAACTACATGCCAGGTTGGGAACTGGTTTCACACATACAGGCACATACAGAGAGACACACAAAGACACAGACAGACACACACACACAAACACATGAAGTACAGTGTGGTTAATCTGAGCAACAACTTAATTGATGCAAAGTGCTAGGTATGTTTGCTAACCTATTCTTCTAGCACATGATTTTTTGAAATCAGATAAGATGCATTCAGTGTTAAATGAGTTAAGTAGAACTTCTTGGCTTCCACTGAATCCTTTCCAATGAAGGCAGGCTAGCAAGTACTAACGCTGTGCTTCTCTAACAGTGCCTCAAGTCCCATTAACACTAAAATTACCTGGGGGGGGGGAATTTTAAATAGCTCTAATGCTTTAATTCAATTTGCCTGGGATAGCATAGATACATTAGTATTATTCAAAATCTTCCCTAGTGGTTCTTAAGTGCAACTATAATATATCCATAATACTAAAATCAATCATTTTCCAAAGATTGGGATGGTGAAAATCATAGTAATATTAACCAGGCATTTTTTTTTTTGACTTCTTTGGAAATTGAGTACCAGACTTAGACTGAAAAAATGTTCATGCTGTCCGGATTAATCTCTTCCTAAGGATTTAAAGAACAATCTGAAAAGTCTAAATGGCTGGAAAGACCACAGATATGTAGCTAGAGTGCTTCTTCCCATACAGATAGACCATCCTCTCCAAGCTCCAGAAGTGTGAATGGAACAAGAGCTATATTTTGTTTTCTGCTAAGTGGAGAAAGGTATGCCTTGATCTTAGGAGGATGGTAGGCCAAGATTTATTCCTGCTGAGTATGAGAAGGGGTTAGGTATGCTGGTAAAATGTAGACAAGAGTTTTTTTAAATAGAGGGATTGGTGGCAGAGGACTGGGGAAAGAGGTAATGAAACTGTGAGCAAATGTCTATGTGCATAGCCTGAAGAAATTTTCCAAGATGAGGTGTGATCTTCATACTCTGCTTACCATAGGGGGAATAAAGACTGATGATTGAGCTATTATAGATTATAAAGATTGCTTCCCTAGCATCTCTTCTCTTCTCTTCTCTTCTCTTCTCTTCTCTTCTCTTCTCTTCCCTTCCCTTCCCTTCCCTTCCCTTCCCTTCCCTTCCCTTCCCTTCCCTTC
>JADRCH010000184.1:2263578-2307008 GCA_019843965.1 Rhynchomys soricoides | reverse complement strand
TCCCTTCCCTTCCCTTCCCTTCCCTTCCCTTCCCTTCCCTTCCCTTCTCCTCTTCCTATTCATTACCTTAAATAAACCTTCCACCCCTTTCCTTCTCTTTTCTCATGTGTTTTCTTTCTTTCTCTTTTTAATTAGGAGCAGAAGTTATACAAATTCCATGAGAAATTGTGATGTTTTGATATTAGAATTTTTTTTTGCATGGTGATGATGAAGTGAAGCAGAAGCTTGGAAGTAGATATCCCTTCCTGTCTCACCATGGCACAATGACCAATATACCATAAACATGAAAAAACACACAGATATTACAGTATTTAGATCGATTGAAATATCTTTATTATGTTAATTGATTTTCTTTGGATTTGATAAAACATTGAATATAGCGGTTATAGAGGGAAGATTTTTATTTGGTTTTAAGGCTCTAAAGGGTTAGAGTTTGTGATGGTAGAACAGAGGCCGCTGCCTCCTAGCAGAAGCAGAAAGCTAAGGGTTTATATTTTGAACTACTAGTACAAAATCAGAGGGAGTGATCTAGAAATTGTATGCAGTTTTGAACTCTGAAATCCTACACCCAGTGACATACTTCTTCCAAAAAGTTGATACTTGTCAAACTTTCCCCAACAGTGCCACCAGTTGTAGAACACATGTTTAAGTGCCTTAAATATTAGAGTGCATGTTATGCAAAGCATCATGCTTATGTAATCCCTCAGAGAATCAAGACTGAACAGGTTACCATGTTAACAGTGGGTAATCCTGGATTCAAGCTATAGTCATTGTAAACAGTGGCAATCTGAAGGACCATGCAGTCAGACTCATTTCCTGCGGTTACTGTTGTTGCCAGCCAGAAAGAAAAGAAGCCCAGAAAATTGAAGATACTGCTGTCCTTTGCCTGACATCTTTTCTTGAATATACTCAATGAGAAATGCTCATTACATTGGGAATATAGAGGAACTTCTCTGGACAGATCAAATATACTTGATCGAATTGCTTTCACCTGAGTTTAGGAACAGGAAATAAAAGCAAATTATTTGGATTCTGTGACTTTGCTGAAAATAGAACATTTCATTATAGACCTAGTGTCTCTCCTTTCTAACTATGTACCTATTATCCTTTTTACTCTTTGTTAGTTGTTTTGAAATTGTAGCAGGTTTAAGAATAATGCACTGTTCTGAAAAATTACAGGTCTTGGGGGCAGATCCCTATAATTCTGATTCAAGCACTTAAGGATAGAGCCTGTGAAGTCTTCTTTTAAGAGTGTGTTAGCATGCTTTAGTGTCACTGTGACCAAAACAAAGAAAAACAATTTAATACTTGAAGCATCTATTTTTGTTCATGGATACAATGCATAGACACTTATCCCCACCATAGTGGGCTTGCTGTGAGATAAACATCCTGGCTGAAGGGATGGTAGAGCAGGTTTTACAAGCTCCTGGAAACCAAACTTATGAAGAAGGAGCCAGGGCAAGTTACATCCATTAAGGATACATTTTGTTGAGCTAGTTGCTCCCATCAGCATTTACCATTCAGAGATCCATGGTTTTCCAACACTCTGTTCAATTTTTAAATTTAGATCTATCAGTGGAAGAAAGCACAGCCTCTGTGACTCAATTACTTCTCTTAAGCCCTGTCTCTGAGCACTGATCATTAAAGGGCTAGAAGTTCGATATGTGACTTTTAGTACATACGTGGCATGGTTTCTTGAAGTCCAAGCAATGACAATTCTCCACGTAATCCTTATTCTAGTACTTAGACACCAGTTCTATGAATATGGCTCCAGGATTTACTAGTGGATTCAAATTTGGAAAAAGGCTAGCACCATGAAGCAATATTGAAAACCAGCAGTCTCTTAATGACATCTAATTCATAATGTCTAGTCTGAATGATTTTGGCGCTCTATACTAGTGCTTGACTCTGAGAGGTTATGTAAATTGTTTCTCACTGCTGTTAACAAAATGCCTGAGACAAGCACCTTAGCAAAGGAATTGTTTATTTTAACATGTTTGGGGTTCTGTCCACCATGACAGCAGGGATGAAATATGACAAGAGACTATATTGCATTTACAAACCAGAAGCCAAGAAAGATGAACGCTGGGTCTAAGATTTCTTTATCCTTCTATCTAAGATTTCTTTATCCCTTCTATTCTGTCTGGATTCCTTAGTTCATGAAAGCCTGCAAACAGGATAAAATTTTATGTATTTCAATTAACCTGAAATCAGTAATTTAAGTCTGATAGCCTTATCTATTCCAATTCTAGCTCGCAGATAATTGATACAAAGACCTGCTGAATTTATTAACAAGTTTTAAGCATTATGTCTGTACAAATATTCATCTATTCTAACCTAATCTATCTAGTTCCCAGCCACAGGCCCTGTGTTTCTTGAAGTCTGAGTCTTGCCCTGGTTTGTTCTATTTCATATATGTTCTAATGGTGAATCCCTTGGATACCTGCTCATCACTATTCCTCCTGTACTGACTCCATGTGATCTCTCTCCTCATGATCTTTCTTTCCCACATTTCCTACCTGATACCACTGAGTGGGATAGGAAGTCCAGTCTTCTTATCTCTTCTGCCCAATCATAGTATGAATCAGCTCTTTATTGACCAATCAGAGATGATGGAAAACATTCTTTACATAACATAGAGACCAAGACCAGAGATTCGTGACCATGCCATTTTCCAGACTGTATGCAGATGTTGAGCATAGAAATCAGTATCCGAATACACATTGCACAAGACAAGTCCCCAACATTAACTTGTCTAGAAACCACCTCACAGAAACTGCAATATGTTTGCCAGTTCAGTGGTCCAAGGTTTCATCATTATGGCAATCAATGACAGCTATCACAAAATATCTCAGAAATTGAACAAAACTAGAAATTTAGGCATGTTTGTAATTAATCAAATAACTAAATAGCTTTTATTTATTTAAACAGAAATTGATATCATTAAAAATATGACCCATTTGACCTTCCTTCCTTTCTTCCTTGCTTCCTTCTTTCCTTTCTTTCTTTCTTTCTTTCTTTCCTTCTTTCTTCCTTTTCATATAGAGCTCAGATTTTCCATAATGTGTTTATACCATAGTAGAAAAAAACACCTTTGAAATCAAGGAAACTTGCAAGTAATTCATAGAGCTTGCATTTACAAAAGTATGAATTAATACAATCTAATAATACAGTTTACTATTGATTACATATCACATACGTGACTAAATTTTTTCTAAATCTTTTAACAATGTTTTAAAAAGTACAAGTAATGTTGTTATTCAGTCATATTATCCATATACGTCATTAACTTTATCTGGTGCTTACAAGTACAAAATAGTTTCAAGGTCTAGAACATACTAGAATGGGGACTTTAGTGAAACAAAAAATGAAATAGTTCTTTTTGTTTACAACAAACAAACAAGATATTACTCTTGGCAATGTCAATAAAGACATGAAGCGGTAATAGGCAAGGCTGTAATGCCCCAGTTCCTCATTGACTTGATGATACCAAGAGAAGTGGAAAGAGTTGAGGAGGAGGAAAATGTGTAAGTGACAATTCCAATCATAGAAGATGTGCATAAACAAGGTTTATTTTCTTTTCATTTTCATCTGGATTAAATGGGCTTTCGAAAGGGTCTTCTCTATAACCTCAAAGAAGTAACGGTCGAAGCATGGTTCAAGAACAGTTTCTATCCATGCTTCTCATGATGAGCAAAGGCAAAGGCTCCCAGTCTTCTGTAAGTCAAGTGAGCATTGAAATTAAAGATTTCTTAAACTTATGGTGGGCTTGGAAGGTGAGTCCTCTGGGATTCCACAGACCCATCACCAGTGTCAGGATGGTAATGAATTACACCTGCCAAGCAGGATGCCAAGTGGGTGGCTTGACCTGGTTCATCTTTGCCGAGTAGGAGTTACCCTTAATATCCAGCTAGAGGCTGTACTTTCACAGCAGCACTGGAAAGTTTTCACCAAGAAGCTCTGATCCAAGGAAAATGCTGTTTTTTATGCTAAATATGGTGAATTCGCCCTATGAATACATTGGAAAGCCTAGGTCTTATACTTTCTGGAGAACAGAAAATTCTGATGGTTAGTAGAAAAAGACTGGAATTTCAGTGTGTTTTATATACCTAAAATCTCTTTATCACCACAGCTACTCAGCATATAATAATCATAATGTTAGCCTAGACCATTTTTAAGGTGAGAAAATGAAAACTTAAAATTTCCTGAATAAGGTCACCTACTGGGAAGCACTAAAAGAAGGGTGACATTTAGATTATTAGTTTTGAACTGAGACTTTTAAACATTTCATTTAAAATTGAGTTTTTTGATTGGATGTAATAATTTTCTTTAGAACTCTGAAGTGTCAGTAGATAGAGAAATGAAGAGATTTAAATAGCAAAATGTGTTGCACAGAGATTCAAAGACAGCACTATGGAATTGTTGAGATTTGTTTTTTAATACATGTCTATTAAATGTACTTTGTTTGTGTTCGTGTTCTTGTATGTGTGTGTCTTTGTGTGTAGATCTGAGTAGAACTTGAAATCAATGGTTTTCTTCTATTTTAGGTGGGTCCTGGGGATCAAACTCAGTGCAGCAGAACCTGGAAACAACTCTTTGTTAAGCTATCTTTCTTGCCCTACTGAAATTATTTTTGCACATTAATATATTAATGCTTCCCAATCTTCTGCCATATGAACGTCTTAGTTGTAATGGAATTATCCAGTACTTCTAATTCTTTGCATAAAATAATTTAGAGTCATCTTAGGAACTATCTTTTAATATGTGTGTTTGACTTTTGATGGAACAAAACTTTAAAAATTGTTTTTTATTTCTGTTCTAAATTTCTATCATGATGTATGAAGGAAACATTGACTCAGTGGTACCTTTGGGAGGCATTAATAATTATTTTGGTTTTTTCTTAAATATCCTGCGTCTTTCTCTCCTCTCTTTTTGAGTCTTCTCTTCTACCCTCCCCTCACCTCCTTCCATTATTTCTCAGGATCTAAGCTAAGCATTCTGTGGCTTTATTAAGCCTCCCACCATCTCCACAGGCTTTTGTCAGATTCTCCCTCCAATATTTGGTGCCGAATTAGGTCACCAACTTCTCACATCCTTTCATAGCCTCCAGTTTCCTGAGAACAACTTAAAAAAAAAAAATGAACTGTGAAGAGGAAAAGAACAGGAACAGAATGCCAGTGATAGGGAAAATTACAGTATGTTCCAAATTTGTTGTCAATGCGTGTCAAGTCTGAACACACATAGATTTCCTTATAATTTCATATGATAACCATAGTGTTTGCCCATCTAGGTAAGTAAGGAAGTAGAATGGCAGTTTCTTGCTTAAAGTAACCTGCTGAGAAGCAATAAAACCAGTGTGAATATTTGGATAATTACCTTTGAACTGAAATAACTTAAATAGTTTCATCTCAATTTGATATTTTTAAAGTTGTTTTATCTTTGTAAATTAGTCTGTGAAATTTTGCTGCACTCCTTCCAACTTCTATGAAAGCTGACCAAAATGGCACAGAAAGAGTCACATCCTGGCTGCATGAGTTGGTGTCTTGGACAGCTTATGAAAACTACTACCTATATCAAACATTTAAATTCTGAAGACACCTATAAAGATATCTTGACTTACAAAAGAGTATTCATTCCTGAATATGGAATAAAGCACTGTTTTCATATTCATTAATGTAGGGAATTTTGCATCCACACATTAACCAAGAACTTACTGTATGTGTGCTATAAAGTTCTGTGTTAAAGCATAATTCATGATCTTAGATTGACTGTGTTAGAATATAAATGTTTCTGACTCATTGCTGCATGCCAAAAAAAAAAAAAAAAAGCCCATGGGAAAAGGTTGAATTTTACAATTTTTATCTTAAAAGTAAATAAAAATGACACAAGCAGAAAATATGGTTTTCTCTCTTACGTCTGAAAAAAATCTGGTAAACTGGAATAACTGTAGTTTTTGGAATGAGGAGAATTTCAATTAGCACTTGCTCACTTACAAGCTGTGGGAAGTACTGTTATGCAGACCCAATTCCTTTCCTTAAAATGGGGCTAAGAGTTTCCAAGGGATTTGAGAAGAATTGGCTGTATTGGGGTCCGGTGAACACTTGGGCATGTGGAAAAGGTTTAGTACACATGTTCTAACATTTCTTCCCCCTCCTCCATCACTAAAAATAGTATCTCTGTAAGATCCTAAGCTTATCTCCCACCCGTAAAGAAAACTCTGCAAAGTCTTTAACATTTTAACTTTTCTTCTACAGATTTCCCATCCTCAAACATCAATTCACCTAAAGCAAATTTCTTTTCTTGAAAAAAAAAAAAAGCAGGTCCAGAAAATTCAGTAGTGATAAGCACAGTACAGTCCACCAAGTTAACGAAGTATTTCCACTAGATGATAGGAACTATTAAAATGACACAAGCCAGCAGGGTGTGTGTTTTCTCTCTGCATGCACTATCCACATGAAGTCTTTCATCTCTGTTTTTTTGTCTCTGTGTCTTCATCCTTTCTGTTACCTTCTGTCACCTGCTCTGGGTTATATGGTTCAACATGGTTCCTCCTTTTATGTTTACTTTCAGCACCTCAGTAACCAGCTTTTTTCTTTTCTTTTCCATTTTTCTCCTGTGGCTCAAAAATCCATCAAAAATTGATCTCATGGAAGAAGGGGATAGTTGAAGATGGGAAATGAACAAAGAATGATTTTGATTGGATAGCTTGAGTGTTATCCAAGCAAATGTATCTTCCAGTTCTGTCATGTACCAGGTAAAACTTGTAGTGAGTAGACAAATGATGCTAGGGCTCCCTTTCTATTTCTGTGAAAATGACATTAATATTATATTGATTATCTTTGGGGAAAGGATGATCCTCGGTGAGAATTAAATGAAATGACCAGGAGGGAAGAAAAGAGAAAATCGGGAGAAAAGATGAAAGAAAGAAGCAATAAGAAAATCTCCATTTCAACTACTTAAATAGGCTGTGTGTTTACAAATGGTGTTTAATCCATGTAGCATAATCAGACATAATGATGCCGAATCATTGCCATCCATCTTCAGCACAGTTCTTTCTAATCATTATGTTTACGTATTTAGCACGTAGTTAGTATGTACTATGTATATTCTTCCTGTTTTAAATGTAGATCATTCATATTCACTGCTAACCAGACATCAGTAATTTTATTTGGACCATCAGTATTATCACAATTTGAAAAATTAATAAAAATAGTAATAATATTCACAATATATTATGTAATGTTATATAATATAATAATAAAATATTGCTGAAATGTTTTAAGATGACATTAATATGGTCCTTCTTATTCAGTTTTCTAAATACCTGTATACACTCCCTTCTCCTATTTGGCATGGTTTTTCTAACATTTCTAAGTAACGTAAGCCTCCCAGGTCATTCAGAATATGTTCCTTGTTCTTGCTGTTATTGCTTTTGGCATAATATCTTTGGGTGTTGTTCCTCAAGAGGAATATTTTGTGTATTTTCTTTTTTCTTAAGACTTATTTGTTATTCTACTTTATGTATTTTTCTGTTTGAGTGTTTTGCCAGCATGTGTCTACATGGTGAGCAAGATGGCCATAAGACAACATTGAATCCCCTGAAACTGAAGTTACAGATGGTTATGAGCCACAATATGTGTGCTAGGAACTGAACTTGAATCCTCTGGAAACACAGCTATTGCTTGTAAACACTGAGCCATCCTTCCAGGCTCATCTTCTATATGTATGAATGTATGTTTGAATGTATGTGTATATGTATGTATGTATGTATGTATGCATGCATGCATTTATGTATTTATGTATTCATGTATTTATTTAACAGTGTAACAGTGTCTCCCCCTTGCTGGTGTGGGAGCTCACCAAGTAGGCTTCCAGAATTATGGGCATTAAATGCACACAGCCTCTCCACTGCTTGTTTTTATATTGATGGTATGAATCAAACTTTTATCCTCATGCTTTCAGGGACATACAGACAATTTACCAATGGATCTGTCTTCCCAGTTCCTAAGGCTGTTTTAAATGATGAAATGTGAAGGCCACCTTAGGAGTTAAAGAATTCTAGAGAAGTTTATAAATTACTATAATTTGAAACCAGGTTTAGTGTCCTGATGTTGCTACTCCATTCTTTCTCAGCCCTATTATTATACTGACTCTAATTACAGCTATTATCTCCCCTGTCACCTTTACCATTACCTTTTTCCTTTTTCTTTTCTTTATATTAAGAAAAAATAATTTAATCTTCAGACTCTATTTGCATAAAATCTGTATTATTTTGAGTTTTAACCTAAGCCACAGTTCATACACTAATTCTGAAATTCACTAATGAGATTTCATATAATCCATTTAATTCTATGATATCTAAGGTTTTCAGAATGATTTTTGTAAAGGGAGACTGAAATAACCTATGCCATTGTGTTTATCTTGCAAGGTCATGCATGTGCAATGAAATATAAAATTTTATATTATTAAAATATTAAGGCAGCTATCATTTTATGCTATTATGCAGTTAATATTGTTCTAAGTTTTTGTTTATAAGACTATTTGTATTTAGTTTATTTCATTTTTATTCTTTTAAAAAATTAAAACATGTTAGGGTGCATGCGTGTTGGTATACGTGTGTGTGTGTGTGTGTTGTATTTGTGTGTTTATGTATGTACAGGTATGTCTGTGTGCACTTGGTGGCCAAAAGTCATATGCCCTTGATATTTTATTCACTCTACACACACCTCACTTTTTGAGAGAAGGTCTAATTTATTACCCTGGCACTCACCATGTAGGCTATTGTTGGGCATTGAGCCCCAGAAATGGTCTGCCTGTATTCACCTTCCCAAGACTGATATTAAAAATCCATACCATTTCACTACCAGTTTTTCTCCAGTATTACTGGTCTTCAAATTTGAGCCCCTATGCTTGTAGAAAAAGCACTATTATGTTTTCTTTTCTTCTTCTTTTTAATAAATCATTTTTCTCAGCCTCCCATTTTCTCTTAATTTTATAAATTTCTCTATTATATAAAGTTAATAAAAACAGACAACAAAAAAAATGATTAAAAGAAATATATGATTTTCTCATAATGCCAGATTTCTGTCAATCACCTCCACCTTCATCTTCTTCTTCCTGTTTGTCTTAATTAAAGACTTTGATGGTGATTGTAGGCTACCAAAGGAACGCTTTGCTTCTGGAGAGACACTGAGAAATAGAAAATGTCATATTTTTCCTTTATCTGTGCCTGCATAACATTGTCAAAATCCCCTATCACTTTAGAATCCACATTTGAGAAGTGTGATATTGATTGCCATATTGCAGAAGCCAGTCTCACAGGTTGCGTCCTCAGAAGCATCCAAAATGATGGCAGAAAATGATGGATGATTGACAGTTCCTTTTTCTGACAAAGCTTTCATTTGCCATTAATTTTCCAACTGTTCTTCTCTTGGTGGATCCATTTTGAATGTAATGTTTAAATACCAACTAGTTACTAGTCACTGTACACCAAGACTGCTCATAAAATTTTCTCACATAACATGTACTGAGAGAAGGGAATCCTTTTGATCATAATCAAATTCCTTGTGTAAATTGTCTTCATCACACTTTTCTGGCAGTGATGTGGCAAGCCACAGACAATCCGCACTTTCTTGCTTGTTCAGTCATGCATGGTTCTCATACCTTGTTCTTATAAACAGAACTAAGATCTTCTGTTATTTGTGCTTCATTAATTCTGGAGCAGCTGCATATTACCTGTTCCAACTCATGCCCATTATTGTCTAGAAATAACACATTAACTTTACTTTATCAGACCCCAAGTAGATCTACTAAAGAATGGCAATGGGAAAATGGTGATTCTATGACATGGAAATGCACACATCTTATGAGCTCATAAGAATCAATTTTTTGTTGTTGTTGTTCTTGAGTCTATTGAGTAGGAGTCAGCATTACATGTTGAACATTAAAATAAACTATATAGCATTGGTGTTTTCTAAGAAAACGCAAATTAAGACTACACATAAAAAATTGAGGGAGAATAAATTGCTTTGTATATCTCCCATGGAATAGTCAGAACCTTGTCTGGATACACAAAGTACCCCCTTCATTTTCAAGAAGAAAATAATGATGTCATCTAAGTCAGGAATTCGTAATTAAGAGCTGTTTCCAAATCTAGATTGGGACTTAATATCCAAAACATGTTCATGGACTTTTAATATGCAAACCTGGAGAATAAAGAAGTGTGGAGGGTCCTTTCCATTACTATGAGGCATACACTTAAAATAACCATGACTATGGAAAGTTTTAACTAATGTAAATACAGTAAGTCAGCCAGGCATTCCATCATGCCAACCACAAATTAAAAAAAAAAAAAAAATCCACCAACTTACATGACAGATGTGCCTCACTGGTGATTTCTGCCTGAGGAAACACCACATTTGTTTCTAGAAGGGGTTTTAAGATTTTCTTAAATCAAATCATAGTCAAAGCTAGAACTATGCTAGTCTTGTTGAAAAAAAGTTTTGCTATCACCCAATTTTAATATATAAAGATGTGATCTTCCAGCAAATTTTAAAAACATCACTGAATGTCTCTCCAGCTCCAGTTTCCCACTGATTTCCTTGTAATTTTGACTGACATGACAGTACTCAGCATGCATGGCAATGTTCCATGTTCTCTACATGTATTATACCATTTAATTCTCATAGCATATGTGTTTGCAGATGCGTACACTGAGCCTTAGAGAGGTGTGATAATTTTATAATGTTGTAATAACTGACAGAATAATGATTATACCCCAGACATGCTTTCTGTTTGTTTGAAGGTTTTATTGTGTGATCACCCCAAATTTTTATTACAGGTTACACATATGCTGCCATAAGACAGGAAAATGTCAGATATTCAGTTACCTGCCCTATTCTGCTCTGGGAGCATATATATATATTCCATATATATTTCTCCATATGTTGCCATATCAACTATGGTTGAGATATATATATATATATATATATATATATATACCAGTAGATATATATTTACAGTAATATAAAACAAAAATTCAAATATAAGCAAAAAATATAAGCAGGAGTCTTATTAAAAGCAGAGAATAATCAGCTTAGATATTATACTGGCACTGAATGCTACACTGGATCTTCAAAATATTCATATGTTTCTCTTTGCTTAATAATTAAGTATACACAAAGCTGCCATACTCCCCATTTGTTCTCTTGCTTTAGCTGTACATGAATAAAACCAGATCTGAAAGCATACAAACCAAAATTTTTAATAGTATTTTAACCAAATGCTATAAAAATTTTGAGTTTGTTATTTCATACTATGATCAAACCAAAGGTTAAAACATATTCTTATGCCATTAATTATTAGACAGGTAGTTTCAGTCAGCTTTTGTACAGTCATACATCAGTATGTATTTAAAAAGGATAATAGCCCCACAGGTAGTCATGATAATATATGATTATTTTTAGCATTAAAATCGACGAAACAAAAGTATATAAAAAGAGACAGATAAGATGTCATTTCTGTTTCATTTATCCAAATAACCTGGAGGCTGATTTAATTTACATGTATTTGTTCCTATTTTTGCCTACATTTGGACAACACCAATTTGTCCAAATTTGGACCCTTTATTGGAAAATCTGAAAATTGATTGACTGAGAAATTACAGGCTGCATGTACAAAGGTGGTCATTGCATGGAATTTATTGTATCCTCTGCACAACAGCCCTACAAGATTGATAGTGGAATTCAAAGCATTTACAGAGAGAATTTGAAAGTTAGTGATCAGTGCAACTTCTGGTGATTATCAACATGTGAATGAGTAAAGACTCTGAATGAAACATAGCCTATCAATTACTTGAATAAAGACAAAGGCACAAAATTTTGTCAGCGATGCTTATGAAGGAGCCCCTCCTAATTCAGATGAAGTTCTTCAAAGGACAGATGCTGAGTCTAAAATCAATTAAGAACAAGTAATTTCAATGAAGTTAATTTCCTTTAGGCCATTTTTTATACTTGCTGACTATTCTTGGCTTTTCCTTATTTTGTCACTTTATTCAATTTGGCAAAACAGAGTTGCTTCCTACAGCTTTCTTTGAACACAGTTTTGGCATCATTTACATGAATTAGCCAGAAGGTTGGGTGTGGCTGGTTAATAATGGTCACACAAATTTCAAGACTCTCTTGCTGTGAGATCGAGTCTATCAAAGTTCTCCTTGGGTCTGAGCTGGCCTGTGACTACAGAGAAAATCTTGCATGTGGCAGATATGTTGTGATGACAATTCTTTGAGTAACCAACACATGCTATAAGTTTCTATGTCATACAAAATTGCAAGAGAACCTGAAGAAGTTTTGACTAATCTGTGGTACAATGTTTTTAAAGCTGAATCTAGCTACTTTGAAGGACCACACGGGAGAGTAGAATAGAATGGGAGAAAAAAGATAAATAGAAATATATAAGACAGGAGAGTTGGTCCAAGGCACTCCAGTCATTCCACCTTCCACATGAACCCTACTGTCAAAGAGTACAGACATCGACCTTAAAGTGCTGTGACAGAAAGGCTTGTTTCTGAATATCTAAACAATACAGTCGTGATTGAAGCCACCAAGTTTTACTAGAGTAGTTTATTCTTTCATAGAAAATAACCACTTAAGCAAGAGTTTATTGATTGTTTTTTCTTTTCCTGTTCCTTGTGGTATTAGTGAGCACAAGGATTTGTGTATGTTAGAATGTACTCTACAACTAAGCTCTGATCATAACCTTCTTTATTCCTGAGTTGGAAGAATTTGAGACAAGAAAGGATATCTTTCTTTTTGTCCCCTCTGTCTCTTCTCCTTCCTACATGGTAGTATTTATTATGGCAATTTATTTAAGATGCAATCTGGAGTGCTCTTGCTACGGATGGAAGCCATGGCTATCAAACATGTGGAAAAATGTGATACCATACTTTAAGACTCAGAGGAAAATAAATCATCTCCACAAATACCTCCTTTCAACCATTCAACAAAATGCCCCCATGTCTCCGAACCTGTTTTTATCAGTGATGCACATGACTGATGTGGACTCATGTAAGGCATCCTCACCCTGAAAGTTTGCTCACTTGGAAATTACAGAAGGCAAAGCTCCAAGAAAGTCTTTGTGCTATTTAATAAATCTATTTATGTCACAGCCTCTCTTGTCAAGTGAATTTTTCAAGCTTCAATAGCTTTCTGAAAATCAACCCTCAGCATCTGCAGAATTCTTTTCTTGCCTGTTTCATTTGTACCAAACTTACATTTTAAGTATGTTATTTCAAGAAATTCAATATACCCTGATGTTTTCCTTCCAATAACTCTTAGCCAAATTGTTACCTCTATTCTATGCTGTTTCCATTTATGTATTTCATATTAAGATCAATACTTTTGTAGTCAATTGGTTGATGCCATATCATGGCCAAGATAAATATTGTTGCAATAAAGACAAGAGTATCAGTATCTGTTCAACATACTAATTTTATTAAATTTTGACTCATCAGAGAATGTAGTATATAAATATGTTAAAATAAAATACCACCCAGTATTTAAGGAGAATGAGTGTGTGTGTGTGTGTGTGTGTGTGTGTGTGTGTGTGTGTGTGCGCGCATGAACCTAGAGGATATTATGTTATGTAAAACAATTTGGCACAAAAGGACAGATACACAGAAATCTCATTTATGTATGGAATTTTGCAAAACTGACCTCACTCAGCGAATCGAAGAGAGGTTACCTATGGCTAGGATGTGCAGGATATGAGACCACAAGAAAGTTCGACAATAAGGAGAACCAGGTAAACTATACAAGTTTTGGGTATATTAGGTCTCAATTATGTACTGGATATTCTAAATATTCTAAATGAGAAGTCTTCAAATATTCTTCTCCCAATGCACTGTATTTCTCTCCCATCTCACCTTTCTCACACCAAACTATTGGGCAACTTATTCCAACATACATATCTGCTAGTACAGCAGAGAAGTGAATAAGCAAGTGCATATTGAAGAGCACGTAATGAACACATTTAAAAATGAAACATGTTCTAATTAATGCAGAACATGGAAGGCAATTCAGTAATGTCTCTTCCAGCATCTTACTTTTAGATGAGTTAAGTTCTGTCAGTCCTGACATTATGAATGACTGTTTCAAGGCTCTATGATCAATCAACACCTGTGAATAGTACAGAACTTTTTTCAGTACTTGTACTAATTCTGTGAAAAATTCATAAAATGTAATTTTCAGCACCTCTTCTTCCAATAACACCTACCAAATATAGCCAATCCACATCCTGAAAATTTTATTTTCTTCTCTTTTCCCCTAGCCATCACTCATTTGCCTTCTTTTCCTCATCTGTTCTCTGCTCTCATCCTCCCGTCTCCTTCTCTTCTTCCTCCTTATTTTTCTCCCAGAAAGTTTGTGCTTCTCATATACTCCTGATTGTATGAAATCCAAACCCTTAGTATCATCACAGAAGATTGGAAAAATCCACAATGCTATTCTATTTGTTAGCATTAAAGGTATTCTTCTCAATAAAACTTGCTCTTTTGAATACTAATATGAAATAATTTTGTGGGTTTTTTTTTTATTTTGCAAATACATATGTCATTCATTTTTCTAAGTCTTGAAACCATAGAAGAAAGTGTTTCCTTACAGTTTTGTCCATTCACAAATCAGTCAAACCGTCATTTAAGAACTTTGAACCAAATGCCTCTCTGTGTATTTAGATAATGAGAAGATAAAATAATGAGGTAGAACTCTGCCGGCTCTAAAAATCATGGCTGTAAATGAAAAGTAGACGTAATCAGAGTCCATTGTGGCAGCAATTATAGACATAACTCTTAAGTTCTGCATGTGGAAAGGATCCAAGAATGAAAAAAAATACAACCTGCACATAGAATACAGTGTATTTTCTAGACCATCAATTATGGTACATAAAAGCAGGCATTTGTTAGAGACTTCTTCCTTAGTTAAAAAGGAATAACTAAGAGAGTTTTAAGAAATGAATATTATGATGAACTTGGGAATATTGATACAAATGAAAAACATTAAATGAATGTTCTGACCCTGGACATATACAATTTTTCTGTGTTAGCTATAGGTTTTGCTTTCTCAAGAGGCACTGAAAAATCAATAGAGGTTTAAGCTGGATCTATCATGATCAACCTTGGGATTTATTTATAAAACATAATTTGAAACTCTACAACAAGACACAAAGTAAAATGTAATGAAAACATTCCAAGAATGAGATAGCTAAAGTCTGTCTAAAATACAAATGAAACCAAAGATGTGGAAGAAATAAAAGGAAAAATACAAAATTAGGAGGTCAGAAACGTATTGGGCAATCAACTTGAGGACAACTGATAGGCGTGGATTATTAGGTTTTCCCCCCTGGCCTTCTCTCAGAGTCTCTTTGTGGAGAGGCTTCCATGTAGAGAGGATGATCCCTTCTCTTACTTACAGTATCATATTTTGTTCATATATAAACATGTCTCTACATTTTTATCAGCAGCATTTTATTTTGTCCTGGAATAGATGAAGCCACAGTGTCTCATCTTTACTATGGTCATCTCTTTACTTGTCAATCATTATCTCTTCTAACAGGTCACATACTCCTTGACACCATGAACCATGGATGCTTAATTCAGCAGTAGGTTCCACTGTGTTGCCTTATGATTAAGTAAACCCCCAAATATTTGGTAAATCAAAAATGAGTATTGAGTACCTGAGAGACTGTAAAAGGTTGGTCTAGTCTAGTGCCTGGTATAATTTGGGTTAATAGTTAACTTTAAAATCAAATGTGATATGAAAATTACCAAGTTAGCTTTCTGCCTACAAGAGATGATACTTTTCCACTCCTTGTGGAAACCCCTATATACTCACAAAGAAAGTCTTGAAGTAGACTGGCAGTGCTAGCTTTTTCTTTGTTCTCTTACTCAATCAAAAGAGCATAATTTACTTGCAAATTGGAATAAAAGGACATCTATTTAGAATTTAAAATTGTACCACAAACCCTTCTTGTAGAGGAGAAACAAATGAAATAGTCCAACAGCATGGGAAATACAGAAAGATTGTAGCTGTGATCAAGTGACAATCAAAGTTTATACCAGACACATGTGGGAGAAGTTTAGATAGTATCAAACTGTCATTATTAAGTTTATGACACAGTGGACAGCTTTGTGCAGTCATTACTTAACTTTACAGCAGTTCTGGGGCTTAAACCCAGGTCTCCATTAGGTTTTAACCCACTGAACAATCCATCTCTTTATAATGCCATTTTCAAAATTTACCTCTAAGTGTATTCTGCAGTGTCCTCTTGGGAGCTTGTAAAATAAGAGTTATATCATTCAATTAGTCACATAAAACACCAAAGTGATATGCGCATGCATAAAATTAATTGTATCATACTCTGCCTAATGTCTCTTTCCATTCTTTAATAAAGGATTCTGTGAAATGGCTCTTTCAACCAACATCATTCTAAAAATGTTAAAGCTAGTAACCTGTGATAAGCTCACACACCTTGGCCTATTTTATATCACCCAAACTATTCTCATGCAATGAGAACCTTCTCATGTTCTACTATATTGGTCATGGACTAAATGTTTTAAAATAACAGATGAATCAATATCATTTTAAACACTCAAGATGAACACATGCAAAGACCTTTAGTTGGGGCTTGCATCTTGCCTACACAGTTTTGTTTTGTTTTGTTTTGAGATGGAAGAAATTCATCGCCATTTTTTTTTAAATATGAGGAAATTATGGCTGAGAGGAGTGAAACGTCACTCAAACTGGTGCCACCGAGCATAAATAGGTCAAAGATGTCATCCTTGAAAATGTTGTTCCAACTTCATGTAGCACCATGCAGACCCAGATTCATGTAGATTACAGAGCTGAGAGTAAAACTTTTCCAAGCAAGAAATCAATGAAACAAAAGACACCTTGATTACTCCAAGTTCAGAAAAACTCTTAAGTTCACCAGAAAAGGTGAAAAAAAAAAAAGTTTGTAGGAGATGTGGGGGTTTTTTATTTATTCATATTTTAATTAGTCTATTAGCATGTGGAGGTAATGTACTTAAATGGGACCTTGGCAGGAAAAAAGCATATTTTAAACAATAAGAAACCAGAGGAAATACTGAACATAGATATTATTTTTGGCAGGAGTCTTTTCTTACATCCTTTTTTTCTCCTATTTTTCTTCTCTCTGGTAACAAAAGGGGGGAAAAGTTTAAATGAAAGAAGATTGCATAGAGTTGGGGATTAACATATTTAATTTACATAATGTCAGTGTGTTAAACACTATGTAGGTGCAGCATTATAAAATATTCTTAGTTAAAAAAGCAGCTCAAAATAGGAACTTCTTTTATTTTGTACATTTCTTCAAGTTCATTGTGTGGTTAATTTAAAAAAGAGCACCATTTTCTCAGCAAAGACAGCACAAGATATTCACAGAAGGATATAATTATTTAGGAAGAAGTGTAGTTAGTTCTCCTCCTGCCTAACTTTCCAGGTGATGTAATGGAGATGTTATGATGATACAGCTTGATCCTCCTGGCCCATCACAAGGGTGACATCCTCACAGACACAAACCAGCAGATTTTTTCACTTTAACAATACAAAGCCACTGATGCTGGAAAGCTTTGTGGATGTCTGTTTAAAGTAGAATCACCAATGCCCTCTGTGAACAGAACAGCAGACTGTATACTAGCTCTCCTTCCTGGACACCAGGAATGCTTGACCATAGCTTTCACTCTGAAAGAGCTTTTGGAGAAAGAACAAGTGGATTTTCCTCTATCCAGTATGCTCAGCTTAAGGTCTGTAATGGACCAGTGTACAAAAGGTTTAAATTCATAAGCGCACCAACTCAAAAAGTAATTACTTTTTTTATTAAAACATTCTCTTCCTTTCAACATTTTGATCCATATATATCATGCTCTTTGACCTTATTTTCTCTTCCTTACTTCTTGCTGTCTGTCCTTCTTCTCTTTTGAGTTTACTTTCAATGGTCTTGTTTAAGAATACCAGAAAATGATTAACACTGATGACCCAGCGTTAAGATCACAAGGGCACAATGTATACAATTATGATTATTTGGGTATCTATAATAAATAATGCATTTATGAGAGTATAGCAACAAAAATGCTCTTGAATTTCATTTCTTTTCACCTATACTGTAATTCTCAGGATGATAAGACCATTAGTTTGTTCCTTCTGGACAGATTCTATCTGTTCATGTTGATTCTCTGAGGAAACCTGGAATGATAGCTGTCATTGTTTCAATATGAAATTCTCCTCACAGGCTCACAGGTTTGAACTCAACCAGGGCTGTTTGAAGACACTGGGACACTGAAATCTGCAAGAAAATACCTCACTGGTCGGCACAGGGCTCTAGAGATGAGCCTCGGGAGTTCCAAACAATTTCTAGACCCACTGTTCAGCTTCTTCACCGTAATCAACAATGTGAATGGATCACATCCATCCATTACACGTCCTACAAAATGATTAATTCCATTTCCTGAAACAAGGAGCCAAAATAAACCATCTCTCTCTCTCAAGTTACTTCTCTCATAGTAACCAAGTAAATAGTATAACACCCACCACCGAGGAAATGTGCAAATTAGTATGTCCAGGTACACGTCTATTATATTCCTTTTCAGATTCATCTATAGGTGTGCAGTAGTTTATCAATCATCCTAATTAAGCACACCTTCTCTCCTTGAATAAGACTGCTGTTCACATTTACTGATGCTTGTGACTACTTAAAGAAGTATCCAGATATTCTGGCTAAGAGGGCCTTCATCACATCATCTTATGTGCTCATATCATAAAAAGCTACCAATAAGATATTGTATTCTGCATATGTTTATTTGTTTGTTTGTTTATTGAAGATAATTAGACATGTTGGAGGAAATGTGCTATATATAGTTTATTTTTTTAAAAGGGCAATATTCATAACGACCATTTAGCAATTTTTTGACAAATTTCAGATGAAATGAAAAATAGCAAAGTGACTTATTGAATTTCCATAACATGGTTTGATTCTAAAATGTTTTTTCACAGAACAATATATTCAACACTTGCTTACCAATGGCAGTACTATTTTGAAAGTCAGCTTTACAAACTGAAGCCTGGATGGTGGAAGTGAGTAATCAAGTGAGGACTTCTGCAGGTTATGTCTTTCCTTAGTTTCTGTAATGCCTTTATTTCCTGCTGTGGAATCCATGTGAACAGACATGGCCACTGCTAAACATTAAGCTTTCCCACCAGGCTTTCCCTGCTCTGTTGGACTAAATCCACTGAAACATTGAGTCAAAATAATTGTTATGTCCTTACATTGTCCCGTAAGCTACTTTAATCACAGCAATGTGAATGTAACTTACTCAAAAGAATTCCAAACTCATCCTTGATACTACTATTCCAAAGAAACAATTGTATACAGAGCCAGAAGATTAATTGGTACCTATATTTTTATATGAGAAAAAATTCAGAATAAGTGTTTCTATAGATTATACAATATACAGTCTCTTTGTTCACATGGCCATTAAATGGCTTCCTAAAAGACAAAATCAGAACTTGATGTCTGTGGTCTAACAAAACAGTTCCTTACATAACTGGCTCTGGTCTTTTCCCTGAAATTGTAGTCTTCACTCTTACTTTTGTAACAAACAAAGGTTAGCACTTACTTAACCTCTTGTCTGGAATCTTTCCCTACTTTCTTCTCTACCAGGGAATCCCACATGACTCTCTTTTCAAAGGAATTTTTCCTGACTCCTCCTCTGTACAAATGTAGTCAATTGTTTTTAAACTCCGTGTTTCTATAACCATCTTTACAATATCCTGATCCATCATCCTGTTATGGCCTCATTCTTATGTGCATGTTTCTTTTGTTCCTCTGGAGGAGCACTGACCATAAATGACAGAAATCACACATTTAGTTCTTCTATCTATAGAGAATAAAATGTGCTTTTTACTAAGTACATGTACAGGGAGTTGATTTTATGGTATTTATTCATACTCTATGCATTATATTCCTCCATATATTATCTCTATTATTTAAAAGAGAAAGCCAAGCACAGCTCATCAGTCCTTAGCTTTGCTTTGATCTACTCATGTCCATTTACACTTACGACATTGTTAACCTGTTGAGGTTTGTTCTTTTGATATGTATTGATAAGTACTGGTCCCCAAGACCTGTTTGCATGTACAATGTGACCTTGCTCTTAGATTTAAAACTATTGGTCAAATTAAGAAAATAACAGCTAATAACTGGACAGAAGAGATATAGGTGGGTCATGGGTTTCCCAGTTTGGGGTCTGAGGAGGAGACCAGAAGGGAGAAAAGAAGGTAGAGAGTGGAGAAGACACCATGGGGTAAGAATCTTAAAATCATGTCCATGAATGCTTCCCTCTTGTAGTTAAGAGCAGCACAGAAGGAATATACTCAGTAATACCTCAGGGTTATCATTTGAAAAGTAGATTCTAATAACATTACAGGGTAGATATCTGCCCAGCTGTACTGAAGATAAAGGCTTATTATAAATTAACAGTCAAGTGTGTCTTTTACATGAGAATTGAATAATCAAAGGCAGGGTAGAAGCCCCTGATTGAGATTAAATATTTTCTACAACATTAACCAGTTCTTCGCCATCTAGCTTTATAAGTAGCTACTGAGTAGTCATCCTTTTTTACTGTTAATTCATTTGCTTATTCACTTTACATTCCTAACCTAGCACCTCCTCCCTGCTCTTCTCCTAGTACCTGTCTTTAGCAAACAAAATATGTGTTATTTTATGTTATCAAATTGTATACAAACGGTGGGTGAATGTTTTATAGGGTACTTATCACATTTTTTTAAAGTTGGAAACTATTTTAAGGAGAGTTCTATTCATTAAAGATTGTATTTTTCCACAGATACATCTGGAGAAATAAATTAGTTTGTAGGGATTGTTCATTTATCAATAAAAATATTTTAAACACTGACTATAAAATGATAAAATAACTATAGAAAGTAATATTACTAAACTGTTTTAAATCAGTTTACACATATAAACTCTCTGAATCTTCAAGATGATGTCAACAGACAATTTTAATTTCTTAACTGTGGAACTGAGAAAATGAAGTAATACAGGTAGAAATGATCTGGTCTATTCTCAAAACTCAGATGTCCAACTGAGAGCCCCATGCTATGAACCTCACCAATATCTCTACAACAAAGGAAAGGAGAAATATCATGCAATTTCAGAATAGTTCAGACTTTTTTGTTTGTATTTCTCCAGCAAAGTACAAGCAAAGAATAGTCTTTTTTCTATCCAATAGCCATCACATGTTGTAGTGATGATTATCAATGTCTATAATTCCACCCTGTCTCCTAAATTTTGTTGAGCTGTTATGTGAACACTTCTCTAACCATGGCTTATGTATCATTTTTCTGACTACTTCTTTTTACTTTCTGACCCCATAATTTCTATGGCCAATGTCCATTGGAACAGAAAATCAAGAAAGTACAATATTTACTTCAAAAAATCACTTTTATAAGGTGTTTTTTCCAATTATCTAAATGCTGGCATTACTGTCTGTTCTTATGCTCAATAACTTCTGGGAATCCTATGGGTCACTGCATTTACTTCATTCACTTACTAAGTGTGAGGAGTTGTTGGGGTCATCTTATTTTTTCAACAACGTTAATTTCTAGAGATACACCATAGCATAGTCAGCATCATGGTCATATTTATGATCATTATCATCACCATCATCATCACTATTATAAGGCACAGTCTCACTGTAGACTAAGCTAGCCTGGAAATTGCTAAGTGACTCTAACTTTAAACTCACAGTGATCCACCCACCTCTGCCTCATGATTTCTGGGATAAAGTAATATTATGTTGTAACAGTCCTTTAAAATATTTTTCCATATTTATGAAATATCTGTGTTCTAAAAGAAAAACAGAATGAAATGTAGAGTAGAAAATAAAAACCAAGGACTTGGTGACCAAAATTGTCCTTTGGGCAACATGAGGACATTCACCCTTTTGTATTTTAATTCATTTGATTGGAAGAATAAAAGTGATACAAAGAATTCCCAATTATCAAGTAAATGAGTAAGGTAAATTGAGTGACCAATAGATATCTCAGAAGTTATGGCATTTAGGAGAGTATAGTGATACCAACATTTAAATAATTAGAACCTTATGCTGTAAATCAATTTGTGTAATAAAATATGTATGTGTATGTATTTACTTAATATCCACATATATATAAGCAAGTGATGTTTCTTAAATGTGAAGTCTTCAGACAAAGACAAATATATTCTCACAGACCACAACATGCTTAAAATACATGTCAGATGCCTTTGAAATTTCTCACAAGAAGTAAACAAACCACTGTTTACTTTGTCTTCCTTCTTCACATTCTAAGGAAATAACAAGTCCCTTGTCAGGAATGTGAATAAGCAGTATGTTTAAGAATGGAATGGACTCATCAGACCATATATATATATGGTACTGACTTTTAGGTTTTCTCTATATTTATTAGTCTTTCATGTATCAAATGTTGAATAAAGGATTTTAGAATATTCAAATTAAAGGCAGGGAGTGGTGACACTCAAACAATAAATTAAATTGACCATAGTTCAAGCTAAGATACCAGAATTTGTCATAACTATGAATGTGTAGCTTAGTTAGAAAATAGTAAGAAAAGTCAGTTTAAGACTATCCAAATGTAATGAACATTCCCCATTACTCTTAATCCCTACCATGTGCCTCCATTCAGAATGGAGAACCAAAAGGAAAGACATATTCTGGATTTGAATTGTCATTATGAGATGACAGAAGAATGTTGTCAGAATTTCTTCCATGAATTTTTTTCCCCGTTCCTCACTACATGTGTTGAATTCTTCTTTTTTCCTTAGTCTTCTCTAGCAGGAATTACTTTCAAAACAAATATTGCACTGCCAGAGTTTTCTTGGTTGTGGTCCTTGATTCCAAGTGAACCAGTGTCTTTTCTCTGTCTACTGCATTATCTTGGTTGTGGAGTGCTTACAATATTTGACAATTATAGTCCCAGTTGTGAGGATAGGAATTCTAAGGTAATTCTAAGGTAAGGAATTCTAATTTAACTTTAGAATAATACATTACTGGCAACAGTAGTAAAAACAGCATATTGCATATATGTTTGAAATGGGAATCTTCCCTCAACTTGATCAGCTTGCCATGATTTAAAGTTGCATTCACTATACATGTGTATATGAAAAGTTGGAACATTAACATCAACAAGAGTTATTGTGTTTTGTTTAAGTATTATTTTTAATAGTCACAAACAATTGTACATTTTGATGAGGTAAAAATTATATACCTATACAAGCATACTACATATCTTGTTCTTATTAGTAATTAATATGTGTACCATATTAAACATTTATTATTTTTTATACTAAGAGCATACACAATCCTTTAGCATTTTTTAGTTTGCTAGCTACAAGATGCTTTGGTTTATCTATATAAAAATGGTGGGCAGGCTATAGGAGCTAGTGAAGTGCTAGCTAGTTGTCTCTTGACAGATATCAGCCTTCTATTCCTAGACTGCTAGAACAGTTAGAAGCAGGCCACCCTGCGCCACTTGGTGTTATAGATCTAGGACAGGTAAAGTTAAAGTGTTATTGTGCTTAGGATGGCAGGACACTTTACCCTGGATTGCAGCTCATATAATATATTATAGACATGGGGAGGAACCAGATTTTCTCAGTCCATGCCAGGAGATGGCCATACTCTACTTATGTATGCCCATGAAGTTCAGATTTCTTAGCACTCAACAATGTGCAATGTTAATTGATCTGGTTGTGAGGATTTGGGATTTTTGATTCTGAGGACTCAAACACTCTCTGAAACATTTCTGTTGAACAGGCCTACACTTCTCTTATTTACTTCAGATTTTAATCTTTCTTCAGTTGTAGCTTTTTACCATATCTTGTCATTTCTTCAATGTATTCTAATTCTATGCTTCATCCCTCTTCCTTACCATTGTGAGTTCAAAATGTGTGTTCACAATGGCTGATGCCAGCATAAGCAAATTCTACTGGGCTATAGATATTAACCAAGGCAGCAAGGAGAGCCCAACAACTCCTAACAAGAGAGTATATTATAACCTAATATCCTCACTTATGTACAGGTGAATGTACATTCAGAATGTTTTCAAATATTAGTTAAAAGAGCTTATCACTAACATTAAAAGTGGTTTTTCGCCAGGCTGTGGTGGCACACACCTTTAATCCCAGCACTTGGGAGGCAGAGGCAGGCAGATTTCTGAGTTCAAGGCCAGCCTGGTCTACAGAGTGAGTTCCAGGACAGTCGGTGCTACACAGAGAAACCTTGTCTCGAAAAACCAAAAAAAAAAAAAAAAAAAAAAAAAGTGGTTTTTCACATATTATAACAGAGCAATTCTGTCCTATACCTGATAGAAATAGGTCATTCTCTATTGTGTCACAGCTGTTTCAAAATACACAGAGCATTACAGAAGAGTGCAGTGGCCTCACCTTACGATATAGTGGGTTGCCAGAAGGTATTTCTCCAATCTAACTGAAACTCTTTACCCTTGGACCATCACTGTATCTTTCTCCAACTCTTTCTTTTTAACCCACATCTTTCCTTTTGAATATTTGTCTAATATTAAATATAAATTGTAGTAGCTGCTTCTAGGACAAGAGTATATTGAGGAAGACTTTTCTAATGATTGATACTATTATCTGTACATTATTTAAGACACTAGCTTATATCTTACTGTGCTTTATTGCTAATGTTATCACGCATCAGTGAACAATATTACCACCCTTAAAAAGGAAAGTATAGAATACATAATAGAATAGAGTAGTGGAAAATTCCATAAGTGTTATGGTGATATTTAATTGTCAGTTGGATACAAACAAAAATTAACAAAAAAAGAGTCTCAGTGAGGAAGATTTCATATTAGCATAAAGAGTGTGTATGTCTCTGGGGGATTGCTTTGACTGCTAATGTGAATTGATGAGGGTAGACTTAGCACATGGTGGGCAGCACCATGGCTTAAGCAGGGTTCTAAGACTGTCGAAGTATATAGAGAACTAAGCATTGGTGTGTTTTCATTCTTCTGGTCTTGACTGTGGGTGACTTTCCCATAATGATAGACTATAACATAAAACTAGAAATAATAAAATAATTTCTTTTCAATTAGGTTGTTTTTCAAGATAGTTGTCATACAACAGAAAACATTAAGAAACATACAGGTAAAATATAATTTTTACCAAAAATTTCTGATATTTTGTCAGTAATTTTATGTATATATACATGTTCATATAAAAGAAGCAAAAGCTTTGGTTTTGTTACACTGATTATATTATCTTACATGGACTATTATGGACTTATATATTTACATATATTTATTTATTTATTTTAATTTTACATTACCTATTTAAGTAGGGTATTACATATAAGGTCCACATCATTTAGTAATATTGTCTTCTGTTCATAAGGGCTGGAGAGAGGACTCAGTGGGTAAAGTACTTGCAGAGTAAGCTTTCAGATCTGATTTTGGAAATTATCACTCACATAGGAATCTGAGATTGGCTAGAAACAATCTCTATCTCTCCGGTAGTGGTCAGAAACAACCAACATCGTTGTTTAGCCAACAGACACATACACACATATACTTCACACAATCATAATAATCACACACTCCACTCATATTTATAAGTATATATGCATATGTATGTATATATATATATGGATATATACAAACACATATGTGGATATATAAACACACATATATGAGTGTGTATATAAAGATATAAATGTGTACACACACACACACACATATATATATATATATATGCATACATGGACACACACATAAATGTTTACATATGTATATATGTGTGTATATACAAAAGTTTTAGAAAGAAAAATTTAAAATGTTAAAAACATAATTCTACCCTTTCATTTGGGGAGGGGCTTGGTTTATTTCTGTTTGTACAAAACCCAACTGTTTTATAATCTCATTATAACTGAATTATAATCTTTTTATTGTCTTTATACAGAGATTTTTAAACGTGGCTTAATAACATCTATTTATATCTATTTCTATTGTTTTTCTCTGTCTTTCTTTCTCGGCTCCTTCACATGTATGCTTTGCACATTCATGCTCCTATTTATTAAGCTTTCTGGCATAATTTCAAGCCTACTACTGACCCCTCATTTTTTTTAAATATCTTCCATTGTAAATTAAAAAATGGTTTCTTGGTTTCCTACTCTCGAGATATTAGAAAATGGACTTTCCCCATCTTTAATAACCATAATGGCCTTGACTAACTGTTTATATATTTACATGTATCTATCTCATACCTGTCTGTCTTTCTGTATTATTATTTTTTACTGATTATTTTTTATGAGGACATTGGCTAAAACACTCCCAGAAAGTGAATCTGAGTCTCTAGTTTTACCATTGGATAGATTAGGATCTGTATTAAGATAATTAATAATACAGATATTAATAACAGCTAATATAGGCTAAGATATATATTTCATTAAGGTATTACTATCATTACAACTTGAACAGACATCAGTATACAGAACATTAGTAAACAATGTGAATTATAGTTATGTATACATCCTACTGGATACCACATAGCCCTAAATAAATGATTTTAAAATGAAAAAAAATTTTAATAGCATTCCTGTCCTGCCTTTAGTATAACTTCATATCTAGAGGCACATCTTAAAGATTTGTTCAGATGAAAGCTTTATTTCAAGTAGTAATGTTATCATTCTAGCATAATTTCATTATATTGTAAGTTAGATTACTATGTTTTATTAATATTTAATTTAGGTTAATTTAGTGAAATAAAGACTATAATATAAAATATTATAAAAGAAAATAAGTCAGATTTAAGGCAGTTTAATCTCTTGATTAGTAAATGAATCATGGAATCATAATAGCATAAATCAATAATGTTAAATGTAAGATCCCTATCATGTCCAACTTTAGGGGTAATAATTATTTTATTATTAAAAAATGATTACTATATTATTAGTTATATTTCATTACTGCATGTCTTCTTTATACTTATTTTCATTTTGTTCAAAAGAGATTAAAGTGTGTACAATTTTATTATGTTAAGTAATTTGATGAATCAGTCAAGGTATTTGAGCTACATAATGTTTCCAATATATCTTCACAGCCAGTCCTTATTGGAACATATTTCCATACAAATTCCTGAGTAAGAAACTAATCTTCCTTGATTAATGAGAACTATAAAGTATATCCTGATTTCTCATTTTTGTATGGTGAAGAACAGTAAGTGCTGAATAATAAATCCCCTTTCAGAAAACAATCAAACAAAAAAGCAAAGAGGGCTTAATATAGTCACATTAATTGCTAGCAGATTATCTTGAACAAATAATGAAATTCATTTTAAGACTTACTTTTCATTTATATTTACATGTCTGTATATGGGTATATGCACAAAAGAGCTCCATGAATTCAAACAAAGTCAGCAAAAACCCTGAAGCTCAGGTTATAGGTGGTTATGTACCACCCAGCATGGGTTCTAGGACCCTAACTTGGGTCCAGTAGAATAGCAGACACTAATCCATTGAATCATCCCTTCAGCCCCATAAATCTTACTCAAGAGCCTTCATATGCCAGCTGATGAAGCTGATGCAAAGACCACAGCCAAACATTAGGCAGAGAAGGCAATCAAATTAGAAATCTCCATTGGTTTCCTCTCTTTAGAGCTTGGGAACCCCACAGAGGTGGTGGAGGAAGAATTGTAGGACCCAGAGGGGTAAAGGACTCCAGGAAAACCTGGCAAACACAATGAACTAAGTAAGGCTTGTAGAGCTTCACAGAGGCTGAAGGTGCAAACAGCCTCCTTGAGTTAGCACTAGGTCTTCTGCAAGTATGTTAAAGATATTAGACTGAAAATTTTTGTGGTATTCCTAACACTGGTAGTGGCGATGTGTCTGACTCATTCATCTGCATTTGTGTGACTCTTTTCCTTTTCCTGGGTTGCCTCATACACCCGTTATATGAGGGTTGATGCCTAATCTTATTGAAACTTGTTACGTTTGCTGGGTTTTGAAGGGAAACGTAGGAAGAGTAGATCTTGGAGAGAATGGAGGGTTAAGGGTAACTTAAAGATTGGAGGGAGGAGAAACTGTGGTTGTGATTTATTGTATGAGAGAAGAATTTTTTAAAAATGTTAGCTTCAGTTTTCTCATTTAAAAATTTAATCTATAAATACTTAAACTTAAATGACAAAGTCAATATAAACTATCAAGTATCATTAAGCAAAAATAAGACTCTGCGTGTGTGAGCCTTTATTTTCATACTTCTAAATATTGAGCTGAAGAAAAACCAAGAAAGAGATTTTATGAAAATATTGACATAGTGAAATAAAGATGAATGAGTGGTCTGCTTTTACTTTCTCACACATTCATTTACCTATCAGTATTCTTAACTGAATATGTGCTAAGTTTTTCAATGCTCCATAGTGGGGCTTTAATCATACCAAACTTGCCATGTTACTACAAAGTTGCTCAAACATTTTGCACATTTTCTCATAACTCTTCTTGTACATACATATTACATTTTAATAGAAGTTTAAGGCTTTCTTTTAATTCTTCTTTTGTTATATTTTCTAGTTTCCTAAATAGTACTAGAATGGATGTCTAGTACTTTGTGCTTTTCTAAGAATGTAATAACTTTTAGAATATTCTCTAGAGAGATATTATTTAACAGTTTCCTCTAAAGTAATACTCAAATGAAAGCTGTTATTACTGTAATTGCTATCCTACTTTAGATTACAAACCAATGTCAATATGAACAGGAAGACACTACTTAATAGCTGCTGATCAGAGTAAGACACCTCAATGGTAAGTATTTCATTTATAAAAGAACACGGGGAAGCTTCTGTACAATGGCTGGTTAATGCATTAGTTATACATATACTTAGGAAAAAATAGACATCAATAAAGAATAATGTGATCCCAGTGACCACACATGTGTTAAAAGATCAAAATGTATTCCACACTTTCAAATTAATTCACTGTTATTTTAGCAACTTAGTTTTTGGATTGGATAGGATGAAAAGATTAGGTCATTCCCTGAAGAAAAATAGATAGGCTAAAATCTATTTCATCTGAGGCACAATAATATTTATGTATTGAAAACACACCTGTGCGAATTTTAGGGCTGTAATTAGAAACATCACGTGCATGATTCTTAGTTTCAGAGTAGAAAGTCTGTCTGGATTCTCCCATATAAATAATCCCAACAGCAGACTGCTGTTGGAAAGAGAAATAAACTAGCTCAACAAATATTTACTACTTCTTATTTTAGTTTACTGCAAGCATGGAAAAATGTAGCATACAACAGCATTTACTATATCCCTACAATGAGATTTCATTTTAAATGCTCACTTACAAATATATAACATTGCCAAAATTTTATACTTAGAAACAATTGAAATTTTGCTGGTTAAATAGATTGTGATCTGCATCATCATTACTTCAGTGATTCATAAAGCCATTTTTTTCACTGGGAACTATTTTACAGATTTTAGATACATATTATAAAATAATCATTGTTTTGAACATTAAAAGGTACAATAAGCATATCTTTCTTTCCTTTGTCTTTAAAAATGATTACAAAGATTTTGTTACAGTGGTTGAAACTTTCCAGATACATATAAAAACATAAATATTTATATCTATATAATACATAGCTATCTATTATGTCATATGTCTTTATGTGTGTATTCACTCATCTCCATATATATGAATGCCATATTTATAGACACAATTTGTTTATATATTTAATTAATTTACTTATATATTACATATATGATATATGTCGCATACACACACACACTCATATATATAATATATTGGTGGATGTAGTTTCTTATTGGTACTGGTGTTTTTGTTACAATGGCTGCTCTGGGGAGCATTGTCAACTCATGTGGCATAACCTCAACATATATATGCATGTATATTCATATATATGCACATATGCATACTGTTAGCTATTGGATTTTTAGTAAATATAAAATAATACAGTTCCTTGGGGACTTATATAGTATCATTACTTTTATTTGGTCCTCTTCTCTAGCTCTTTCTCTTTCTGTATTTACTTCCCTCTCCCCTCCTCAGTTCCATGCTCCATCTCCATTTTCTCATTCCCCTTTCCTATCACTTGGTTCCTCCTATTTCTCTTGCTACCTCCCCTCATGGGGTCTTTTTACGTTCTTGTTTTCTGCAAAATAACATAAATGTCCTTCAACAGGTAATAAGTGAGGAAAATGTGGTGCATATATAGGGCAGAATACTTTTCAGATGTAAATGCAAATGAAATTATGAAATTTGAAGGTAAACATATGGACAAGGAAAAGATTCTGATTGAGTGAGATCATGCCGACCCAGGAGGACCACTGCCACATTTTCGTTCTCATCTTCAGCTCTTGCTCCTAAATTTTCAGATGTGAGGAAATGTCTGGAATAATCTATACTTTTTTTTATACTGTGTCTCAACCAAGTGTTTAAACACATAGTTTTATGTTCTTTAAACATACCTCAATGCAAGGGATTGCTGTCAATTGAAGCTACTCATGAAAATCCTGGTAACTGACATAATAGGCTGTAACACTTTTGAGGTACTAATGACTTTTAGTTCATTTCTGTTCCTGTGGGATTTTAAAGCATGATTTAATATTCTTAATGAATGAAATAATGAGGCATTAGTTGCACCATTTGAGAATATGATATTTACATTTTAACACCTACATGTTGCTAGACTACTGCCCAGTATGTTGGTAGCAATTTACTTTGTTTTTGAATGTCTTCTCTTCCAGGGCTTTAATTCTAAAAATAATTCTAGGTTGATCTAATTGCTCATTGTCTTCCCACACCTACATTAACTAGAGTCAAGACCATTATCTTGGATTTGTCATTGTTTCTCCATTACGGGTGCTCATCAAGCACAGTCACTCAGTAATAATGAGTTATCAATGTATGCAGCTCTACATTATGCCATTTATTCTAATTTTTTCTTCTTGTTTCCCTGGATACTCTTTCTAGCTATTCCTCAATGCTATTAATTGGCTTCACATCCTGTCTTTAATTCATCAATATTTTTCTAATTTGATATTTTATTTGAAATTTCCAGCTTCCTCTGAATGTATCAAAGCTCCATCCTAAATAAACAAAGCCATCAGTTTCTCTCATAATTATCTATGGAATTCTTATGACATTCTTATTATTTCCAAACATTTAAGAAGATACCGCCTTTCCTTAAATTAGACATAAAATGCTTACTAGAACATAGAAGGGCTTTCCAAAGCCTGAATTTATCAGATTAGCATTAACCAGTGCTCACTGAAAGAAGACTAAAACTTTAGAATGTGTTTCATATACATAGGTAAGTCAAAATACAGAATTATTTATCTTATTATCTCATTCATCTCTCTCTCCATTCAAATATTCACCAACTATAAATTGATATTTTATATTCCCTGTCTATATGGTCCACAATAATCTACAAAATTGTTTTCCTGCTAAACGTATTTTCTGTCTATCTGTCTGTCTCATTTGGTCTTTCATTCAATCTCTCATTTTATCTTTCTAGGTGTCTCTCTGAGTGTATGTTTGTGTGTGTTTCTCTCTCTCTCTCTCTTTCTGTGTGTGCGTGTGAGTGTCTGTGTGTGTGTGTGTGTGTGTGTGTGTGTGTGTGTGTGTGCAAGTATATGCCTGTGTGTGTTTCTGTCTTGGATCATGAAATTGACTCACTTAGCTGTTGAAATCATGAGCTGACTCAAGGCTTATTTTCTTCTCTAGACACTTCAATAATTATCTTTCCTCTCTGGAGCAAAACTCAAGTAACATTTCCTTGGACTATTGTTTCCATGTCATATAAGTTAACAAAATCTGAATGAATGCTCAATATGTTTAAGAAGTGATACCCACACCAGCTTTACAGCTGTAAACAACTTGACCCAGGGTATATTATCTTTACTTGTGACACATTTTTTAGAGGACATTAATTCAAATGACATAATTTATTTCTCTTCATCTGCTTTTTGCAATACCCACCCTCCACAAATAGACACATGGCAATGTAAAACAATTTCAGTATGTGAAAAACGTATTGCAGTGGTCCAATGTGTACGATATCCTTGTATTCTTTCACATTACATCAAGAAAATCATATATACTTTTTGAATCATTTCTACTTTTACTGAAAAGTGTAATATACACCATTAAAAATATTACCATAAAAGTCAAAGGCTAAACAAATCCCTTGACTTTTTGATTAATTCATTCAATGCACATTACCCAATCTTTCATTCAGTTTAAACCAATACTAGACTAGGACCACATGCTCCTTCTTGATTCCTTATGCTTCACCTGTACACACAACCAGAATAAGTCTAGCATCATGTGAGCTCACCTTGCTTATTACTAGCATCATTTACTTTTATTTCCATAGAACGTTCATATTGACTACCCCACTCATCTTTACACTGTATAGAGCAAGAAAGCTTTTTGGGTTCATTGTGTTTCCATCAGATCTCAAAGCTTTTTGGCAATTAATATTTGTAAAGTGGGTTAATGAATAAACTATGAGTCAAAGCCATAGGAGCAGAAAAATAGAAAGAATCTTTGATATTAACAAACTTATAAAGCACTAACAGTTTTTAATCCATGAATGAATTTTTAATAAAATATATTTATTATGAGTAGTTTGCCTGTATAAATGTATACAAACCACAGACATTCATGCCAGTGGGGGCCAGAAGATTGAAACATCATTGGGAACAAACTCATGTTTGTCCCTTTTCTTGCCTATAGAAAAGCAACATTTTTTTCTTTCTATCTTTAAGGAATATTTATAAAAAAGATTCAGTGGTTTCTGAGGAAAAGCAAATAGTCATAATTTTAAAATAGAGAGGTGTGAGGCCTTGAATGGGGAACAGGAAAATGAGTTCTAGTCTTAGTTCTGCACCAGTAGATTTTGGAACGGCTCTGGTTACTCTTTCACATGTTACACCAGGGCAACATGTTCCATACTTTTAGAACTCTGATTTTAATGATTTTATTGAAGTTAAACACTGTACTGTTTCTATTTTTGAAACTTTAAAGATATGTGGCCTTCTAGGATTGTGAATTGCTTACTACTATTGGAAATAGTGTATTATATTTAAATCAGGACTTTTAAAAGCATTAAACTATTCTATAAGAACACTCTTTCATGTTATCATTTAAAAGAATTTGGCAGTCATATGCATAGCGTTGATAAAATTCTAACAGTGACAGGAAGGAAGTTGAGGAATGTTGGAGATTTTGGGAGTCACTCCCAGAATTACCATGATGATTTCATTTCCCCTTCTCATTGTCATCACTGTTAAAATAGCAGGTGCAATTTGTGTTACATTCTCATTACAAGCTTGAATAAGGTATCAAGATTTTAATGTGTAACATTCTCAAAGAATTAGAGAACGTGCTGTACTACACTGACCTTTTCAATATTCCATAGACATGGATTGCAGGAAATCACTTTTGAGAATGTGTTTATACCCTCCTCCAATCTCTCACCAGCTATTAATTTGCCCACATTACCTAGGGAAGGGGACAGTAGAAATGTTCAAACAGACAGCTGTAATTAGAACAGAACCTTCTAACTGTGAATTTACACATATATGTATAAAAATATACATGTGCCCAACCACACATGAAAATAATACAGTATCCAATGCATGTAACAACTCTATAGCTTCAGAGCATTACATCTGGAATGTTATAGCACATATCAAAACATTTAGTTCTCTAGTCTGTCAATTTTTTGCACTCTCATGGACAATGGAAATCCAAATATTTTTAATTACTGAATGGGATATAATTCATGCACTTGCTAGTAAACTCTCCTACTTAAGCATTGAAAATTAGAAGTTCAGTTGATACTAAAGAGAGCAATGTACTTAGGTTAAATAGCTTTAAGGAATCCTTTAGTTTCACTTTTTCTGAAAGACTAATGGCAAAAATAATCCAACACAAAATCTTAACAACTTTAAAAAATCATTTGTCACTGCATCCTTAATTAAAACATTTAACTGAATTGAACTTTCTTCTCCAACTTTCTTACTATACACATACCTATTTTACAGACACCTAATACAGATTTCCAAATTTTAATATAGATTTTAAAGACTGTAATTTCTTGTATTGTCTTTATGAATTTTGATGGCTTAATTGCTATGTTATGGTTGAACTTATCAGAAAGCATGGAAGTGTTAATTAATTTGTACATTGGTTATCTATGAATTCATGCAAAATTTAACATTTGCTCTGGAAGAAAATAAAATCCATGTTTATTATATTACATAAAAGTTAAAGAATGATTTAAAATTATTAAGTCAAAAAACATATAATCTAAGTTTAAAACATTTGTAAGGTACATAAAATAATTTTTTATTCCAAAATTCTACAAAGCAGCAATTTAAATCAGAATAAATTAGTGATGGATCTCGGGAGCATGGGACAATGTGTGTGTGTGTGTGTGTGTGTGTGTGTGTGTGTATGTGTGTGTGTGTGTATGTATGTATGTATGTATAATATGTGTACAATTAAAAGTTATTTGGCAAAAGTTGAAATATATGAAGTAAGTATACAATGGACTTTATAATAAAATCACATTTTGCAACCATTCCTTCAAACTTATGTCACTTAATGACATCCTGTTCTTGGTTCTAAGTAGAAATTTTTCCTAATAATCATTATTGAAAAAATTCTAGAAATTGAGAATGTACTATTACCTGATATGGTATCATGCACTGTTTAACTCAGCTACAGTTCTATTTAATAAAACCAGTGCTATTAATTGAAATGCATTACATAATTATGATATATTTTACAATTCATTGAGTAATTCAGGGACTGATTTTATTATTGAGTCTATCAATAAGCTAAACATGAAAGAAATTGTTTCATTTTTGTGTATTTATAGAAACAGAAGGTATGGATATTACTATGCTGTATTAAATGGGAAGAGTTACTTCAAGGTATTTGAACCAATATAAAAAATATTTATAGTCTCATCATAGTGTAAAAATATTCTTTAAAATTTACACATAGTCATTCTCTAATTAGCAGATTATATCATTAAAATGTCATCATAAATTTAAAATAAAATAAGTTGGAAATAGACATCACTTTTTTTATGCTGCTAATCACCATAGGTTAGGACTTCACAGTTGTATAACCTCCGAGTTTTGATGCTACTTTTTGCTTCCCAACCTTACCCAGCCAGTATTCCATTGAATAGCATAACATGGAAAATTTTGATATTTCAGAATTTAGAGTCTCGCTTCTACTGTGAGGGTGATTTTTGCATTGCAATAGGGCTAAAATAGGCATGCTAAAAACAATTATCCGTGTGCTACATATACTGAGAAGGTGCATAAGACTGAATACCTACCAAGAAGGCTATTTTTTAACCAAATTTCTGTTTTCTGTAGTTCAAGCTCCCTTTGTGTCCTTCCCAATGATTTCAGCTTCTGTTCAGATATTCATATACCGAATTTTAATGGTATACATTTTAATTATTCTATGCTATTACCCATCATTGTAATTTTCAATGAACAGTAAAAACCCCAAGGCATAAGAGTTATTTTTTATATATAAAGGAATAACCTCTTCTAGGTATTTAAATGCCAAAGTAAGTCAATCAAACTATAATTGACTCTAATTGGGACTCCCACAAGCTTTTCATATTTTATAGAAAGTATCTGAAGTTAAAAAGAGGTGAAAAATTCAACTATAACTTTAGATCTTCTAATATTTCTAAGAAAATAATTCAAAGTATTAGCCACAATAAACCAGAGATAGCTCCATTTTTAAAAATTCACCTGATTTTCTCACAAAATCATGTAAAGTGATAACTTCTGTTATGTTTAGGCACCTAAGTGATTTAAAAATCAGATTTCAAGCTGAACATGAAACTTAGTTCATAAAATGATTCATTAGAATACACTAAGTCATCTGTACATCTTCCTAACTGAATAGCACACCATGTAGAAGTTAGGTCTGTTTCTTCCTCCCAATACCATGTTCCAAGAAATAAGATTCAGACAGACAGTATATTTACAAAAACCTTTGCAATATAGCTAGACTCTTCTCTGATTAACTCATAACATAAAATAGCCTGTTTATTCTAACCTAAATTCTGCCATGTGGCGGTTTACCTGTGTTCAAGCACCATTCCTCTTGTGGGATTACAAACTTGTACAAGAAAAACTGTAAATGGGACTTTTAGTCACCTGTAGTAATTGACATCTCAGAGGCTTGATGCTTTCTTGTTCTTTCTGATTTCTGGCTAGCTGGTTCAACTCAGCTGTTCTGGCTCAAATGTCTGTCAAAGCTGATTGATTCAATCTCATTTCTATTGGCTTCTCACAGAACTGCTCTGTTTAGCCTCAGACTAACTCTGGAAATGTGTTCTAATATTTTGGCTCCTTCTTGTTCTTTGGCTTCAACTGCCTCTGCTGCCTTGCACTGAATGGCACGAATTCACAAAAGAACTCATCCCCACTGCACTGTATTTACTGCACTGACTCCCAACTGACTGACTAAAATCTAATGGAACTGACTGGCTGAACTGCCTTCACTCTCTCTGTGATTCTCTTTAATAGCTTTTCTCCTAAGAGTTGCGCATATCCTATCTCTGACCCATTCTGTCAAGTTTTTCTCTAACTCCTCACTTTGTCTGCCCCTCAATTAGATGTCATTGTTTGGGATTAAATGTTTGTGCTAAGGGTGTGTCTTTATTGTAACCAGATAACACAGTCCTAGAAGGTCTTTGGATATGATCAGCCATGTTTATAGGTTAAAATTCCTCTGCAGTAATGATCCTGAGTAAACAGAAAGCAGAAAACCTGGAGGAACTGGGGTGATTAAGCCCAGTGATACCTTTCACAGAACAATGTAATTGTGCAAATTGCCCTGTTGACTTTCGTCTTGCTTTGATCCAGAATGTTTCCCTGTATTCTAATACCAAACATTTGGAACTGTTAAGCATATTCTGTGTCATCGTACATCGAAACTTTGTAGTAAGTTGTGTAGCAAGTATTGTAGAATTAAGGAATTTAAGTTTCAGAACAGCTTAATTTTATTAGATATTTTCTTTTCAAATGTTATCACCTTTCCCGTTCCCCCCTAGAAACTCCCTATTTCATCCCCTTCCCCCTGCTTCTATGAGGGTGTTCCCTCACCCACGCACCTACCCACACACTCCTGCCTCCCTGCCTTCAAATTCCTCTCCACTGGGGCATACATCAAGTCTTCACAGGACCAAGGGCCTCTCCTCCCATTGATGCCTGACAAGACCATCCTCTGCTACCCATGCAGCTGGAGCCATGAGTCCCTCAATGTGTACTCTTTGGTTGGTGGATTAGTCCCTGGAAGCTCTGGGAGTTTGGTAGGTTGATATTGTTGTTCTGCATATGGGGTTACAAACCATCTCAGCTCCATCAGTCCTTTCTCTAACTCCTCCATTGGGGAACTCGTGTTCAGTCCAATGGTGGGCTGCTACCATTTGCCTCTGTATTTGTCAGGCTCTGGCAGAGCCTCTCAGGAGACAAATATATCAGGATCCTATCAGCATGCATTTCTTGGCATCCACAATAGTGCCTGTGTTCGGTGACTGTGTATGGGATGGATCCCCAGGTCACTCTCTGGATGGACTTTCTTTCAGTCTCTGCTCTACACTTTGTCTCTGATTTCCTCCCATGAGTATTTTGTCCCCTCTTCTAAGAAGGACCTAAGCACTCACACTTTGGTCTTCCTTTACCTTGAGATTAATGTGGTCTGTGAACTGTATCTTGGGTATTCCCAGCTTTTGGGCTAATATCCACTTATCAGTAAGTGAATACCATGTGTGTTCTTTTGTGACTAGGTTACCTTACTCAAAGGGATATTTTCTAATTCCAGCCATTTGCCTAAGAATTTCATGAATTCATTGTTTTTAATAGCAGAGTAGTACTCCATTGTGTAAATGTACCACATTTTCTGTATCTATTCCTCTGTTGAAGGACATCTGGGTTGTTTCCAGCTTCTGGCTATCATAAATAAGGCTGCTATGAACATAGTAGAGCATGAGTCCTTGTTATATGTTGGAGCATCTTTCGGTATATGCCTGGAGGTAGTATAACTGGGTTCTCAGGTAATACTATGCTATGTCACTTTTTCTGAAGAACTGCAAAACTGATTTCCAGAGTGGTTGTACCAGCTTGCAATCCCACCAACAATGGCGGAATGTTTCTATTCCTTCATGTTCTCACCAGCATCTGCTGTTACCTGAGTTTTTGATCTTAGACATTCTGATTGGTGTGAGGTGGATTCTCAGTGTTGTTTTGATTTGCATTTCCCTGATGACTAAGGATGTTGAACATCTCTTTAGGTGCTTCTCAGCCATTCGATATTCCTCAGCTGAGAATTCTTTGTTTAGCTCTGTATCCCATTTTTAACAGAGTTATTTGATTCTCTGGAGTTGAACTTCTTGAGTTCTTTGTATATACTGGAAATTAGCCCTGTATAGGATGTAGGATTGGTAAAGATCTTTTCCCAATCTGTTGGTTGCTGTTTTGTTCTATTGACAGTGCCCTTTGCTTTACAGAAGCTTTGCAATTTCATGAGGTCCCATTTGTCTATTGTTGATCTTAGACCATAAGCCATTGTTCTGTTCAGTTTCCCCTGTGCCCATGTGTTCATGACTTTTCCCCACTTTCTCTGCTAGTATTTTCAGTGTATCTGGTTTTATATGGAGGTCCTTGATCCATTTGGACTTGATCGTTGTACAAGAAGATAAGAATGGATGGATTTGCATTCTTCTACATGCTGATTGCCAGTTGAAACAGCACAATTTCCTGTCTTTTTTTCCAAAGGATGATTTTAGCTCATTTGTCAAATATCAAGTGACCATAAGTGTGTGGGTTCATTTCTGGGTCTTCAATTCCATTCCATTGATCTACCTGCCTGTCACTGTTCCAATACAATACAGTTTTTCTCTACTCAAACGATAAAGAGGCTGAGAAACAAATTAGGGAAATGACACCATTCACAATAGTCACAAATAATATTACATGCCTTGGTGTGACTCTAACCAAGCAAGTGAAAGATCTGTATGACAAGAACTTCAAGGCTCTGAAGAAAGAATTTAAAGAAGATCTAAGAAAATGGAAAGATCTCCCATGCTCATGGATTAGCAGGATTAATATAGTACAGATGGCCATCTTGCTGAAAGCTATCTACAGATTCAATGAAATCCCCATCATAATTCCAACTCAATTTTTCATAAAGTTAGAAAGAGAAATTTGCAAATTCATTTAGACTAACAAAAAACTGAGGATAGTGAAACTATTCTCAAAAATAAAAGAACATCTGGAGGAAGCAGCATCCCTGACCTCAGGCTTTTGTTTTTTTAACTGTTCCTACTGAAGAACTAGGATGGATTTGAAGTTGGATTAAGTGCCTTTTGCATTGTGATATAGCCATAAGACTATGGTGGCTAGGGAGTAGAAGTATTTATTTTTATTTTTATTTTTATTTTTTTAAGTGAAAATGCTCCCAATCGTAACAGGCACTTGAATACTTGGTTCCAAGTTGAAGGCATTGTTTGGGATGTTTAAGTGGTGTGAAATTCTGGAGGAATTACATCACTAGATGTTGGATTTAGAGGTTTCTAAAGCCTCAACCCATACACTGAGCACCTGCTGTTGCTTTTTTATTTATTTTTTTCTTTCACAATGTGAGCTCTTAACCCTCTGGAAACATAGGTTCCAAAATAATAATTTTCTTCTGTAAGTTTTTTTTTTGGTCATATTATTTTACCAGATAAATAAAGCATAACTAACATAATATACATGCATATACATATGTAATTCAAATATGCATATAAAATTCAGAGTCTAGATTTGTACACTCTCTCTTTTTTCTTTATGTAAGAAGCGAGAATTTACATATTACTCTGAGGCTGACATTTCTGACCATAAGTATGAAAGCAAATGCTGGTATATGTATTCAGCTACATTCATGGAGATTCTATATGATCAGAAAAGAGATTGGATCAGGTATTTACATTTACATACTGAGAAGATTCATTATGGCCAGGAACAATACATTTATGGTATCAATTAATTTTATATAATAAATTTATACATTAAAAATTTTAAATATTAAAATGGTTGAGAAAAGATTATATGTTTATAAATATAATTTTAGTATAAATAGTTTTAATTAATAACATTTATCTGTTAATATTATGGTATCTGATATACTTCTTTCTCTACTCATTTCTCTTCTTATATCAAATATAATTCTATAGTGTTATACTCACAGTATTACATCAAATTAACACTAAAATAGAAATTTTATGTCCATGACATCCACAGAATTTTTATTTTACAGTTTAAAACAGTATTTTCCCACAGAATAATTTATTTTGTATTTCTGATGGAATCACAAGAATGGTTTCTTATATACCTAAAGAGAGCTCTGTGTTGCATAGAAATATGGAAATGGTAAACATTTCCTGTTTAATTTTTAAATATTGAAATATTGGCCAAAAAAGTCAAGAAAAGAGTCAATAAGTTAGGGACTATAATGCTCTAAAAAGTAAATGAATATTATTTGGATGAATTTCTAGTTATCAACAAGAAAATGTTATTTTATACTGTAAAAGAAAAAGAAAATTCATTGCTGAATATTAAACATGCACAGAAGAAATAAATGCACAAATGTCACTGGAGGGGAAGGGGAGAACTGTCCTCTAACTTCAAGTAAAGAGTGAGAGGTTAATACTTAGGTTGACTGATCAGCTAATAACTCTGCAGGTAGTTTTGTTATGTATACTACGATGGGACTATGGAATTCAACACAAAATGTTAAAATATTTCTTGTAACTCAGTCAAGACAATCTTCCAGGGTTGTGAAGAAGAATATACCAAGCTCTGCTACTGAGATATGTTGGTTAATAAGCTAATGAATCAAACCAAAACATACACAAAACAAAGCAGAAAACAAACAAAACAAAACACAATCCAAATACTTCTCAGAATTATGTTAGAATTAAAATAAGTAGAAACTATAGAGACCACCTTACAAACTATGCTCTACTCTTAAGTTTACTCAAACGTTGTCTTAAACATGTGATTCATGCTTCTTGGAAAAGAGAGCAAGATCACTTTTGAGTGCTCAGTTGTAAATATCCCTTTGCATAACCACATTAATGATCAAATATTAGGTTACCCTTTTGTGACATTTTCTGTGCTTTAATTTTTATTTAATTGAAAGTTTGCTAGAACTGCTGTAACATTTAGCAGCATGGCTCTGGGAAGGACACACTCTGTTTTCTTAAGTACATATTTATCCACCAGGCTAACATTTTAAGATAACTGTGCCATCTGATAAGAAAATTTTATAGATTTGATTTTAATGTGTAAAGTTCTACTTTCTACTTATCATTCGTTAACATAGGTAATAATTAACAAGAGATTAAGTCAATACCGGTTTTCACTTTAAAAGATGTACCACAGCATGAAAGGGACCAATATTCCCATATCTCACAAGAGAAAATATTATAGAAAGCATTGATTTTGATTCAGTGAAGGTTTTATACTTTCCCATATACAAAATTTTATATTTTCAATTATCTCTGTGTCTGTGTGTGTGGTGTATTTTGTTGTTCTTTAAAGAACTTTCATGAATGTGCTTTTTCTTTTTATTTACTGCATATTAGGACACTTGATTTTGTAAAAGTCCAACAAGGCTATGTAAATATGAAGAGCACACTATTTTAATAACAGAGGAGCAATCTAGTGTAATAGTGCATAGATTGACTCTGAGAACTGAGACTTATTTCTTTGCAGTTCTTTTGCTCTTTGGCTGAGTTGTTAAAAGCAACAACTCAAAGAAATAAAAAGAAAGAGAAAAGAAAACTAAACAATGGTGCTTCTTTGGTCCAAATACAAGAGAAGGGTTCATCTCCAGCTTAAATAAAATTGCATGAGCTCATGAGGAATGTCAAAGTTAACAGCTCAAGACAGAAGCTCAAAAGAAGAGAGCAACTCCTAGGACCCAAGGTTTTCTGAATATGAAACAGATATTTTTGCAACTTATGCTGCTGGGCAGTGGTAGGACATACCTTTAATTCCATCATTTCAGAGGCAGAGGCAGGTAGATATCCAAGTTAGAGGCCAGCCAGGACTATAGAGTCAGTTCCAGGACAGCCAGGGCTACACAGAGAAACCCTGTCTCAAAAACCCAACAACATCAACAAACCAACCAACCAAACATCCATACTTCCATCATAACATATATATACTGCTTTATTATGTTGATTTCTTATTTGCTCATTGAGCGGTAATAGTAGTAAATCGTTAGACAGCCTGATACAGCCCCTCATAAGCACTCTTACTTAGAATCCTAGAAAGAAGAAAAAATAATTCACACATTCCCCTTGTCTCAGTAGCCATTGATTTTATCATTTTGAATCTAGTATTTTGAGTCTATGACCTACTACATCTTTTACCTTCATGTTGTTGTGTTTGATTGGATTTATCAAGCAAACAGGGAACACACATGTGTGTATAAATATACATATGGTGTTTATGTATATATATATATATGTGTGTGTGTGTACCTGTACATGTGGTGTATATGTGTATATGTGTGTATATGTGCATATGTATATATATATGTTTATATATATATACATATGCACATATATATGTACATATGTATATTTGTATACATATATATATATAAGTATAGCAGAGAGGATTATGGAATGCACAAATTAAATCATGTTGTCCTATATTTGAGCATTGCCAATGAGCCATTCTAATGTCATCCCTGATTCTTATTCCCTAAGTTCCACAGCACAGGTCAGAACTTCTTTATTCCATCTATTCTTATCCTCAAATATGTTGAAGAAATTGTCAAAGGTTTCACAAAGAAGAGGTAAAATAGCCTGGTCAGGTTGTGACTAAACCTTTTCTCATCCATGTGAACTCTTTTATTAAAAAAGGTCCCCCAAGCTTGGACCCAAGAGCCAGGCTTAATTAAGGTTATTTGGTTTTAGGTTAGAATATGAATTGCCTCCTCTCACTCCAAGGCCTTACCTACCACTGACAGGAAAGAGAACATCTAGGCAGTCATTTTTTTTCTACCGAATTTGCCTCTTTTTCCTCAAATAATTAATTTAATTAGGCTAACTTAGTGACCCTTTTCTTGCTCTTAGCTATAGAATTTTTTTTTTAAAAAAATCAAGGCTCATATTTGCCCTTTGATAGTTAGAAAAACTGCAGTGACATTTTTTTCTCTGCAAAATATATTTTTCACAGACTTTTTTTCATCA
>JADRCH010000184.1:2185909-2260498 GCA_019843965.1 Rhynchomys soricoides | reverse complement strand
ATAAAAACACCAGAATGACATGTTTAATATGTAATTATTCCTCTAAAATATCAAAAGTAGGTTGAACAATTTATCAATATCAGGTGTTTTTATGAAATTTATCACTGTAGTTGACATTAGCTTCATAGTAACTATGTTGGGAGATCAAGGTCCTCTCTACTACAAGTCTATCTGTCTATCTGAAGCTAAAACTCTCCAGATTAAAATATAGTACGTGATTCAAAACCTTTTGATATATTTACCAGAATTTCTTGAAAAGCAAAGAAGTTAGACTCATATAATTCAGACACAAAGATATGCTATTTGCATATGTACATGAAATCTCTTTCTACCTGTTATATGAGTATATTCATTGACATTACGAATATAATTGTAGTTGAATATGCTGTTTGTTTATGAAGATAGCTTTTGTGAATCCTGTAAAATACATATCTCATCTACCTTAGTACTATCAGTATATGATTGAGATTTGTTGTGAGTCTATTCTACCATGATCCCTGACTGCTACCCCCAAAACACAGGATGCTACAGCCTCAGCAGTGATAACCAATATCTATGGCTAATATTAAAAGTTACCAGAGTTGAGTATGAAGTAGTTTTTCAATATTGAGACACAACAGAATAATACTTCTCAACTATTTCTAAGTAAAATAATCTGATCCCTGTCAAAACAAATTAGAAAAGTAGTTCTCAACCTGTGGTTCATGTACCCCTTGGGAGACATGTATCAGACATCCTATATATCAGATATTTATACTATATAATTCATAAGAGTAGCAAAATTACAGTTATGAAGTAGCAGCAAAATAATTTTATAATTGGGGATATCACTACATGAGTAATTGTATTCAAAGGTCACAGCATTAGGAAGATTGAACACCACTAAATTAAAAATTGTTGATACTTCAAACATTTATGTGAATGAAAATATTTTAAAGTACTCTCAAATTAATTAATTTATATTTATTTCTATTGGTGATGTAGCTGTAGTCTAAATATTGAACATGTTTGAAGCTGTGCTGAGTTCAACCCAAAACACCCATATAAATAATAAGTAAATAAATAAATAATTAGATAGATAGATATATAATTAAGTAAATAAATGAAATATATAGAGGGTTTTATTTGTCTATTTTCTGTTTTTTTTTTTTCATGTATCTTTGATGCAGTTGAGGAAATTGTAACTTAATTTGTACATATACCATGAGATTCACCATGAGATGATAAAAATTTAATCTCAATCCAAAAGTGGATGAAGGGCTATGGCTCTGTGTTTATACTTTCTAATTTATCACAAATAGTATAATAATAAATTTATAATAGAAAGCATTATTGTATTGGATTTTCTATTGATAATATCATATCCCATAAGAATAGACTAAAGAATAAAAAATACTTATTTCTGTAGCTTTGGACAATTGTCATTGCCTATTACAGAGTCATTGAGTACTTATATTCCTATATTTTCTTTCCCCTTTTCTTTTTCCTTAGTAAACAGGTTTAGCTCAAAACTTGTTAGTTCAAAAAATAGAGAAATGGAAAGGAAATATCTACTTTCTCTTTTCTAATGAAAATACTTTAAAGGGAAGTGGTTCACTGGCAAGGCTTCAGAAGACACAAATGTTACTTATGGACTTCTGTTAGTATTTTTCACAGGATGAGTGTTTTTTGTTTTGACAATGGTGAATTTACATTCTTCCTTCCTTATGAGCTGCCTTTTCACATAGTCTAGCCATGGCATATGGTCAAGTCTTGATTGTTTGTTAATGGATTAGCAGCTTTGTCGATTACCCATGTGCACTTGGAGATGACTCACAATGTAGCTGAACAGCTGTTCACACATCTGTCTTCTCCTAACCTTCATGGAATCCCCACAGAGACTTTTCTTCTCTATGAGCTCATACAACTGTTCATTTCTACTGTCATCCAAAACAGCTTTGCCTGATCTGGCCTCCAGCCTTGTGGGTTGAGAAGTAAGAAAATAATCAGATATGTTTTACATTTCCTGTTATTGAACTTATTGTTTTTACAAAAGTAGATTGTGTGTGTGTATTGTCAGCTGAGTCCCACCCCAGGATACATAGTGTTATATTCAAGAATATTATGAAGTTACATGACTAAAGAGAAAAGTAGAGGAAGTCATAAGGACTTCAGCAAAGTACCCAAAAGAAACATATAGAATTTACACAGTGTATAATGGTAATATAAAAACATACTCATAAAGTTTTGGTGTTCATGTCTTTCAACGATTGGAATGACAGTCTTTCATTTTGATTGTGTTTGACTTGAGTTAACAGCCAGGCAGCGCACTATGGTAGAAATGATGTGAGATCTATATGTTATGCAGCTTCAGCCCAATTTTTGAAAAGATAACGCTTAACAAAAGGAGGCATCACGAATTCAGTCAGCTTCAAGACCATAAAACATAGGAATCCCCAATAAGTGTATGCTGAGATATACCTTGAAAATCTGAAACAATTTATAAAGATAGAGCTAAACAGCCAGCCAGCCTCCATCCATTCCAATTTCTCTGTTCTCAACCCCATCAGCCAGGGTCATAAAATACTTGCCAAACTCTGCTGAATTTCAGAACCTAAGAATGAAATCTGCTAAAGAGCACATCTTAAAACATTAAAGTTGCAGATCTATTGTATAACAATGAATGCATTCTTTACTATTTCAATTCACACTCTTCCACCTGGTTTTCCAACTTGACATACCTTAGAGAGAAACACTTTCAGTGATATTTTCTTAAATAATATTTGGCCTATGTATATATTTACATGAAATTTTCTTGAATATTGATTGTCATAGAAGGATCTAGCCATAGCAGGCAGCACTATCCTAATATAAGTGGTCCTGAGCTAAATAAGGATCCTACCCAAACTTTACAGTGAAAAAGCCAGAGAATAAAATATCAAGCAGAGTTCTTTCACAGTTCCTTCCTTTAGATTCCTATTTTGAATCCTGCTCAGACTTCCAACAATGATGGATAGTGACCTGCCAGAATAAACAAATAAGCCCTATCCTCCTAAAGTTGTGCTTATTCAAAGAGATGTAAACTATAAACAATCAAAGAAGGTCAAATATCTTGTCATCACCATCATTTAATAATCAGACAATTTACTGGTGGAAACATTGTGCAGAAGCACAATAGCATGTATAGCTCTGTTATAGTTAACATCAAGATGAATACACACACACACACACACACACACACACACACGTACCACTGACAGTTTTCTATACTGGCATGATTTATAAGGCATGCGTACCCTGCACTCCTAGAATATACAAGTTCAAATGAAGAAACGAATTATGGATAAAATATACAGTAACAAAAATGACTAATATATAGGATATGAAGTATAAGGTAAATTTTTGAACCAGAAAGTCTACCTTATTAGAGGTTTGATTGTTGAAGAAAAGGCAGAGATGGTCTTGATGACATTATTACCAGGTAGGTCACTGAGTTCTATGGCATTTCAGGACTCATCGTGATGAAAAAAATCTGAAGTGTGTTTATACACAGAAGCCATTATGTAAGCTGAGAAGAGTTCTGTGTACTCAGGATAGTTAGGTTCTCAAAAGTTTAATGAATTAAAAAATAAAGAAACCTAATAACAAAAACAAAAGGTTTAAACCTTTCATCAGATGACATTTGGACCCTAGGTTCTAACAATTTGATTGTTGCTGTGCCTGAGGGTAGTGACAAAGAAAATCTAGCTTATTGTCACCTTGTGCCATCTGTGTTCTCATTAGTGCCTAGTGGCAAGAGTTGGTTTTATTTGATAAATAATAAATTCAATGAGTCTCTGAAACTTTAAATACTGTGAAAGAGGGCAAAGAAGACAAGCAGAGGAAAAGAGAATGGAGCTGTGCCCTTCCCAACTTCATACCATGAACTATGAAGATTACTATTCCAAAGACCTATTCATACATCAAGTGGGGTTTGTTACACAGTATTTAGATGGTAGGAGCTAAAGAGATATCAGATATTGACTTTTCTGTAACACCTAATTATACACTATAATATATTACAAAGATTCCTTTTCCTTTTCAATCCCTGTCAAAAACATTGCAGATGGCTTGCATCTATAAATTTCTGCACATTTTACAAAGCTCACTAAGAGATGCTTACATAATGGTTATGGGCCTTTACGTAGCATTCAAAGAGCTCAAGGAAATGCACATAAGATTTGATTATCTGATTGTGTGTGTTCTTTGAATGTATCTGGGACAGAATGTCATCATCCACTAATGAACAATAGCATGTAATATCAAGTGAATGGATTTTAAAAAGACTTGGAATAATAAATCAATATATTAAACACATAATAAAATATTTTCATCCACTTCATTTTATTTTGCCCTAAAAACACTTCTCTATAATTATTAAGTACAATTTTAATAGATTTGTTTTAATGAATGATGGAAGTTAAGACATTAATGGTATTCAAAACTTAATATTCAAATTTTAAATACAGGATAGTCTAAAATTCCCAAGATACATAGTTTTGTCTGAAAAGTTTACATCAAAAAGATGGCACTAGCCTAGGTAAAAACTCTTGAAAGTTTATTCACTAGATCTCACCATTCAACATTTACAGACAAAAGAGATTTTCCCCTTTCTGGTTATAATTTAGTGCTTTCTGTAATTGTAGTGTGGGACATATGAATCTTTTAACTCTCCTAATTTCTTTGAACTTTATTATCATCATCATCATCATCATTATTATTATTAATGTTATTATTATTATTCTTTAATCTTCCTTTGCAGTCCAGCACTACCCCTATCCCAGTCCCCATGACAGCTCCCCATCCCATACTTCCTCCCTTGTCTCCAAGAGGATGTTCCCACCACCCTCACCCTCAACCCATGAGACCTTCCAACTCCCTGGGGCCTCAAGTCTTCCTAGGATTAGGTGCATCTTCTCTCACTGAGGCCAGATCAGGCAGTCCTCTGTTGTACGTGTATGCTGCCTGGCTGGTAGCTCAGTGTCTGAGAGATCTTGGTTGTCCAGGCCAGTTGAGACTGCTGGTCTTTTTATGGGGCCACTCTCCTCCTCAACTTCTTTTAGCTTTTCCATAATTCAGCCACAGGGTTCCCTGGCTTCTGTCCATTGGTTGGATTTATATATCTGCACTTGACTCTTTCAGCTGCTTGTTGGTCCTCTCGGAGGGCAGCCATGCTAGGCTCCCTCTCTAGCACACCATAGCATCAGTAACACCTGGAGCCTCCCATCAAACTGGAACTCAGTCTGGGCCTGTCACTAGACCTCCTCTCTCTCAGGCTCTTCTTCAATTTTGTCCTTACAGTTCCCCTAGACAGGAACAATTCTGGGTCAGAGTTCCTGACTATGGGATGCCAACCCCATCTCTCCACTTAATACCCTGTCTCCACAAGCTCTTTATCCCCATTGTAGGGCAATACATCTAAGGTCCCTCGCTTTGAGTCCTGAGCATCTCTCACCTCCCAGGTCTCTGGTAAATTCTAGAGGATCCTCCACCTCATTCCTCCTGAGGTTGTTTGTTTCCATTATTTCTGTTGGCCCTCAGGGCTTTGGTCCTTTTTATGCCCCTCCCCCCAATACCTGATTATATGTTCCCTTTTCTCTTCCCTGTCCCCCTCTCCCACCCAGGTCCCTTCCTCCCTGTGTACGTCCCCCTTCCCGTGATTGCTTTATTCTCTTTTCCAAGTGGGATTGAGGCATCCTCACCTGACCTTTGGCTTGTTTTTTATTTTTTTTTCTTTTATGTTTTTCGAGACAGGGTTTCTCTTTGGAACTCACTTTGTAGACCAGGCTGGCCTTGAACTCAGAAATCTGCCTGCCTCTGCCTCCTGAGTGCTGGGATTAAAGGCGTGTGCCACCACTGCCCAGCGACTTTGGTCTGTTAACCTTCAGTTCTATGTATTGTATCCTGGGTATTTTGTACTTTTTTGTTTTTTCTAATATCTACTTATTAGTGAGTATATACCATGCATATCCTTTGGGTCTGATACCAAAACTTCTTGAATCTTGAAATTTTCACCTCTTTGAGTATAATGAGCCTCATTTCTTCCTCCAGGAAGAAAGGGACATTTTAAATTTGAACAAATAGTTGCATAGACCGTTCAGGAAAGCGTATCAGCTTTTGTTGCAATTTGGATCTACCCAATGACTTCAATGGTGCAGCCCTTTAATACAGTTCCTCATTTTGTGATGACTCCCAACCATAAATTCATTTTTGTTGACACTTCAAAACTGTAATGTATGAAATGAAAATGCTACTATCTGTGTTTTCAAATAGCTTTAGGCAACCTTATGAAAGGGCCATTCAAACCCAAGGTTGAGAACCACTGCTCTAAGCTATTTGATGCCACCGATCCGTGTGTATACGATATTAGAACTGACAAAAGCAAGCACTGAGTGAAGGCCTTCATGTGGCAGCCTCTTCTATTTTAATGTAAATAGATTATATCTACCAGAAAAAGGTTGACATAACATTGAGACACTTTCAGTTACTATCTCACAACATACCCTTTATTTGCCCAGTCTCTATTACTCAGATTAACTGACCTTTATACAGTGTGCAAGTATTCTCTGACAAGTGCCTCTGCATTACCTTTTACCTCTTTACAAATCACTCTACTCCAATATTTTACATGGAATTAAAAAAATGAACTTAATTAACATCATCTTTATCAATAAGTTACCCTGGCACTAATCACACAAATCAAATTACTTTCCAAACCAGAGACACCAACCTTTACTTTTTCTCATAGCAAATAATACTTCGTGAAAGACTCCCCTTTCTTGAGTGATTATTTGTGGGTTATGTATGTGCTATCACTGAAAGGTGATGAGTTCATAATTGTCCAATATGTGGAATGATATTTGGCATAGAATAATACCTAATCAAAATATTTTTTAAATTTACATTTAACACATAATGTAATGGGTTTCAATGTATCATTCTAATACATATATAACATTATGATTTGTTCTTAGTTACTACCCTACTGACGTCTGCCATTTTATTCACTCTGTCTTGATTGTCACCTTCCTTTTCTAAAGTTCTCTCGTTGACTTTCTTGAGCCAAGTGTTACTTTACCCGCTATCATTAGCCTTCCCGTGGCCTTAGAGCTTTTCCTCTTTCCTCATCTTCCCCTTTCTACTTGGATGCCTGAAAACTGAATAGAAGATTTGCAAAGGAAGAAATATAAATGGTCAATCAATATTTATAAAAGTGTTCAATATTCCTATCATTGAAGAAATAAAAATTTAAAAAAGAATTGAAGTGTAAAACATGATTATTAATATTCCATATATCCTATCTACCTATATTTGTCTATTACATTTAAATATCTATTATTAATTAAAAATTATGTATGTAAAGTTTGTGTAAATGAGTACAGACACCATTATGCCAGGGATATTTGACCAGCTTCAAGCTGGAGTTACAGGTAGTTGTAAGCTACATGGCTTGGGTACTGGGAATCAGACTCTGATCCTCTGCAAAAATCTCTTCCATACTCTTACCTGTTCAACATTACATCATTGATCTGATTTTATAAACAAAAAGTTCAACTTCACAAAAAGTTTTCCCAAAGTCATGCTATATGTAACTGGCAGTGGTTCTAGGGCCAATTATATCTATCTACAAAGTACAATATTCATGGAATCTCTTCTATTGCATACCTGCTTATATTCAATGTCTTATGGTTATTTTGATTGTAACTTTTACTAATAATATGAGAAATATGATAAATTTCCATGCCATTCATCATCAACACACTTACTTTTGGAAGTATGTAGAAATAGCTCTTAATATATCAAAATATAACAATGCCAATACTATCATAATTTTTTTTAGTATCCAGTATACTCACAAGAAAAAATAGTTTGTTTTGTCACAAGGATTCATTTTAAGACACAGAAAATTGGATCAAAGCAAATGTTTTAGTATTGTATGATGACTGTACACAGAAGTTACAATGGGAACTGTACATTTGGGTGTAGGGTGAATTGGGGAGGGTGTCTCTGTTAGTGCCACTACTGAACAAGATGGATGAGAGAGTCATTGGAGGGTAAGCACTCATGATTGAGATCTGTACACTGTCTTTATTACCATTTTCCTTTCATTGAAAGTCCTTCTTCTATGATTTATTTTCATTGACATCTTTTGTTATTTTAAACATTGAGTGAGATGCAAATGTGACATTTAAATTTTCAGTGGGATGTTAATGAGGAACAGCTCAGCAAGGAGAGTATTTGGTATGGACTGGTGGGACAACTAGAAGAAGTTACTAGAGCAAAGGCTAACACATCTGAAGACAGTTTGACTGAAATAAAATGAAAGATCTCTCTCTCTCTCTCTCTCTCTCTCTCTCTCTCTCTCTCACACACACACACACACACACACACACACATATGCCAAATTACTTATGGAAACTCAGAATAACTAGAGAAATGAGTTCAGTGTGAATCTATTCCTTTAAATCTTTTGAAAAATACTTTATATTGAAGCATTTTTTTAGGAAAATATATTTTTCCTTTTTCAGATTTGAATGATAAGGCAGTATTTTGTGAGGGGAAAATGTAAACATTTCCTAAAGCAATGAAAAGTAGTGTAATTCAAAAGTTTAAGGCAGCAGTAGTAGCAAAACACTGCTGTGACAGAGATCACGTGAAGATAAATGGAATGCCTCACCAGGGTTTCATTTGGAACTTTCCCTGTCTCCCATGCCTCCATGTGTCCTATTGAAAGTATTCAGACTAAAAACACACAGCATAGTGTAGAAGATAGAAATAGACTTAATATAGAGCAAAGTGGGGCGCTCCTTAGATCTAAGAACACACAGTAGCCTAGAGATAATTGTGCCCACATGCATTTTAAGCAGCCTTTATACTTACGCGATTTCTCTAAAACAGATATGTAAGGGATGACTTTATGTCAGCGTTATTGGAAGGTACATTTTGGATGCTTTTATAGGAGACAATGGTATGGATTCTTCTTTAGAAGAAAGCCTACAACTGATACTCATAAAGTTTAGATGGCCATCTATTAATGAGCTCCCAGAGAGTTCATATAGCTTTATCTCCACATATAGCTAGAGCTATGACTCAGATGCCTTTTTATTAACTAGTATATGGAGTCCTCAATTTTTTAGTTCTTGGTTGTACACAACAGTTATTAGAGAGGAATACCCTGTTCTCAATGGTCATTAAACCTCCAAAATCTAGCTAGTTATTTATCGGCTCTGATGATAAGATAAATCTGGGAAGGCAGAGAGCACAGAGCAGCTCAGGCATTTACTCAGGTATCATCACTTGTTTCACAATGAATAAAGCATCAGGTCAAGGATAACCATCCATACCCGAAGTCAATACCATTTGCACTCTGTATTGTTTATTTTAAAAATTATATTTTTACATTTATTTGTTACTTTATTTATTGACTGTGTTGGCATTGCCTGTGTATGTGCATGCATGCGTACATGCATGCATATGTGTTCTTGTAAACCGGAATGGCACTTGTGAAGGATATAGGGCAGAAAATTTGCATGATTCAATTCTCTCCACTACGTGAGTTCCAAGAGTCAGATGCAAGTCATCATGGTTGACAGAAAACACCTTTACGCACTAAGCTGTCTGTCCCATTTTCCACTTTATATTTAATCAAAGAAATAAAAAGAAGCCCACAGGTTGACAATACTTTGACATTGTTCTTCCTGAGAATCTCCAGTTTAGCAAACTTATCTATTTCATGTCCATAAACTGCAGTAATATGCAAACATCCAATGATGGATGTTCTCTCTGGCTAACTCTGTCTTTCTGGCTATTTCCCTCTGTTTTTGTGTCTAATTCTGTATCTGTTTTTGTCTCTCTGCTCTCTCCTCTTTCTCCTTTCAGTAGGGCCTTCTCTCCCTCACTCCTTACCTCTGCTTTTGTTATGCATCCAGGTTAATGCTATGAATATACAATTTTTTCTAAAAAAGTGAAGTCTCTACCTTATTATTCTTGATTCCTAATCAGCTCAGAAAGACAGCATCCGGAACATTTCTCTAGGTTTAAAGTTCAAAAGTAACACATTTACATGCCACAATTTTTCCTGTGTGGGTGGCATTCTTCCTTCCCCACAAATGAAAGGGTAGGAACAGGAGAATTAAGCAATTTTTCCCAGGGTTCCCTAAAAGATTCTCAAAAGAATCTCCAACCCCCCCCCAGTCATATCACGGCTTCATCTAAGTACCTGTGGTCCTTGAATAATTCTACCAGGTCTCAAGCAACTTCATGATCAGGCACTGCATATTGCAGGAGAGAATGCAATTCTGGGTTACAGAATACAAGGCATTTTTATTTAAAATACCTGTATTAGTTGGTCTAATTTGAGTAGAAGTAGATTTTAGTTCAAAATAGTCCAAGCTAGATTCAAAGACATTGGTGTAGCTAGCTATCTTTAAAATTCTCTACTCTTAAAATTATTTAGGTTTGTCTTCTAAGGAAACAGAGCTTAAATGTGATATATATTCCTTTGATTTATAGCTTATAAGCTGGTAATATGCTTTTTTCCCCAAATATAAATTTAAATTAAAATAAAGGCAGGGACTTTGTCAATGTTCCACTTTCCAAGAATTCTCTGCATGCTAGCTGAATGTGTATCTGAAAGCAAATCTCTTGAGACTCAGGTTCCTCAATATCAAATAAGAATAAGAATACTATTTTTCATTATATAAATTCTATTAGAGAATATGCATAATGCACAGAAGATAGAAACGCATCTGACTTATAGCAAATGTCTTAGTGAAAATGATATTTAATTTATGACCTAGTCTTTTACTTTGCTACTTATTAGCCAAACTTAAGAAAATGTCTAATTCCCTTTGATGATCCATACTTCAGCTCAATCATATTTAGAGCTTTGTAGAAGATGCTAATGTGTCTGCATCTGTAATCACTGAAGAATGATGGTTACTGACCTGATGTTGCCTTCCATGTACACAAGCCCCTAACAATTTGACTTTTTTGGCTTTCTTCCACTCCTGATTCTTTGCTTCCCGGGAGTGGGGGAGCAACATAGTCTGATTGATGAGTTTAGACAAGGAAATGGGGCATGTAAAACCTACACATTCATTATATGTCTCCTGAAAGCTGTCTGAGTTTTAATCTCATAAGAGTGTGTTCCTCCATCTATGTCCCACAAAATTTTGAATTCCTCTATGGAGGGTGTTTATTTTCTATCAGTTTCTATTACTGGGTTGGTGAAATGTGACAAGTTGTATGTAGTAGTATTAACAGTTCTACTTGCTCTCAGTGGATTTCATAAGGTTTATGCATTAAACTGTTTTCATTCTGAATACATTGCTTAGGCGACCATAACAATGTACTTCAGAAAGGTAAAAAACAGGAACTTATTTTCTCATAATTGTAAAATCTAAATTTCCAAGATCAATATTTCAATAGATGAAATTACTCCTTTCTCATGGTATCTCCATGTGGCTTTGCTCTCTGTACATCCTTGGTGAATCTTATTATTATTTTATTCACCATACTAACTTAGAATATCAATTTTCATGACCTTAATAAATTCTAATCACCTGGGAAAGAATCTGGTTACAGATCTGGTCACTTTCTCTTGCTTAAAGTCAAGGTTGCCAACTTGTGAATTTCCTAAGTGTATTTAGTTCATAACAAGTTTATAATGGGTTTACATGTATTTCTAAATCCTGTATTTGGATAGAAGATGGATATATCTTATGTTGGTCTAAATGTCCTTACAACATTGTTTTCCTATTTCCATTGGACATTTCCCTACTAATATTTTACATGTCCAGAAGTCTCTATAGAAATTTCTTTTCATTAAAAAAAAAAAAAACCTGCCATAAGCACATAGTGTTAAATATAGTAATAAGCATAATGATAAAATTGTATCATTCAGGTTCATAGTTATATATTGAATTACCTAAGATAAGTAACTCATGAAGAAAAAAGAAAGCTTATATTGACTTAAACTTTTGCAGATTCAGTCCACAATTAACCAGACTAATTGATTTTATGTCCCTAAACAGTGGCAGCACATCTTCAAAGGAAGAATGCTACTCATCTCAGGATGGGGCAGCAAAACAGAGGGCATTTCAAATATATCTCCAAAATTATCAACAAGTTGTCACTAGTCTTCACAATTAAAGGTTATATCAGGTGCCTATCACACCACCCTGAAAACAAGACTTCACTAATGGACCATCAGAAAAAATTTTGGCGTACAATCTATTAAAGTAGACTTATAGATATCTTAAGATACTCCATTATCTGAGATACTTTGAATCAAAGAACCAATTTCTAGCCTCTCTGTGGGTGATATATTTCACATAGTATATAAATCAATATTCATTAGAGCCAGGACCAGAGAGACATGAGAAATAAGTGATTTGAGTCATTTCAAAATGAGTCTTTTGGCTCATTCAAACTAGCAAACTACACCCTAATTCCAGAGGGGAGAGTCTAGATGGAGTGAGCATAAAAACACAGAAAAGAGGCATTGCTTCTCATCTATTCAACTCTGACCTAATCAATCACTTTATTACTATTTCAACTTAGTTAAAGACTATACTTAACCATGAAGGTTAATGTTTACGTAATTTAAATTAGATGTGTAAATGGGAATGCACATGATAAGAAAATCCTTTGTTAAAGAAGTCCAAAATTCAAAAGGCACAAAATGAATTTACCTATCTGACTCTCTTCTAAGATGTATTAAATAATTAACTTAATATACTAAATGACACAAGCACATTTTCATTTTAAAAGGTCTGGAAGAAGAGAGAACCTTAGAGTGATATGCTACCATTCCGCACAATAGTTAAAAGCAAGGTATGGGATATTTACATGGCTTGTTCTGAAGTGCATATGAATTATGGCACTATAAAGAGGAATAAAACAAAACAGAAACTTCAAATATGAGCCTCAAATCAAAACACTGAGGTCAAAAACCTAAATTGCAGATGCTAATGTGATCTCAAGGAGCTTCCCCAATGGACAACTCTACAAAGGGATTCTAGGATTTTGTTGAATGCACTTTTTTATTCAAGAAAATGTCATGATACTCCGAGAAATACTACTAAAGGAAAGCAATGATGGAAACAACAACAATCAACCAATAATCCTGTAGAACATTTCCCTGCTGTATAGGTTGGGGTCCTAAGGATAATCTTATAATAATACTTATTACAATCATTAAGGCGTGTGTTATCACTGTTAACCTACAGATTAATAACAAAACAGTTTTGGTTTGTTTTTTTTTTTAAGGAAATAATGTGTTCAAAATCAAAGCAGAACGCATCTGAGTATGTGTCTTTTACCACTAACCTGTATTGTTACTACACCTTGCAACCAACTTCTGGGTAAATATAACAAAAGTAATAGATCTAAAATTTTACTTTTTTTGTAGTCATTCCTTTCATTGTATGTTAAGGATTTTTCAGGAATTTGTCTCCTAGCTGTATTATTATGTAAAAGAGAGAGAGAGACAGAGACAGAGAGAGAGAGAGAATATCTGACAAGGAGTGTGGGCTATAGACAGAGTTGCAAATATGAACTATCAACTATATTCTCTGAAAAATCATTGTGCCATAGAATGCACACTCCTCTGAAATAGGATACTGAATACAAGAAAACACCATGATTAATTTGATGTTTGCTATCCAGACAGCTTAATCAAAAGGAAAAAAAATCACACACACAAAGACATTTTATATATAAATTTATTTTAATCAAATCTAGTCCCTATTCAACCCCTCCAGTATGTCCTGGACCTCCAACTTAATCTAATAATCATATATTCTTTATTTATAAACATCTGAGTATGATTGCTGCTTTTCATAAGCACATAAGTATATGTTACCACTCACTAGAAAATGGGTAACCTACCATTGACAACCCTGTTGTACGATATATGATCTGTGAATCCCAAGATTATATTATTTACTGTCCACAAAAGCAAAACTATTTCTAGTTGTGGTATTTTTCACCACATATCTTTAATCAGTCTGGCTAGAATTATAGACATGTCTTTATTACATACCTTTAATCCCAAACATTGAATGTAAAGTTACTTTGTAGAAGGAAGCATTCATGTTTGAATGTGATGTTTAATTGAATATCAGACAAAGTGATGAATCAGAAAAAGATTTGACAAAATTAGATCTGCCAAACAGAGAAAAAAGGAAGCATTTTGAGGGATGAGAGAGAGAGAGAGAGAGAGAGAGAGAGAGAGAGAGAGAGAGCAGTTTTACTAGGACAGTTGTACAGAGAGAGGTTACATAGAAAGTATAAGCTAACCACAAATAAAGAAAGAAAAAGCCAGATAATAGGAAGGAACAAGAAGATAAGATCAGATTGCTAGAGTTAGTTTGCAACCAAGCAGAGCAATTCAGTCATAAGCTAAGAGGGAAGCCAGATTCAATCGGTCAGCTTAGAGGGGGAATTTGCACCAGAACAACTGAGTTGAACTAGCTAGCCAGAGTTCAGAAAGAACAAGAAAGAAATCAGCAATGAGTTTCAGATACTGAAAACTTTATAGGCCTAGATTAGATTGTGCTGAGTGTTAAAGCTTCCAGGCCTAGGCTATCAGACAGAGGTTGTAAGCCTCAGAGATGATACTTATTTCTGTTGATTCTTTTACACAACAGCACTGAAGAAAACTGTTGTTTCTCTTCTCATGGGGCCTTCCATTGATAATAGCTCCTGAGCTATTAGTCAGACATTGTCATAGCCTCTCTTTATGATAACATTTGGTCTGGCTTGACCTTGCACCACTGTATGCATGCAGTCACAACTACTGTGAGGACCTATATACATGTGCCTGCTGCGTCGTGAAAACTTTGTTTTATGGTAATCATTTGCAGTGAGTTGGCCTTCTAGTATTGTAATGCTAATTTGGACCCCAATACTGTTTCTCCGCACATAAGGCATTGAGGGACCCTGACCATAGTTAATTTGATTGGTAAATAAAATTGCCAGCAGCCAGTAGTTGGAGAGAAAAGACATAGGGAGGGTTTAGGTTTTCCAGGCTTGAGACCAGGGGGAGAAGAGAGGAGCTGTCATCCAATAGAAAGAATGTGCTGAAGGGAGGAGGAGAGCTGCAGTGGCATAGCTGGGCCATAAAAACAAGGCAGTGTGGTCTGACCAATTGGAGTTAAGATCAGCCCGATGGAACATAGAAATTAGTAAGTAATAACTCAGAGTTATCATCAGAAAAGCAAATTCTAACAGCATGGAGGATAGGCAGTTGCCCAGCTATTGTGCTGCTTAAGGCATACTAAAGTATAAAGGCTTAGTATGTGTCTTTCATTCATGAGCATAAATGGTCTAAGGCAGGAAGGACCCCCACACCTGGGTTTTTAATTTAATATCTTTACCACAAGCATCCATTCTATCTTTTACAATGTCTCTGCGCCCTCTTCTTTATTGAGCCTTGAGCCTTGGGAGGAAGTGCTACATGTCATCTGGGCCATAGCACTCCACAATCTTTTAGTCTCTGTTGACCAATTGTAATTCTCTGCATTAGTCACTACTTATTCTTAAAGGGAACTTTCCTAATGAGGATTAACCTTCCTCTATTACCTGTCTATCCATCATCTATCTGTCTATCTATCTATCAACTAACATCAATCATTCATCATCTGTTTCTTTCAAAATGTATATTTACATATAAATACATATTTATAAAATGAAACATTTGGAAACAGTTTAATGCTATGTCTATTTAGTAGAGTAATAGTAGTAGGTTCTACTACTTAAGCCCTAGCCAAAAGTTGTTGAGCCCAGTAATTGTGCCAGGCATGAATTCCATATTGTTGCATGGACCTTAAATAATATCAGAAAATTATCAGTTATTAGTTATAGTTCTAGCTTTTTCTTTCTTTCTTTCTTTTGTTTTTTTTTCTTTTTCTTTTTCTTGTCAACTTGACACAAGCTAGAGTTAACTGAGAACAGGAAACAAAAATTGATGAAATGCCACCATACTTTTGGCAAGCGTGTGTGGCAATTTCTTAATTATTTATTATTTTCAGAAGGCCCAGACCATAGGTGTTTATACTGTCTTCTAATTGGTGTTCCTGGATGTGATAAGAAAGCAGAATAAGCAAGGTATGGTATGGGGAGCAAATGAGTAAGTAGCATTTCTCCATAGGCTCCTCTTCGATGTCTGCCTCAGGGTTCCTGCCTTGAGTTCCTTTCCTGATGACCCAAGGTGAAGGATGACGATGACCTGAGAGTTGTAAGATGAAATAAATCACTACCTCCCCAAATTGTTGCTTGTAATGTCATTGTACCAGAGCAATAGACATGTTTAAACATGTCATAGCTCTCCTATTGGATTAGTGGGAACATTCTTCTAGGGCAGTCATTCTAAAAGTTTTCATACTTCGTAGATGGATAGGAGTGATCCTTGCCTGTTTCCTCCAGTAGCATGCAGATGAACTTCTAGCAGTAAGAAAGCTAGAAAATGGGGATGAAACCTCCAGGCTGGTGCTATTTTGCTTTCTCGATATTACATAACTCAAATATATGAAATCTTTAAGAATAAGCTTCAATCATCAAGTTCTGGAGAATAGGCAAAAACAAGAATAATCACCTGTAGTGACAAAGGTTGTTTAAGGCCCACTACTGATTAATAACTACAAATTATATAACCCAGTTTTTGAACTGGACTTTTTATATTTAATAGACAATGTTGCAAGGAGGGGTATTGTCCCCATTTTAGAATATCTCCATTTTAATTATTTCTACAAACTACATGTATATAGATTTATATATTTTGGTGTGCTTCTATAGTTGTAGATTCCCACATGACTTTTCTACAAGGTTTTAGTGTTAAGCGTCTCTCTCCACATTCACTGGGCTCTCCTGGTCACTTATCCCAATGCTCACCCAATCTGTACTACTCTGTTGTTCACTATTTTCCTTCAAGGTACCTGTGTTCTATCCCAGTTGCCTTGAAAAAGCAAATGTGGCTTACTCTGTGTTGACTGTCTTCCATGGACAGTCCTCAAGGCCAGTATCCACATGTGAGAGAGAATAGAGAATGGCCCTTCTTTGACCCCAAGCTTGCATTTAGACTGGGTACTTACACTACTTCTACCAACATAAGATTTTTATGTTAAAATGTTCTCTACCATGCTCTTTTGAGATTTGCCAGTGCAATCCACTCTCATCTTCACTACTTCCACCAAGAGCATGGCATTCAAAAGTCATTCAGAAGGTGGCCAACTTCTCTAGCACCCAGTCTTGAACAACTGTACAAGAAAAAAAGGCACAGAAAGGATTTATATAGTTGACTTTCTTCCAGAAGACATTACTTATCTTGAAGTGCCAGAAGAGTCTTTATTTGTGACACATGTGACAGTGAAGAAGAGGTATTTGCTGCATTGCTGGGCTTGCATGTGCAACCCAAATCAGGAATTATTGCTTGATGAAACAAATAGTCCATCTGTAAAAATTTTGCCATGTTGTAGTAGTCCTGAGATGGCCACCAATTTTGGAGAAACAGCTAGGAAATTAAGAAAAATAGAGCAGTCATAGAGAAATGGATTATTTATCCTTCTTCAAGACACAGGTATGTAAAGTCTTTTCTAATAAGACTATTCTGGAATTTATCATAGGAGAAAAGTTTATTTATAATATGATGCTTTAATTTTTTGTTCTATTCTATATTGTTTTTGTGTGGTCTTACTGGTTTTGGGTTTTTGTTTGTTTATTTGTTTTGAGCTTGCTTTGATTATTTTGTGTTTCTTTTTATGAGGAAGAGAAACAGTTATCAGGTTGGGTAAGTTAGGAGGTGGGGAGGGTCTCTGAGAGTTAGAAGGGTAATGAGAACATGAGCAAAATATATTGTATACAAATGATATTTAAATAAATAATATTTTAAATCAATTGAACTTTTTAATCATTAATATGATGCACCATCATGAGATTGTGTCTGAGTATACATAATCTTGAGTCTCTGTACTTATTTTTATTTGTTTGTTTATTTGTTTGTTTGTTTGTTTGGATTTTTTTTTTTTGAGACAGAGTTTCTCTGTGTAGCCCTGGCTGTCCTGGAACCCACTCTGTAGACCAGGCTGGCCTTGAAGAGTCTCTGTACTTATAACATAGTCAACAGTGATAATTTTTATTCATTGGACTCTTCATATTGTCTACATGCATGGTCCTTTACTTCTTTAAAAGCAACATACACACTGAGTAATGTCAGAGTTAGATGTACTTTATAAGGTCATGACATTAGGAACCTAACTTTAAAATTCATCTTCACAATCCTTATAACAGGATAGAAAAAAAAATTACAGAACTCTTTTCAAACCAATGTACGAGTATTCATCAGTGCTCCATCTTTACAATTAACACTATCAGATATGAAAGAGTATTTTAACACAAATATAAGAATTGAGTTAAAGGTATGAATTTCTTCACTGTTTGGGAATTGTCTTTGAATAATACCTTTTTTTCTATTACAAATCTTTCTTATTGAAAATAAAAGATTGATGATTGTATGGAAGTCAGTTTACCAATTTACAAGTACAGTTCTCCAATTGTAAACCAATGTCAGTTTAAAATCACTGAGCCATACAAAAATAGACTATTCTGTACTCTTGCATTTATATAATAGCTGACCTCTCAGACCAGAGAATTATTTTATCTTAAAGTTCTTCTGTACAGGCATAAATTGCAAATGAACACAAGCCTCACAACTTGGTAATGAGTATTGGTTCAAAATTCTACTTTAACATATATAAAAATGTGTTAAAAAATAAAACAAATTTGATAGGCACAAAGACACTTTTCAACATAAGCATAAGAGAAGTGTCAAACACCAACATAATATAAATTATTTTGAGGGTTTTAGTCACAGCACATATGTACTTTCTCCCCTTTCTATACCAATATCAACTTCTAGTAGCATAAGATCCACTGTAGAATAAATTAAATGAATCTGAGTATAGCTTTCAGCGCAACATATATATTTCAAAAATGTTCAGCATGAATAAATTACATATCCCTTTTTCTATTCTAAATCCACATGGGAAGCCCACAGTTTTGGTTTCATCTTACATCAGCTCTACTTGTGGCAACAATGGCTTCAAAATCTACAGTCCTCAGAGTGGCAACACATGACATGGAAAGGATGGAGAGAATTCCAGTGGGGAGAAAAAAGCTATTTTACCTTTCAGTACCCTTAGTAAAATTTTTCCCCAGTTCTGGGTGAACTCTCCTATGAACTAGTGTGAAAATATATGCAGTTAACCCCAGGCAAGCTGCAGGGCTGGCTGCCTTCTTCCTTCCTTTAAAGAAAATACAGGTTGTGTCAGTGAAAACAAAAAATGTAGTAATCAGATACAGGTAAAACCGTCAACTTTGATCTACTTTTACTGCTACAGCTCTATCTCTGGAAGCCCAATTGGGATTCTTGCATTTTTAACAGCCCCCCAACTGATTCTTAACAGGTTCAATAATCATTCATGTGTATAACATCTCTACCTCTAGCAGTTCCTTATATATTCTCTAGAAGAATAAGGAAACTCATAAATCTCTGAAAACCTGTAGCTCTGAGAAGAGAGAAGAGAGCTGGCCTCATAGTCCTATACCTAAATTCTTCAGGTTGTTTGCATATTCAGAGTCCTAAGGATGCCACAGACTCAGGGACCTGAGGCTTGAAAGATCAAAGATAGAGGGCCTATCAAATACCCAGGAATTCTCAGTAAAGAAACCACCAACCCAGGCTTATTTTGTGTGTCTGCTGGATAATTTTTCAGCAGTCTTTTTCATGCTATATGGGAGAATGTCTAAGTATCTTTAGTCCTCCATTTTGAGCATGTAAATACTGAGGTTCTGGGAAGCAAATTTGGATCTGGGAAGAAATTCAGTCCCTCTGAGTCCAATCAGGTCTTACTCCATGCTTGAATTCCAGGAGTCTAAGGACAACAATAATATGGAATGAAATCCACCTTAGGGAATTCTCTCTTTGACAGGGCAACCCAATCTTGTTTCACAGGTACATCCTATGGCATGTTGCTTCGGGACCAGGAATCATCAAATCTTTGCATAGACTGTGGCCTACTGCCTCTCTCATATAAAATGCAGTCAATCTCTATCTGAATAAAGTCATGACAGCTACAAAGGGAAGAGGTTATTGCTTATCCACTCTCAGGGAAGCCACTAGCCAACCTTTAAGTATGGTGATCTTTTATAGATACATTTAAATTAATGTTGTTGCTTTATTTTGGTTTTGATAGACTTTTATAAAAATCAATAAAAGAATTCTCATTCTATATAGGTAAACATTTTATCAAATTTGAATTGTGTACATCTTGATTTCAAGCAATCTTCTTTGGAGGTAGACTTGTTCATTTTTAGCATGGTAACACTACTATTGCTGCTCTTCCCCTTTGCATATAAATGGTGCACACCCTACTTACAGCCAGCTAGGAAAACAAAACCTTGTCTTCAGGCAGAGCTAAATGTTGCCTCATATAACTGCGAAATTACTCCCAGTTCATGATCTTTAATACTTTCAAAAAGCATAGTAGTCTTCAGTATATAGAGAATATACCACAGTAAGAACTGGTTGAAACATAAGGCTGAATTTTAGCCTAAAGCTTTCCTGGTGCTAGGGTCTGGTAATAATTATTTTAGTTAAGAGAATCAAGGATATGATTCTGGTAAATTTTATTATGTTCTGTATGTTTCATCCTGTGTAGCTGTTAACATTCTCAACATTTGCAAAAGAAGATTTATGTAAAAATTGCATTTGTCAGTAGTCTTATAAGAAATTTCTTTGATAAGTAATTTTTTGGGGGAATGCTTCTGAAAAACACGTCTTGCTTCTTTTCTCTAAAAACTGCTGTAAATTTCAACTTGTTCTTTAATCCATGCTAGCTGTAATGGCAAGGAAACTTCCCCTGTAGAGGCTCCCTATGATGTTGCCACCCACACCTGATGCATTTGTCTTCTTGAGTCTGCAGTAGTTGTATATGGTCAAAAATAATGATGTTCAAATGGCTCTGGCCAAGAAAATTGCCAGATGCTTTGAAATTAAAAAAAAAAATAGGAAGGAAATTGATCTTCCATTGAGTATGAATATAGACCATATGTACCTTCTGGCAACTCTCTGAAGTAGTCTTGAAAAGGCAATACAAAACTAACACAGGGCCTTATCTTTTTTCTGTGTTAAATTCCACCATATGGATTAAATAGACTCTTGCAGAAACTCTTCACCATCTTGTCCTTTTCTACTTTATCCCAAAGAATTTTATGTTTTACTTTGTACTTAATATATTTTAGCACAGTACAAACCCTGGTGTTGCAAGTTAGATTAGGCTATGAAGCGATTCACTATGCATTGCAGTAGGTGGCCTGAATAGTAACAGGTAAGATCATCAGGTAATACTCTCGTAATATAGACTAAGGACAGTTTCATAGTGATAATTATTCTTTAAGGAGCTGACAGAAATGTAAAGAAAAATACAGCTGTATGAACATAGAAACAAAGGCCATTAATTCTTCTAAAAGATTATGTGATAGACTACGATATAGAAATCTTCTTATTCATGCAAAACACTAAATACTAAGAGCATTTGGTTAAAGTCAAGCAAGTGACATGGTAGTGGAGATATGGAAGAAGAATCCAGTAAGAAATTTTACTAGAGCCAATTAAAACCTTCAAACGTCTACTGGAATGTTTTAGATAGTTCATAACAAAGATATGTAGTACTTATCTTTGTAAATGTGATGTACATTTTGTAAATGTATATCATGTTAATTATGCTAAGGCAGAAGGAAGGAATGCCAATATAATACTTTGTGAGTATACAATTTTAAAACAGGCAATTATTCTATAACAACTTGGTGACACTTGGTAAATGAATTGATCATAGGACTGGAACTTGAGTGTGATTATGAGGTGGCATGCTTGGGGACTTTGGATTACAAGATAGAAAGGCCAGATATGGAAAGCATGCATACCTCAATATAATATGTTCTGAAAGTAAAATAATCTAACAATGTTGAGGGGTTTTGTTTCTGTGAGACATTCATGTTAGACAAACTTGATAATAATTAATGGCACAAAGGCAAAGACAGGTGACTTTCAATCTATATAGACTTCCTTACTATATATCAAATTTTCAAGATCTCCATGATTATTTTGCCTTGCACCATGACAGGAAGAGTTCTCTGTAACACTTTAAAAGGGTTCTCTCTCCTGCATTGGTTTCTCATGATGCCCATTTCAAATGCATTACTCATGTCATTTTAACTGGTCAAAGAACTTCATATTGAGTGACTGAAACTGTAATTTTCTGGAAAGAAATCTGTACTGAAAGTCATCAAAGGCCAATGGATAAGTAAGGTAGAATCAGTTTCACATGAAGAAAATGCTACAGGAAGAGGAAAAAGAAAGAATTTTGACAAAATTAACAACGATATTTTTGTTGATTTTAGACATTGGAAACACTTATCAATTTTAGATATATTCTGTGCATACATTTATGTTGAGCACAGAGATGAGCATAAACTCTAGCTCCTGATCAGCACAAGTTAATTATGAATTCTTTTAAAACTTTTATTAGTTCTACATAATGGAGCTGAAAATCAGAAGAGAAGAAACCTATGACTCAGGTGTGTATTGGGGTCTAATGCTCCCTCGTCTGTTTGCACATGTATCACAAAACTATTATTAGGTGCCTGCTTCATGCACTGATTTATCTATTATCAAAACAAAGTTTGAAACAAAAAAGGTCTATAAATGCCTGTGTGTAAACTCTAGGGTCATTAAAATCTCCTGGAACTCTGTCAATTGAATAAAGTTTGAGGGACTGTGTGTGTGCACATAATTGTTTTCTATGGCTCTTCTGCCTGTAACTGGGAATTAACACAAATGATGAAATTGCTGGTTTCTTTGAGTTCCATGATTTTGATAAGAACATTGTGAAACTTCAAAGTACTAAATGAATGAGTTATCAATCTGTTGTTCTCTAGAAATGAATTGAAATCATGTCCACTTAAAGATGAAATGTGGCATGTTTCTGGAAATGAAAGGTGGGAAGATACAATCCATGTCTTGAGGTTCTACAGCTCTGAGACAGACTCCTGATGTATCCCTAATTATTGCAACTTGAGTGAAGAGAAAATTTTATGAATAAGAGGAAGTTCCAAACTACGTTCAGCTTGACTCCCTGAATTATGAAGAACATCCTGGGTAGTCTTCATTTAGGTTTGGCTTTAAGGTTTCAAATGAGATTGGAGGGACCCCTTCTGACTCAAAATTAACATGAACATTTAACACTCATCCAGGAGTTCTCCAAAGCTCAGTGAGGCTGCCAATTTCCCTTTGAGTGTTAACAAACTGAAAAAGCATGACAGAGAAATACTTAAATTTGAAATAAGACTGTGTTTTAGAATCTGTTGTTGCCTGTACCTCCTACATTGGCTATTTTCGTGTGAAAGGGTGAATATCACGCCCCTCTTCAACTCCCACCTTATAAGTAGATTCTGCCAGCATGATTTTCTTAGCACATATGAAGATGAACCCAGAAAATATGTCAAACTTACTTTTAAGTAGTTTCCCTTACTTTAAGAACAATACATCATGGTTGGGGGGATGATTTACTCATTAAAGCACTTACTATGCAAAAAATGTTAGGACCTGGATTTGTGTGCTCAGATCCCTCCTAAGTGCCCTACCTGTGGCATGGTGACCCACCTGTAATGTCTTCTAGGGGAAAGTGACGACACAGGATCCATGAAGAATCTAGATATTGAGACTAGTTAGTCGCATCCATTGCTCAGGATTTGATTGGCATACCCTGCTTCAATGTATAACTTGGAAGTGCATTTAAAGGTGGTTTCTGATATAAACCTTGAACTATCACACCCACCAACATGTACATTATTGTATTGCACCCACAAATATGTGTCAATAGGTCAATACAGGTGAATAAGGTGAAAATATTCATAACAGAAACATGCAAACACAGAGATACACACAAACATGTACACAGAGAAAGATAGAGCTGTGTTGACTTCTGTATACTATTCAGATGGGTTCCAAGTTGAAAATATTGTGCTTATCATTTTCTTCTGAAAACAGGTCCCTGTAATTCTGACTGGCCTAGAACTTTGGCCTATAGCCAAAGATGATGTTGAACTTCTAATCCTCCTCATGTATGCTGGGCAAGCAACACTGCTGTTTCATTTGCCATTATGTGCTGTCACAAAACATCATGACCAAGACAACTTACACAATTAAGCATGTAATATGTGATTTCTCGACCCGGAGAGTCCAAGTCCATAACCATCATGGTGGGGAGAATGACAGCAGACATTCAGGCAAAGTACCTGAGAGCTAACATCTTGAGTTGTTTCACAACTATGAAACAAAGAAAAAATACATGACAATGACATAAGTCTATTGAAATTCTAAAGTCTACCTCTGCAATTCACCTCGTATAACAAAACCATACCTCTTAATCCTTCCAAAACAGCTTCACTATTTGGGGACTACATATGCAAACATATGTGCCTAAGGAAGCAACTCTCATTCAAACCACCATACAAAAGATGATGATGAACTTTTAATTCTCCTCATTTCTGTTGTGCAAGCAATTCTCTGCACAGAGCTACATCATTGGCCCCATAGTGGTAATTATAAGTCTTTAAACTGAATCTCTGACTAAGCTCTTTATTGGGTCAAACAACAAGTCTAAGGAATCTTCTATTCCATGTCAGCCAATCTCTAGGTGTACAATTGGATGTTGAGTGCCTCCATATTTCCCAGTTTTCTATATATAAAAGAATAATTATGAGAGCTATTGTTAAAGTGATCCACTACTATATGACAACCTGCCTATATCAATGTAAAATTCATTTTGAAGCTGAACATGCATATAATCCCAATATGGTAGTATAAAAATAAATGGAGTCTGTAAGAGATCATTAGTTTATAAAGTCTCCATTATTATGGATAGAATTTGTGTCCTTATAAAAGGATCCCTAGGGATCAATGAGGTTCCTCCTACCATTTCTATCTCCTGAAAATCCTATGAAAATCCTGGTGACAAAATATGCCCTTTCTAGACACTGTATCATCTACTTAATTTTGGATTTTTCCATCTCAAGATTTATCAGAAATAGGTCTGTGTTTCCAAGCTACCTCTTATATTGTAGTTTTTAAGGCAACCAAGAGAGACTAAGACACCTATTTTGTACCCTGAGTTTCAGTATACATTATTGAGATCTAAGATTTTATCACCTAATAATGGGAATTTTTAAAACATTTCCTTGTTGAAAACTGAATACTTCCTCTTTTTTCAAGAATTTTCCATTGCATTGCCTATTCAGTACCAGTGGTGTTTCCTGGATGATGTAATTTCTCACTGAATTTAATTGTGTGTGACGCATACACATTTCTAGCTGCATTATGCTGTGTTTCAATTGTTTTCTTACCTTTCAGTCTCCCCCAGCAAACTCAAGGGGAATAGTTTATTGCCATTGTTTTCTTTGTGTAAATGCCCTGATTATGGTTTGAAAACAGCTGTGGCTGAAAGTGTTCAACAGGAACTCCCAGAGACTTGCTGTTTCACGTCCACAGACTGTGTGCCTCAGCATATCTGACATAGTCTGGTCCACTTCATTTCTGACTAGATCAAATACACAGCTGAAACTCTTCATGTAGATATTTTAAAACCCTGGATTTCCCAACGTGTTAAAAGTGAATGCATCCAATGCTAGGTGATTTTGATTGAGATGGGGACATCCTCATGGTGACAGGGGCTGGGGAGTAGGTATGGGATGTGGAACAGTCAGAAGGTGAATGGGGGGGTGATAAAATCTGTAGTATAAAAGAAATAAATAAATGAAAGCTTAAATAGAAAAAGAGAAAAAATAGTGGCTATTATAATTACTTACTTGCAACATGTGTGAATGTGCAAGCATGGTGTTCCTCACAGCATTTGTTTATGATTAATTTATTTAAAAAATCATCCCAAATGTAATAGTTTTACAGGTATTTAGTAGAAAGTGCCACCAAAATGTAAGCTGGATTTGGTTACAATATTGTCTTTCACTTCTAGTGCAATCCTCAAAAATTTAAGAGGACCACAAACGAACATTTCTACCCACATTCCAATCAGCCTTACTCACAATAATTTATAAGTTTATAACATGACAAAAAATTTTTGCTTGTGTTTACCCTTAGGTTTATCATAGAAGTTCAATGAGATGAAGTTAGCATGATGCTAATAAATAGTGAATGTCTAATGGATATCCAAACTGTCAGTTTTCTTACTTGATTCCTTCTGAGACCTTAGTACTTTCAAAAAAGTAATTGAATTTGAAAATAAAAGTTAATAATGATAGCCATGTTTTATATCTAGAAGGCAAAGACCAAACACCTGACTTCATTGCTTTAAAATATATTTCGAAGGGGGAAAAATGATTATCCAAAGCCCTACAAGTAAGGCTGCTAGGGACAAATACATGAGTGTTGTAAAAATGTCCACAGTTTCAGGGCATTTTAGAGAGGGTACTTGTAGAACAACTTCTCAGATAAATAATGATGGCAATCAACTCAATGGGAGTTGATACCTCTGTCTGATGAAGCTATCAATGGTTGCCTTCCCTTGGGGGCCTAGATGAGCAACTCCAAGCCATCATTTTGAAAAACCCCTGCTATTTCTTATCTATTAACCACTGCAGTTTTTTCTTCTGTCCCAATGTACAAACATTTTCTGGATTCTCATGTATTAGTGCTAGGAGCCAAGACGGGGATTGAGTGACAAGGTGAATTTGGCTCCTTTCTAAACAGAAAGGAATGTTCTGGTGAGGATGATTATCTGTGGACTCCACAGAGTCACAGGCTCTGATGTGGCAGTTGCCAATTAATCTCGACCCAAATCAACCCGGCAGCAGCCCCATACATTCTTCGTTAACTGCCCAATGTTCTGGGTTTCCACATGAAAGGCATATGCATGCAGCTTAATATTTTAAGATGCCTTAAACAGCTCAATGTCTGGGCCATTCCCAAACCTCCACATGGCTAATACCTCCCCTCGGATATTCTCGAGTTATTACTTACTAAAATCTATATCCCATCATTGTTGCCCCAACCAGTTTGGGGGCTCCCCTGGGGCTGCTCTTCCAAGCTCTTACATGATTGCTCTCTCTTCTTTAGCTCTCAGACCTGACCGGTCCTCCTTTACCAGCATGGTGGCTTTATCTCCCCCACCCCCTTCCCCCACCCGTTCCCTTGCTTAGGCCTCTCTCTCTCTCTCTCTCTCTCTCTCTCTCTCTCTCTCTCTCTCTCTCTCTCTCTCTCTCTCCAGCCATTGGCCTTCAGCAACTTTATTTACCAATCAAAACCAACTGGGGACAGGTACCCACCTCAACCGATTCTCCTGCAATTTGGGGGACCAATTAACATAATACAAGTGTTAGCCCAAATCTGCAACACACTGATTCTGCATTTGCTTTTGTTAGTTTTATCACCATCAAATTGTGTTATTGTGTACCCACAGGGCCTAGCTAAACCTAGGTGCCAGAGGCCTTCCCCAGCTGCTGATAGGGTGGCCAAAGAGGTGATAAGGAGTCATTACAGCGCTGACTGACTAGCAATATGGTTGCCTCCTTGTTTATGGAGAATTCACAGAAGAAAGACAAACTAATGATTATCCAAGAAGTACAGATTGTATCACTTTGTCTCTGGACATGCGTTTGATTTTTCATTTTTTGTCCAGGCTTACAAGTTCAGACTCAATTAGAAAGTGCAGATGCAACAAATTATATTTTTGTTATTAGCTCTATAACTCCAATCCAAAGAATCTAAAGAATGTCTCAGTCAAAGCAAACACTTTTTATATGATAGCCTGCTTTTAGGCCTGGCAGGATTTGCAAGGATTCCCCCCCCCCCCTCCATTCATTTCTTTCTTTATTTACTTTACCATCTAATCATAGCCCCCTTCCTCTCCTCCATTCCCACCTTAATGCCAGCTTCCATTACCCCCCTTTCCTTCTCCTTAGAGAAGGGGAGGCCCATCATTGTTACCCACTCACCCTAGTAATTCAAGTCACAGTGTGACTAAGTCCATCCTTTCCCACTGAGGCCTGACAAGTCAGCCCAGTTATAGGGAAAGTATCTAAAGGCTCTCAACAAAGTCGGAGACAATTCTTCCTCTAATTCGTAGAGGACCACATAAAGAACAAGCTACACATCTTCTATAAATGTATAAGGGTCCTAGTTTCAGCCTATACATGCTCCTTAGTTGGTAGTTCATTCTCTGTGAGCACCTATAGGCTCAGGTTAGGTTACTCCGTAGTCTTCTTGTGGTGTCCCTGAGCCCCTGGACTCCCTCATTCTTTCCCCTAACTATTCTAAAAGACTTCCCGAGCCCCACCTCTTGTGTGGTATTGTTTGTCTGTAGGGCTCTGCATCTGTTTTCATCCTGGATGAAGCCATTCAGAAGGCAACTATTCTAGGCTCCTCTCTGCAAGCATAGCAAGTATTTAAAGCACTCTAGCCAAACAGAAAAGATCTCAACTGGTCTTTTTGGAAATAGCAAATACTAATGCTTAACTCCTTTCGCTGTAACATTTCAACATCTCTGCTTTAAAGTAGGAAAAGTTATTTTAGTTAATGTATATTATTTACTGTGTGCTATTCTTTCATGGGTGTATGCTATACAATCACTATCTTTAAACTACACTTTCGGAGATTTCTAAGCATGTTGTAAAGAGAGATCATGAATCTGTTACTTATTATCCTGGCCAGTCAGAGTTTGTCTATTCACCAATTACACTATTTGAGTTTGCTTAGGTGCGATACACCAAGAAGATTCTTAGAGTCACAGACTCACTTATAAACTTGTAGCTTAACAATCTTCAGGGCACAAGGAAGACTTCCAAATAAGGCTAGATAAAGTTTTTTGTCCCTAAAAGCGAAAGCAGAAGGAATAAATGAGTTTAGGAATTTGCTAATAGCAAAAAAAAAAAAAAAAAAAAGGAAATCATAATGAAGGAAGTCTCAAGAATGTAACACACAGAGACCAAAACCTAAAAGTGAGAGACAGAATGACAGCAGTCATAGCATTTGGCTCAGCTTCACCGGTACTGGCTTCATAACTTTTGCAGTTCCCAGTGAATATGGCTGTGCCACCTAGGGTGCTTCTGTTCTCAGATAACAATAACCAATTCTATGTTTTGGCATTGGTTAATTAATTTCACTACATAAATTTTATCCATTAGTAGCTGTTTTGTTGCTATTGCTATCACTGTTTTTACTATACACATTTATAGAAAACATTGCAAAAGTTCAATATATGTATAAAATGTTTATAATAAAATTAATATGATTAAAATCTCCATATTTTAATTGATATGTGAGAGTGCATGTGTTTGGGGGGGTCTTCAAACATGCTTCTTCAAGTTCATCATGACATATATTAGGTTGTCATGAACTGTTATCGTTCTACAAGACACTAGAAATAATGTGTACCTATGTGTACTAGAAATAATGTGTACCTTGTTGCAGTCAACCTTCCTTCATCTTCCTTCCCCAGTCTTCTCTCTAGCCATTGATCACCACTGTTTTCTTACATTTTCTGAAGTGCCATTTCTTAAGCTTTCCCTCAGTAAGAGACATCACTCTTCAGACTTTGCTATGAGCTGTAGCAAGTATCTTTCGAACACCCAGCAACTCTCTCTAAATTGTGACTTGAAAGAATCTTAATCAGCTTTGTTCTTTATGGACTTTTCTTTTGTTTTACTCTCCTTCTGATTCAGTTTATAAGAACTATGTCAATGTTTTCAATACTCTCCGTGTACAACACTTTCTATCTAACACTTGAAATCACAAAGAAAGTCTTCCAGGAAATCTTTACTGGCCAAACCTGACCTATGTCAAGTACCTTAACACAAATTTATTTTGCCATCTTGGTATCTGCATGTCTTCTTTATGCAATTACTTGTATATTTTCATTTTATAATCAATGATGAGTCATTGCTGCTTTGGATTTAAGTTTTGATTTATGCTCTCACTTTATGCTTAATAACAAACCTATAAAATAAAAATTATCCTTCTTACTCTGAAATATTGCCTCTAAAGATGTTGGATTACTTCTAAAGAAGACCTCTGTCTCTGCATGTCCTATATCAGATTCATGACTTAAAACTACTTATTAGACTTACAGTCCATGTTCTTTCTACCTGGCAACAATACAGTAGAGTAAATAAAGTGTAACTTAAAAAATAAGCACAGGGCCCCCTTGCTCCTTATTGCCCTGTTGCAGTCCAGAAAGCATGAAAGTGGTGAGCTGGTCCTGACTCTCGTCAGCTACAGCACTAGGGAGAGTAGACCCTACTCCTGGCCTGGGCACCACAATAGAACTGACTCTGGTAGTTTGGGTGGAGATGACCTAGCCAAGAAAGCACAGGAGAGCTGGTCCTGTAACCATGAGATGGTGCGACTTCAGGGGTGATGCCATCTCCCTTCACCTATCACCACCTGTAGTAGTCAGGAGAGCTGATCCTAAGGGCAAATGAGAAGGAAATCTTTCCTTGCCACCTCACTGGCTATAGCTCTAGGAAGGATGGGACCTGCACCTCACTTGGGCAACACAATAGAGCTGACCCAGATGGCAACAGAGGCAAGCCATCCCTGAGGGTGTGAGAATGGGAGAGATGACCCAGCCCCTTGCAGGCTGCAGCACTTGGGAGAGTAGTTCCCCTGCCTTGAATGGGCAGCAGAGTAGATCTGGCTCTGGAGGCATGGGTGAGGATGAGCTATACCCAGGGAATGAGAACAGGAGATCTGACACCGTCTCTTTTCCATGTCGCATTGGATGGCCTAGCCAGAGCCATGCTGAAGAGCTTGCTGTATTGGTGTTGATAAGGGAGAGCCAATTCTCTGACCAGCTCAGCTATCACCCAGCTATCACCTCTGAGTTGGCCCAGCCCGAAATCTGTATTATCTGCCAATGGTTGGGACCTGTGAAAGGGCCAGCCTTGCTGTTGCAAAAATACAGAATCTGTATGACATAGGGCAACTACACGGTAAATGGAAAGAATCTCAATAAGAATCCAATATTGATGTACAATGTTATTATATATAATGGAATCCAATATTGATGGTGTCAGAGATGCCAGAGATCTCAAACCAAACCAATGAATCATTGCAAATTATCAAGTGAAGTCTTATGGACAGAAGAACATATGTGGGACACAACGTGGCATACTTCAGCTTCCATGATAGGAAGTTTCCTATGCTTTTTTTGGCTGTTGTTGTAGTTACTGTTTATGTACCTTTTATTTTTGAGGGGGAGGATGAAAGTACAAAGGGCGAATATGAGGGGATGTGGAGATTAGTGTGACTGGGTTGCATATGTGAAACTCACAAAGAATCAATAAAACGTTTACCAAAAAAAATTAAATGCTGGTAAAGGTGCAATAAGGCAAACATTTGCATAGGCTGCTGGCAGATTATAAGTTAATGTAACTTTTCTGGAATATACATTTATCTTTAAAGATGACTGCAGTAAAGTATAACTAGCTTATAATAAATCTGCTTATCTGAAAAAAATGGGCACAGATTTTTACTAGAAAAAAAAAAATATCTATATGTGGAACTGAGAAAGGAATCCAGAACATCTATATTTAAAATGAGCAGATAAACAACAACAAAAAAATCCCTATAAGTATTTCTTATTGAACACATATGTAAAGATATGTTTTGTACAATGAAATCATGTGATCCTATATTCCATGAAGGCATGTCAGGATAAATAAATACATAAATTATTCCAGCCTCTGTCTTTCGTGCTGTTGCTCAAAGGGATATTAAATGGCGGGAAGAAAGGTAAGGAAGAGAAGAAAAAGAAAGGTAAAGGCCATGGAACTAAACAAATTAAATCAATTTATCAGAATCATCAGAATAGTACAACTGGTACTGGTAGTATGTAACCTTGGATGTTTGTTGTTGGTTTAAACTCTCCAGGCATGGCTTGAATGTTTGAAACTGGACATTGTGATGATATCAACATAATAAAGTTGCTATAACTTTTTAATTCAGTTATAGTTATATAATACCCACCAAAATATCTGTTTTATATTAAAATACTCAGTAGATATATAGTAGAATTTTCACAGAGACACCTGTCAGGTGCTCTCATCTCTTGTAGTCACCATGTGAAGATATATACATCACTCAGAAGATGCTGAGTAGGATGTACATGGTGCTGAATCCATTCACACTGTCAATGATGTCCACATCATAGGCATGCTGGTACAGTTACACATTGACAGAATGTCATGGTTAAAATGATTTCTGCTTTTATTTTTAAAAACCACTTATCTCGAGGGACAAGGATGTTTGATTTCTGCCTTGGCCTGTTGGCACTTCTTATTATGAAAAGAGATAAGTACCACAGAGGATAAGCTTAAGTAAGATAATACTGTGCCATCTTATCTTTAAACAGACTTGTTCTTTTTTACTGTAGCATAAAGCACTGTGAAATTCAGCAATTTGGCCAACATGAAAATTTTCCTTCTTTAGTAATAATTATATGAACCAAACACTCAATGGAGATCATAGAACATCCTATCAAGTTCAGTAAATGCAGATAGAGACTTTGAAATACACTTAACATATTTGATCTTCCTTCCTTTTCATTTTCTCAATATGTTCATGTGTTGGATACCTAGACAGGGATTTTGGTACAATCTATGCAGAACAGACTTGTTGGAGGGACTCCTGTGGAATGACAGAGGAGAAACATTCATGGACAATCAGAAAAAATCTTGCATCATGATGAACAACCTCTAGATTATCTGGCTATCATATGAGTAAAACTGTATCAAAGTTTGTCCAGAAGAGGAATACCATATTTATTAATAAAAGTGATATTTTTGAGCAAATGTCATCTTCCATGATTTGAAGGAAATATCATAAATGCCATCTAGGCTAGGAAACTGTGGAAATGGGGCTGAAAGTGTTGTATGTAGAAGTCATCATCTATCATACTTCTTACTAATGGTTATTGATTATTTTACTGTAAAGGAGTCTAAATTGAATATCTTATTATTTTACATAACTATGATGATGCCCAGCATCATCTGTATGTGTGTGGAGGCTCAAAAATAAGGCATGTTTTTCTGGTGGCAAATTGAACTCATAGGATGAAAGAAACTTCCTTTTCTCCTCACCTTAAAATTATAACCACAGTATTGGTGATCAATTATTCCCAAGTGTGATTTTTTCTGTAAATTTTTAGTTTATACCAGAAGACATTAATTTATTAATATTTAAGTTATGATAAAACCTTCTGTTAAAAAGTCACTTCAGAGAGGATTTATTTTGTCTTAACTTTCTCGAAGCTTATCCATAATGATGGGAAAGTCATGACAGCAGGCTGTGGGAACAGAATATCGGCTAATTCCATCTCAACTGCACACAGGAAGTAGATAGAACAGGAAGTTGGGAAAGGGTATAAAACCTTAGAGTACACCTCAGTGATAAACTTACTCCAGCAAGACTCACATGTTTTAAAAGTTCTGTAAAATCCTCAAACAACTTCACTAATTGTGAACCAAGTATTCAAACGAATCAGAACATGGGAGACATTTATTAATGAAAAGACAATTAGCTTCATGTGTGTGTGTGTGTGTGTGCACATGCATGCGTGTATGTATGTGTGTGTGTGTAAGAGAGAAAGAGCAAGATAATACTATTAAAATGGAAACTACAATCATAAATTTTTACATGTTATAAAGCTGAAGTTAACTAGAAAATAAAATAAAATTACATTCCATAAATTCTTTTGTAAGTCTTATTTATTTATTTCTGCCCAGTTTTGAGGGGTATATTTCTTCCAGAACTTAGGCATGAACGAAGGAATGAATGAAAGCTGTAGGGAATTATATAATTTGGAGTAATAAATTCAAATCGTCTGTTAGTACAAACTCTTCCAATTGAGTTGTATATTTAATCATCTGAACACTTTCTTGAAATAAAATATTTAAGCCCCTTTACTCCAACAAAAATGTAATTTTTCTTAGTAATCCATTGGAGCCTGTACATTGAAATCTATGGAGCCATTCAGTCACAAATTCAGCAAGAAGAGAGACAAATGTTCCCACATAGTTCCATTTAATGAACTAAGACCATTTGAGAAATTCAGGGTGAAAATAGTAAGTCATGTTGAAACTTCTACATATCAGCAGAGTTGATAACCTTTCTTATTTGAGAAATTTTCATGTTCATAGAATTATAGTTAAAATTACAATGGGGTCAAGAAAAACAATATTTAATCTAGCCTATACCATATTACCTAAATGAACATCGGAATGAATCAGTCAGTATTCAACAGTTTATTGAACACATGTTGTATTCTATGTATATTGCTAATCTCAGAGATCAATGAGAATGTATCAATATACTAAAATAATTATATGCTATAATTTGATCCAGATAACTCAATGGCTACTTAGCTAAAATTAAATTATTCCCATTGTCTAAAAACTTTGCAATAAAATGCCACTAGAAGTAAAAGAATCTATTTTAAAACTACAACACTATGCAACGTGAAAAATATTAAAATGTCTTTGAAAAATCACCATGAGTTATGGTGCAGAGGTACTCACTTGAGAATTAAAGAAAATGACTAACCCAAATGTAGGCATTGAAAGCAAAGTGAAGACCAGTACTATATTCTACAGCATTGAATCAGGTAGGATCCAGATAAAAAAAGAGAACCAGATACTGGAGAAGATGGAGGTTTGTACACAGGGAATTACATGCCCTGTTCTTGGAATTGAGAGGAAGAAAAGAGAACCATAAAACTTGGAAAATTTTTGTGACTTATACAGCATCCACCACACAAACACTTGGTATAAGCAGTGGATAGTCACTGGGAAATGGTCATTTCGGTGGTGCTTATTCATAGTGAGGGAACCTCTGTGATTGAGCTTTCATGAATCACCAAATAGGAAGGGGGGGTGGCTTTTTAGTAAGGCAGTTGCATTTGACTCATTTGTGCTCCTATAAATAACCCAAATAAAAATTTGCTTCATCAAGGTAAAAATTAATGGAATTATTGTTTTTGTTGATTGTTAGTGTATTCTCTTGGGTGAACAGACATGTGTCCACAGCTCTCCATTAAAATAATTCTTTCCATGAATTCATTCATGAATCTTACCAGAAGTAGTGAAAGAGACATACATTAATTCATGTCTCCTATCAAAAGAAGTACTAACCATTGTTACCCACACAGGATCAGTGATTGGGAGCAGCCAAAAGCTGGTTTACACATGTCCTTTCATTTTGCCTGAAAAATTCACATTATAAGATACCCAGTAGCTGAGTACCCAAAATATGCATTCTGGTAACCAGATGTGTATAAGAAAATCAAAAGAAGAAACATATTCTTATACCCAAACAGGGCAGGGAATGGACATTTTTAAGTTTTAAAACACACACACACACACACACACAAACACACACATGCACACACACGCACACACACATACACACATGCACACACACGCACACACGCACACTCAACTCTATAAGTGAAATGATACCTGACATCTAAATTTTATTTTTAAATTATAATTTTCAAATAACAAAAAGCTTTACTTTAATTTGAGAGGTATATAATTAGATATTTTACAATATTTTAATTTTAATTAAAAATTTAAAATATGAAAATTAAAATCTATTATTTTTTACTTACCTATTGAGACACTACCTCAGAATACAAGCAAGGCCAGTCTAGATTCATTACATATTCCAAAACCTGAGATCTGACCTTGAATGTGTATTCTTCCTAATACCGTTTGAGCTCCAGGGATATAGGTCTGAGCCAGCATACCAACAGGGAACATGTATACATATGACTTTATAGTTTTGAAGTCATTTTCCACAAAAAAAAAAATAATGGTCTTGAAGACTAAGCAGATGTCCATTGAGAGAAAGAGGTGTGAGAATGCAGGAGAAGAACACATTCTAGCTCCATTATACAAGGCAATGACACATTGGTGTGAGATGATGATTTGAGGGGCCTGGCTACCTCTTTTTCAGGCCCTGTAAAATCCATTTGTTCTAGCCATCATCACCTTGGAACAGAGAGGTGCTTTTAACTCTTGCCAATGACACATACACTTAGGAGTTGAGCTAGAACTTGAGTACACTCTAGTTAAGGGAGGGGATGGGCTTGTGTAATAAGTAACTAAGTTTATAGCCAAAGAAAATCCACATCACATATTTCCATCATAGCATAATCATCTTTGAAAAGCACTATTTCTGCCCACAAAGACATCTGAAGCAGCACAAACGTCTGTGGGATTTTTTTTTATTTCATGCAAATATACTTCTCTTTCTTTTATAAAATCTGTTCCCATCTGTCCTTTCAAAAAATCTTCTGTTAAGACAAATAGTTAGAGATGAACACCTTGTCATTTGTACTAATTATTAAATGCTTCTCGTGTTTTCAGTGAATAACATTAAGGATGGCTTATTCTTTGGAGGTCTTAGAGCTTTACTTTTTATTAATACTGAATCCTATACTAACGTCCACAGTGAGCCAGAAGCATTGTGGGTGGGAGTGTGGCTTATCTAGCGGTGCTAGATCCAAGATTGTCACCGTGAAAATGTTAGGATTGGGTTTGAGTTTTGGTCTTCACACTATTTGATATAAGAAATTTGGCCATACCACATGTCAACCTTTCTCTGTTAAGCATTTGTATTAATTAAAACCGACTCACTACCAATCAAAACTCTTTAAAAATGCATGTATCATAAAAATATTCATTTATGAAAGGCTAGTATTGAAATAGAACATTTCCCTAGATAGAATCATAAATAGTGCTGTCAAGCAGCTATCAGTGAACTCATCCAGTACCTGAACAGAGTAGAAGGCTATACAATATTTATTACAGTCTCTTCATGTTACTCTCCCAAATTTCTGTCCAAGCAGAGATCTGCCTGTTGTCAGAACATGTTTTTTTTTTTTCCATTTTCTCTTCATTGTACCTTCTACTCTGTACCTGTACCATGTGCTAGCTAGACTTCCAGTAAATTGTTTCTTCTATAAGTTGCCCTTTTCATGATACGTTAGAACTATCTTAGAGCAATAAAAAAAGTAACGTGACAAGTTGGGAGGGCACTTACCCATTAATGTTGTTGATCTTAATAGGTAACAGAAGTACAGGGCTAAGAACAATGTCTGCTACAGAATAAGCATTATTTAATAGATGCTATTTTGTTCTAATCAACGTTCTCCTTAGAGAGGAATAAAAGAGATATCAAAATGAATACAGCCTATTCTTATCTTTCCTATCATCGCAGACATTACAATGGAAGAGAGGGGTTGCTTTTTTAACATTCACCACTTCCATCAGCAGCTGTTCCTCTGTTAGAAAGGTCTCTGTTGGCACTTGCTATGAGCTCTTCTTAACCCCAGAAGGTGTTTGCCATCTGCTGCCTTGGGCTTCTGCAACTGTTCTTGCCCTGCTTCTTTCTCCCCTTTTCCTCTTCCTTGTCACCTGGTGCCTTTAGACTCCAGGTTGAATTCAATGTCAGTCACTTTAACAATATGCCTTGCTGCAGGAAGCTGTTATTTGAGCCTCCTCCAGCAAGCTCATGATGTTCATCTGTGTAGAGAGAAGTCTGTGCAAAGAATTCACAGTACTTGACTATTTCCAAGCATTTCGCCAGTAGCATTGTACATCTCTATTCCAGAATCCTATGTCTGAAAAGTTGACGCTGTCTAAATTGAGAGGCAAGTAAGGCTTTTTGTGTTATCATGTTTCTTTAAAAGTAAAGTATTACAAAACAGTGCAGAGATTTCATTGCAGTGATACCAAAATAGACTAAATCTCATATTTTATTTCAGCAGAGTTCTGTAGGAATGTTAATGTGGTTGAGTTATCATCTCTACAGACGTACCTAAGTTTAGCTGCAGTTGCTAAGAATTTCAAGTTATTGATTGATTATTTTATGATTACTTTAATAATAAATTCACAAATATTTATTTTCATGCCAAATATGGGCCACCATACCTTGTTTTAATATTCTGTTATATCTCCAATACATACAATACATACATTTCCTGTTCTCTCAAAGGGCATTTGTTTCCATGGGAATAAGCAGGCATTAATCAGTGTGCACACCAATAAACTCATAAATTGGGATAAGTTCATCAAAAAAAAGAGTACATGTTGTGAACACTGGGACCAAGGGAGTGTACACATGAGAATAATACAGAAGACATATTAATAAAATTATATGGTAAGAAACACATAAAATTGAGCATGAATTTAAAAGATACAAGGGAAAATAGTTCAAACCAAGGAGAATGATGTCCACAGGCACAAAACCCTAGCTGTTAAAAGAGATATAGTCTCTTCTAAGATCTAAAATAAAGTACAAAAACATCAGTAAAATCAAACAACCGTGAGGGCAAAGGCTAAGGGAGAATGACTGCAAAGACAGCATTGTCATTTTAAATCCACATTAGTTAGAGTGACACTTCAATTCCTGTTTGACTACTAGTTCTTGTAGTAAGTTCTCTTGCTGGACCAAGGTAACTGTTCATTAAGGCTAATATAATCATGGACCACTGTCTCTCTGTGGGCTTCCATATTTTTCTGCCTCTACTTATTCTCAGTGAAACTGCTTCTGTGTTGGTACTTCTAAAACATGTTCATCCTATTTCTTGGATCACTGGATATTGCTTATTTCATAGTTGTAGAGGAGTGTTTCTAATCTGCCCACAAACCAAACCTTAGTAGTCTCTGGATGGACATGCTCATGGTAATTTTGTTAACAATTTAATCCTTTTCTCTGTAATGTTCCACAGATCCTAGTTGCTAATCCTCAGTTTTGACCCCATGCTACAACTTCACCTCATTGCCTCCAGGAAGAATAGAAAAGTCATTGGCTATTTCTCGAAATTGTATAAATATTTAGTTTATATTGCTGTTACAGTGATCCATTAAATTGATAGATGGGGTTATACATTTTATTTGGAATTATTCATATTGCCTTACTCATAGGAATTTTACTACTTATTTAAGTAAGTAGTAAAATACCTATTTACATTTATTTACATTTAAAACAAATTAAATGTAACCTCAGACACATCAAAATGCAGTGGTGCTCATTAACAAATGAATTCAATCACCCCCTCTTTGATTATTTGACCAAAAGCAAGTCAGAGTTTGAATTCTCCACTTTCTTTTTTGTGTATTCTTTATGGCCATAGTTTTTAGGATTTGGCTTGTTAAATATGGTTCACCATATCTTGTTTTGATATTCTGTTATATCTCCAGTCTATACAGGTCTCTCAAAGGGCCTTTGTTTCCTTGGGAGTAAACAGGCATTAATCAGTGTAGATTTGTCTACTGTGTGTCTTCTATGCCTTCCTGATAGCTGAGTGCCCCATTGCCTGTGTGCTGTGAAACTGTCTCAGTGTTGCTGTTGAGCAGTCTCTCTCATTCCTAACAAAGGGATTTGCTCCATATTTATTGAAGTATATAAGAAGAATTACAAGGGAAGGAATGAGGGAGAATTTACTGAATATTTAGCAGCATTTTTACAATGTATTAGGTTATTTACTTCAACTGACCCTGTCTCCAAAGTCCTCAGGACTAGATCAGAGTGTTTATCAAGCAGTATCCATATACTGCTTGCAACATTTATTTATTTATTTATTTATCTATTTATTTATTACAGGTATTCTTTGTACAAGATTGCTTTCAACTTGTTTACTCTTTCCAGCAAAGAACTATCGTGACATATGCATATTTATACATATTGCTATCTTGTCAGGGGCATGTAATAATATATAACTTAAGATTAAAGCAGTATATTAACCTGGTTTTTGTTTTTGATTTTAATTAAAAATTAGTTTTTTTAATTTTTTTACATTTTTTTATTGGATATTTTATGTATTTACATTTCAAATGTTATCCCCTTTCTCAGTTTCCCCTCCAGAACCTTCCTATGCCATCCCTCCTTCCCCAGCTTCTATGAGTGTACTCCCCCTCCCACCCACCCACTCCCACCTCACCACCCTGGGTCTAAGAGCCTCTCCTCCTATTGATGCCTGACAATGCCATCCTCTTCTACATATGCAGCTGTGGCTATGGGTCTCTCCATTTGTACTCCTTGGTTGGTGGTTTAGTCCCTGGGAGCTCTGGGGGGGAGGGGGGGGTTTGGTTGGTTGATATTTTTCTTCCTATGGGGTTGCAAACCCCTTCAGCTCCTTCAATTCTTTCTCTAACTCCTCATCTTTGCCTGTTTTAAACACTGATTAAATCTATGTTAAGCAAGGTTAGATTTTACACTATGCTCTTAACGGGAGGCCGAATACATAGCAGAATATCAGGCTAATTGCGTAGTCTTAAGGGAAGTTCTCATGACAAAACTAAATATCACATTGGCAAAAATTGAAGCCTCTTATAATAAGAAACAGGAGTAAGACAGTCCCAAATGCAGGCAAAAAGTCAGAGACATACCTGGCTCCCATCATTACGAGTCCCAGAAGAAAACCAAGAGTCATAACTATATCACATAAGCAGAGGGCCTAGACCAGACCCTTGCAGGTTCCCTGATTATTGGTTCAGACTTTTTGATCCCCTTATGGGCTCAAATTATTTGATTTCATCAGTTTTCTATGAGGGAGGTGTCCAGTATTACTGCAACTTGATATGTCTTGTTTGGTTGATATTCATGACAATTCGGCCCTTTTCTAAAGAGAAATGTAAGAGACATGGATAAAGGGGTCTAAGAAGAGAGGAGGGAGGGGAAACTGTGGTCAGGATGTCACATATGAGAGAAGAATAAATAAAAAATTATGAAAAATAAAATAAAAAATATAAAAAACAGCATTTCTGTGGATTCTGTTTTGAACAGTACAGTTTAATTTTGTCAATGTCACACAGTCTTGAATGACTTGGAAGACCATTTCATGGATAAATTGTCTAGATTATATCAGCTTCAGGGCACTCCTCTGGGGGATTTTAAGATTGAGTTAATTGAGGTAGTAGCAACTATCTCTCTGAATGTGGCAACACTGTCCATTGGCTCAGTGAGATGGGAGAAAGCCAAGCATACATTCATTCTTTCTCTATGCTTGAATGCAAATATCGTGAGATGCTTCAAGTTCCTTCCACTTTGATCTCCTGAAGTGACTGAGTGTAACCTGGAATTGTAAATTAGAATAAATGATTTCTCCTATATGTTGCTTTTGTCATGCTGTATATTCAGTGAAGGAAAGAAAGACAACCATTAACTAACTGTAGCTCTCAGTGCTAGTTAGGTTTGCTTAGGGCTTAATGCTTTGTGGTGCATATGATACTGTTATGAAGGCCTTTTGAGAAAACAAAAAAGCGAATGAATACCTGACAGATAGCTATTGCTCATGCCTATCATCTTAATCCAGCTACAGATATATTTGTAATTAATGTTTTGACATTCAACAACTTAAGCAGAAATAATTTACACTTGAACTTAAGATGATTAAGTATAATATTCCATTCTTTTCACTATACCTTGTTTGGGCAAAAAACATGATGGTTTTCATAACTGAATATATCATCAGAAAATGGGTTTTCTGGAACTTAAGTGCCATCAATGCCTGTAGATTCTGTCTCTGAAGCAATTTTCATTGCTTTCAGACACCATCAGGTTTCATATTCAGCCATTCAAAATCAAAGAGACCCTTGGAATTGGGTATGGTGGCACATGCTCTTAATCCTAACATTGACAGGGGACAGTCACACAGATCTTTGTGAGTTCCAGACAATTCTAATCTACAAAGCAATATCCAAGTCAGCCAAGGATACTTGTGTACCTGCCTCAAAATGAAAAAACAAACAAACAAAAACAAAACAAAACAAAAAAGAAGGAAGGAAGGAAGGAAGGAAGGCAGGCAGGCAATATCTTCTCAGTAGTGATGAATATATGTGTACACAGTCCTCTGATTACTCAACAAGCTTAATGAATGGTACTGTGTGGTGCAGCTCAGGTTACTATAGCAAAATACCATAGACTAGAAGATTTAAATAGCACAAATTAATGTCTCACTGTTCTAAAACTAGAAATCCTGGGTTACAGCTAGAATTTCTGATTCTAGGGGAGTATCTTCTGGCTTGTGGAGAGATGACAAGTGTTTTCTATATGGGGAGGGGAGAGGGGGAGCTCTCTGCATATTATTCTATGCTCCCTGGTGATCGCATTTTAAGCATCTGACTCTTATGCTCTCAAATAAATATACTTCTCTACCAGCACACTCCAAATCCCATTACAATGGGCAGCTTAAATATAGATTGAATTTAGGCAGGGTGCACAATTCCGTTACTATTAGACACAGCCTTGGTCATTTACTATTTACAGAAGGTTAAATAATAACAATTGGTGAATAGTAACATTATTATCAGAAATAGTCTGGACATACATGTCAATCAAGTTTCATATGTGAAAATTCCCTTTGATTCTTTTTTTATAATAGTGACATTTACAGAACTGTATCACCAATCTACATATTTTTTCATATGCACATTTATAAATGCCAGATTCATTCAAGAATTTCAACAAATACATGATGCTGTTGCCTTCACTTTATTTATTAACATAGGGAAAATCTACAACTTTCTCTGATATGTAATTGAATATATACTACCTTGTAAAAGCTACATTTGCATTCCCTTATGCATACTTACATAAACTAACAGTAATTTTAATGAATAAAAACAAATATCACATGCACTGCCAACACTGTAGCAGAAAAAGGACACTTCTAAATCTTAAATATTTTCCAAGATCATTTTTATTCAGTAACACTTATCCTCAGCAAGAGCTTGGTGTGTGCTTGCTGGTGGCATATATAATATGGCTATACCAAAGCAGAGGGAAAACTACTTCATTTCAGAGTCAGTGGGAGTTAATGACAAGGGGTAAGGTGAAGAAACTCAGTGCAGTTTCAATGAGATGCACTTAAAGGTGATTTTTCCCCCTCACTGAGTCCCTGGATCCTCAAATCAATTTGCTAACCTCCAAAGGTGGTGTGGTGTATATGACATTTTATAGCAGAGGCACTTACCAGCACATATCCATAGAAAACATACAGAAATAAATAAGTAAATTACCAGTGTTGACCCAATGAACATACACATGAACACACACACACACACACACACACACACACACACACACACAGAGAGAGAGAGAGAGAGAGAGAGAGAGAGAGATACAGAGACAGACATACAGACAGAGACAGAGAGCAACAATGCAATCAATATCCAATCTGCTATTAGCATTCAATTTCCCTACTTATCTGAAAAAATAAAAGCGTAATGTTTTCCTTTGGGATAATATGGTATTGGAAATTCTTGTCTATTTGATAGAAAAATTAAATCCACATTATAAATTACAAATCTAATTAAATATTTATTTAAAAGTCACGCTATTAGCTAGCTAAAATAATAGTCTGTGATCCCAGCTGCTGACAGAATTAACAAATTAGCATGTTCCTGCTTATTTATTCCACTAACATTTAATGAGCTTCCCTTCTGTTCTGTTCCCCATTCTTAGCTCTCAAATACTAAGGATGGATGAGTTAACAGACCAGGATTTCAAGACACTTATAAGCTGTCTGGGAAGGTAAGTGTTGTATATATTTAAGTCATAACATGTATTTGAAGAAATAGATAATATTGACATTAAACTGAGACATTCTCCAGATCCAAAAAGTAGAACAACAGGAAATTGGCTTAGACACAGAAAAGTACAATTCAAATGATAGAAGAAAATTGCTCAGACAAGGCTCTTGCAAAATGTACACTTTATAGTGTTTATTTTCATATAACCCACTAGAAGATGTACAATTTCCTGAAACAATGTCTATCTAGTTGAAGTGGTTTCAGACTTCTGGAAGCATTTTCAAACTTAAACCTACAATTCTCTTTTATTTGGAGTGTAAGATATATTGCAAAATGTATTTATATGTTGAAGAATCACCATTAGATGAGGGCTGCCACCATTGAAAATATATGGAATTCTGGAGAATGTGATATAGGAAGTGGCTTCACTCTTGATGGTTGCATAATATGGTGGCATTGTTTGTTGCTGTGGTTGTATTTGAGAAAGTTTTCCTTAGGAGAAATACCAGAGCAGTATAAACTTATCTCGTCCTTTGCTTCTTCCAACCTTGGCTGGAGATTCCTGTCAGTAATGAGGTAACCATTATGTACTTCAACAACAATGTTCTAACGCAACAACTGGTCCAGAAACCAAGAAACATGAAGCCAGCCAACAGTGGACTAAATAAAATTTGCTTCCTTGTATTCTTTTCTTGGGTATCTGTCACAGCAATAAAAAGCCTATCTAGTACAGCTTTCAGAGTAACCTTCATGTTGTCTCTCTCTCTCTCTCTCTCTCTCTCTCTCTCTCTCTCTCTCCCTTCTTCTTTTATCTTTATCTTATTTACTTAATTATTTATTTATTTACACTACAGATTTTATTCCCTTCCTGGTCCACCCTCTGACTGTTCCATTGTTCCATATCCCATACCACCTCCCTGCACCCTTGTCTCTACGAGGATGTCCCCTCCACCCACAACCCACACCACCAGACCTCTAAACTCCCTGGGGTCTCCAGTCTATTGAGGGTTAAGTGCATCTTCTCTGACTAAACCCAGATCTGGCAGTCCTCTGCTGTAGATGTGTGGGGGCCTCATATCAGCTTATGTATGCTGCTTGGTTGGTAGCCCAGTGTTTGACAGATCTTGGGGGTCCAGGTTAATTGAGACTGCTGATCCTCTTACAGGGTCACCCTCCTCCTCAGCTTCTTCCAGCTTTCCCCTAATTCAACCACAGGGGTCAGCAGCTTCTGTACATTGATTGGGTGCAAATATCCTCATTTGACTCAGCTGCTTGTTGGGTCTTTCAGAGGGCAGTCATGATAGGTCCCTTTGGGTGAGCATTCCATAGCCTCAGTAATAGTGTCAGGCCTTGGCACCTCCCCTAGAGCTGGATCTCACTTTAGATCTGTAGCTGTACCTTCTTTTCCTCAGGCTTCTCTCCACTTTCATCTCTGCAGTTCTTTCAGACAGGAACAATTATGGGTCAGAGTTTTGACTGTGGAATGGCAACCCCCTCCCTCATTTGATGCTCTGTCTTCCTGCTGGACGTGGGCTCTATAAGTTCCTTCTCCCTACTGTTGGGCATTTCTCTAAGGTCCCTCCTTTTGAGTCCTGAGAGTTTCTCACCTCCCAGATCTCTAGTGCATTCTGGAGGGTCTCCCCCAACCTCCTACCTTCCAAGGTTGCCTGTGTCCATTCTTTCTGCTGGCCCTCAGGGCTTCAGTCCTTTTCCCCCACCCAATACCAGATCAGATTCCCCACTCCACCCCCCTGTACATTTTCCCTACCAGGTTCCTCCATCCCTTCCCCATTGTGATAGCTTTCTTCTGTCACATAAGTCGGACTGAGGTGTCCTCATTCGGGCTCTTCAGCTTGTTGACCTTCGTGAGTTCTGTGGGCTTCTTAATAAAAATAAGATCCTCGGTTATAAGAATCATCAAAATTAGAACATAAGTAGAATTTTAGAAACAAATGTAGACATATTGCTATAATTTTGCTGTAAGGTTTTTGGGACAATTTAAGCGTCTCAGTATATTCTCTGTAATTAGCTACAGCAATTTGTTTAATAAGAGCTAAATAACCTCAACTCAGGAATTCTAACTAATTACTGGGAATTGAAAGATTCTCTTATATAAAGTATTCAAGTTTTAAGACAATTTCTTGGTGCTACTGAAATAGAGCCATCAAAGCTTCAAAAATGATCACATAATATAGAGATTATCCCAGTGTAATTACCATGTTAATACTACAGTTAGATTTGGAACTCTACCCTTACAAACTCAGTCATATCATTAAACAAACTGCTTTACATTAGAATGCTTTGAAATGTTTTGTTATATTCTAAGTAAAATAGAAAGGTCTGACATATATACATAAAACAAATTCTTACAGATCAGAGAACGTTAATTCATCTGTGTATTACACAACTATCTATATAATTATGCTAAAAGACAAATCTATATATAAATTAAAGGTGGCCATCCTGTACACTATACCATGTCAAATTTTGATGAACTTAGGTGATTAATGATGGATTGTATCTATCACTCTTAGCCGAATGATCTAAATTTTGTACAAGAGACAATGGCAGGACGTTAAATGATAATGAGGATTCTTTGTCTCTAAGAGTTGATGGGACATTATCAGTGGTTTAATATAACCTTATTAGGGATAGTTCACTGAGAGTAGTAATTAAGGGACACTCAAGAAACTAGATCAGGCAATCTCACGCTCCTTCTTCACTCTCCAATGGTGGAAATAATGTGCATAGTTTCAATGTTTTCATTATATTCATATTTAAAACAAAAAGTTTGATATAATAACTGCCATGATTACTTTTCTGTTCCCGTTTTTGAAAGTTGAAGCCAAGCTGAGAGCCTGTTTGCCAAGTTTTCTGCCTGGAGGAAAATTGTGTGGCTGAGTTATAAATACATTGATGGATCCAGCTGAACTGTCTCTTGTAATTTAATATGCAAAGAAATAATCTGAGTCATAGATGGAGACAAGCAGCTCCTTTTAGATAAGAGCACTCTATGTTTGGCTCTGAAGACAACTTTCAAGAGCCTTCTTCAACGAGAGAACAAGGGGATGGTGTCAGGACAAGTGGGACCAAATATTGCCCTTGGAACAAGCATTCAATTGCCTTTCATGGTCTGTTACAAACATCAGCAAATGAGGAATGCCACCTCAATTCTCCTTAAATCAAAAGAGTTTCCGAATTATTTTTCAGTGCTAAAAAATGAATTTTAAGATTTGAGAGCTTCATGTTTTATATTAATTTCTGTAAGTAATATTCATGCTAAAACTATGAATAATATTGAAAGGGAGAAGTAAGGAAAAGAAATTATATTCGTGGATTTCAATTGGACCATGTCCATAATAAAATGTTGAAGCTATAACTCTGTACTTGGGTCTTTGAAATACCTTTTTAAAAAAACTTTTGAGATAAATTCATATGTAGTTAAGTCTAATCAGGACCATAGAATGTAGCTATGTTCTACAAGCAAGCAATGTAGAACTTGACTTTCTGATCATCCTCTCCCCACCTCCGAAATGCTGGATTTATGGTTTATGTCACCCCACATGACCTGAAATATTTCTTAAGACATGATATTTTAAATGATTTTTGAGTTTTATATGTAATAATTATATTATGAATTCAGTAATAAGATTAATGATAATTTGATAATTAATTTTAACCATATCCATTAGTATTTTCTCACTATATGATATAATTTTAATACAATTATAGTTAAATATTTCTATAAAGTAATCCCAAAAGTTTAAAGCTCCAAAGAGCATTCTGGTATATATCACATGTACATATATGGCTGTGGAAATGCCTCTAGATTCCCTTGTATTTACTTTTCACTCATTTATCAGAAGAGTCCAAAGAGGTTCTTGGCTGCATGCTGATAGTCATGGTCAAGCCTTGTGACTACAGATTCTCCACCATGTGTTCATCCTCCAGTAACTAGACCAACTTTCTCATCTTCCAGTGCTCTAGTAGGATGGAGTGGAAGTCTAAAGGTCTCCTGATTCTCAGTCTCAGAATCACCATAGATTTCTTTCACTATTTTCCATATGCCAAAGCCAGTCGTCAGGGTAGTTTAGGTTCAAAACACGGAGAGACATAGGCAATGAATTGAGGAAAGCAAAGGTTCTGAGAGGTTAAATAATATCATGAATAGTAAGCAACAGTGTGAACAGGAAACAAAGTCAGCCTTGAAGAAGATGGTTCTGACTTGCCCAAGATGTCATACTGCTTTCAGACAAAGTACTTTCAATAAGATGGGATTATATACTAATAATCATTCCTCTGTTAGCATGCTTGGAGGTTTGTTGTCAGTAAGAAATAAATTCTAAGAAACACATTGCTGTTTCTGTTACTGGTGGTGCCCTTTCTTTCAATATGTATATCTTGCATGTATTTAAATATCTATCTCCAGAATGATTGGTCATGAGATGTACATGTAAAATGTGTCCTGTGGTTGGATATTCATATCATTTATTACTAAGTAAAACATTGCTGTTCACTTTCTACAAAAAAATCATACTTTTCATTCTTCATTATATTTCTACTATACATTTAATAAATAATAAATTGGTGTTTTGTATGATGGAAGAAAAGAAGGAAAGAAGGAAGGAAGGAAGGAAGGAAGGAAGGAAAGACAGAAGGCAAAAATCTTAAATTATTTAAACAATTTGAAGGAGCACATAGACAAATCCTATATAAACAAAAATCTCCAAGCATGCTGAAAATCCCAAATTGAAATGTTCTTCCTACTAAGAACATCTTTGTTGTCAAGATCCAACCTGTACTTTTTTTAGCATCTGCTCTGATTTGTTTAGGCTCTTTTATCTACCCACCAAGAACTACCTTTACCACTTTGTTCAGTTTCTCATGACAACAGTTTTCTGTGGATGAGTCTTTTTTCCTGTCATCCTATTGCCTGGATACTTTGTACTTTCTTTTGTGTGTGATTGGGCATACTTCAAAAGCCTACTGTTCTTCTTTATATGAATTATAACAGTCAGACGGCATGCCTCTTCATAAGGCAGTCCACCTCCACTCCAATACAATTAATCAGTTCATAATCAGATTTGTTCCCAGTTATTATAACTTGAGAGCAAAATTATTCACAAAGAAAGGTGCTTGTACTTGAGAATTAATTTGAGTCAGATTTATTCCACCTTTACCCATAACCAGCTTGTGATTCTGATCAGTCCTTTTTTAACTTTGTCTCTGAACATATCTCTTCTTAATTATCCAGTGATGATTTCAGTATCAGATTCACAGGATGCATCAAGCACTTGCTGAATGAAGGAGAGGAAGACATTTTATGTGTAGATTGCATGATTTCTAAGTATTTGCTTGGCTACAAAATATTCACAGTCCCTACTCCACAAATGTGCTGAATAATATTAACTAAACTGGTCTCAAATTTGCTTTTTCTGTTCAGCCCTTGTGACTTACAATGCAGGTGGATATCCTAGAAAGATTGTCTTCTACAGAATTCAGTTCTCAGGAATAATTATTACATCTATAATTTCTGTCCTTGTGTCTGTATCTACTTCATCTACTTTGAAGGACTCATTTATTTCTGAAATCTGATATGCCCAAGATATAAATAAGTTATAACACAAACATAAGCTCCACTCTTTGCCCCTTTCAAAGTGGTTCTTTCATAGAAATATTGAAACCTGTACCACTGTAACTTGAGTTCACATTGGCTTATTCTTCTATTCTTCCTATTAAAAATTATCTGCTAATTTCATCACTTGAGAATCTCATTTCATATATATTACAGTATTCTTGTTTCTTTTGAACTATGCCAACATTAAGACAGTAGGTTAAAAAAATAACATGGAAATCATTAAAATTTCATTTTTATTTGTATTAATGTGTGTATTTGTGTACATGTGCATACACAGCTGTGTATGTCACATGTATGCTGGTGAACCAGAAAGGCAGAAGAGGGTGTTGGATTCCTTGGACCTGGAGTGAGAGATAATTATGAATTTCTTGGTATGGTTCCTTGAAACTGTATCATCTGGAAGATGACCAAGTGCTAACTGCTGAGCCATATCTCCAGCTCCAACATATGGAAATCTCATCTAGTAATTATCTGTTCCAGTTTCAAAAGCTTTTCCTCACAGCCCCAAAGTATTAATTTGGAAAATTATATTTTTTGTAACATTCACGTGGACTGGTACCTGATACCAGTGAGGTGCTCAAACAATATTGTTATACATCTTTCTGCAATCCTTCATTGTGACTCTGGAAGGAACAGCAGTCCTGCTGACAGTACCTTTGCTTTAGTCAGGGCCTAATGCCAGGCTTATCACATGGTAGGTACACAACAGACATTTTTAGTGGTCTAATTTATATAATGTACTTGACAAGTGCTGCTTAACCATCTATTACAAATATGAAGGGATGGATTAAAAAATCGCTAAGGGCCAATTGTTTGCGATAACATTACCTCTGTCTCAGCCTAGAGTTTCATGCTTCTTTCTGGAGATATTTTTATTTTTATGTAAAGTCACAAAAGTATCAATCTTGAGGTCTTAGTACTTCCAAGTAAAAGTAGTTGATTAGATGGACAGAAAGAGGAAGATACCTGTTTTGGTTTGGTTTCTGTTGCTATGATAAAATCCTGCCTCAAAGCAACTTGAAGTAGACAAAAGTTTATTGCACCTTACATGTGTGATCACAGTCTATCTGCAAGGAAAGTCAAGGTTGGAATTCAGTAAGTAACCTGAAGGAAGGGAAAAACAACAACAACAACAACAACAACAACAACAAAAACAGAGAAAATGGAGGAACCATGTATGCTTGTAAGAAGAATTATTTATTCTAGCTAGCCTATAAAATAGACACACAATCCTGGTATTTTATTTAAAAGCTGTAAGGCTAGACTGGGCAGGTTTTGAGCTATTCTAACTTACTTCCTTTTTACTTGTTGTTTCTCCTGGCCATGGGCTCATGGTTCATCTCCTCTCATGTTGGCCTTCTTTTCCTCCCGTATCCTTTTCTTCTGCTCTGATCTTTACTCAGATCCCTCATTTGATACTCAAGTCTTGCCTTCTCTTTCTACTGCCATATCATGGTCTCTACACATTTATTAACCAATTAACTTGAAACTGGTGAGCAGGATTTACATAGCAGCTGTCTTAGTCAGGGTTTCTATTCCTACATAAAACATCATAACCAAGAAGCAAGTTAGGGAGGAAATTGTTTATTCAGCTTACACTTCTGCATTGCTGTTCATCAACAAATGAAGCCATGACAGGAACTCACACAGGGACTTGGAGGCATGATTACATGCCGAAGTCATGGAGGAATGCCCATTACTGGCTTGCTTTTTCTGGCTTGCTCAGCTTGCTTTCTTATAGAACCCAAGAGTATCAGCCCAGGGATGGCACCACCCACAAAGGGCTAGTTACTCCCTTCTTGATCACTTAGTGGGAAAATGCCTTACAGCTGGATCTCCTGGAGGCATTTCCTCAAGGGAGGCCCCTTTAATGATAACTGTTGAGTTGATACACAAAACCATTCAGTACAGCAAGTCTTAGTATATGTAAGTAAGGACTTATTTGTGGAGAGCAAGCAGATCTTGGGGGCCAGTAATTAGCATTTGAATACACAGTAACACCACACCTATCCACAACATTTCTAGCTTGCTTCCCCCTGGCTTGCTCAACTATTGCATACAGGCTAGGCTCACCTGCCCAGGAGTGGTACCATCTATAATGGGCTTCTCTAATTTTACTCAGTGGAAATGAGAACAACAGGAACCAGATAGAAACGAGAAAATAAGAAAGAACAACATGTCTGAAAGCAACATGCAAAACATATGGTTAGAGAGAGCATTGGTATACGGAAATGTGTTAGGCAACAGTAATGAAATTATTCTAGCTGAAGATATAAGGAAGAGCCTGTCTTCGTTGATGATATATACACTCACAAACTTGGCAAGTGAGAAATACAGGGAGGGCAAATGCACTACCAATTAGTTAACTTTTTTTTTTTTCTTCTAGAAATGTTTCCATGAATTTCTTACCAACCCATTTCTGCATTGCCACAGAAAATGAGATCATAAAATATATACGGTGTGCTGACTTAAGTGTAGATGGCTCCTCCTGTAGGCTCATATATTTGAGTGCTTTGCCCCTGGTTTTTGTTCTATTTGGGGAGGATTAGGGAGTGTGGTCTTGTTGAAACATGTGTGTTACTAGGAGTGGGCTCTGAGGTTTATAAAGCCTATGTCAGCTACTGCTCCAGCAGAAGGCTTGCCTGCCTATTGTCACACACTCTACCATAATGGTCACAGACTCTCACTCTGAAACTGTAAGCAAGTGCCCAATTAAATGCTTTCTTTTACGAGACTTAGGCACAGTCCCTCTTCATAAATAAATAAATAAATACAGGTAACCATAAAAAGAGACAAATCACTGTGTCTTATCCCTTGTCACCTCAATATTTAAATGGATAGATTTCATTTAATGAGTGGGGCTGAATGCTGAGCTTTGGGTTTCTTAAATACTCTCAGTGAGCATATGCAATCCTACAGGCTTTTCCACTCTCAACATTCCTTATGAGACATGTCAGTGATCTAACACCAATACACCAATATTGGCCCATTAATCATAAAGCCAATATTTTCCTTCAAGGTTGGCTCAGCTATATACTCTAAAAGATTTGAAATGTATATGATGATCAGTATTCAACTAAACAATGGCATTGGCAATACATTCACTGTCCTATAGTATGTTCTGAATTACATTTTTATCCTTCTTTCCCACCAAACCAGTAAAATGGATAATTTTCCTGTTTTCATGCTTTTGTGTTTTCTACAACATCACATATATTTCAGTTCATGTAGGACTTTTCTACACTCCCTTAGGTTTGTATTTTAAATTACCTTCACCGTGAGTATGTATGTGTGTGTGTGTGTGTGTGTGTGTGTGTGTGTGTATTATCAGATACATTTAGTTTTAATTTGGTGGTATTTTTTTCCTATGATGATTCAGAGAAGATATAGGGTCTGCATCATAGATTTTATAATTAAAACTTTTAATGTGCTGACTAAGAACATTGAATGCATAAATTTAGTGAAATTTTCACAAATTTACACACACACATACATAGCCTTGACACACACTCACACAGACACTCGCATATACAAACACACACACACACAGAAAGAGAGGAGAATAGCAACTCTAAGTGTAAAATAAAATGAAATTTAGTAGATGAAGAAAAGTATAATATCCAACCAAACACATGCATTCAGTAATCATACTGACAGAATAACTGTCCTTGGCATTTTGCTTCCCTACCCGCATACTAAGAATAAACAAGAAAGAACAACTTGTTAATTTCTTCATATGCTATCAACCCCTAACATATGTTAGCAAAACTTTCTCTTTAAAAATATCATTAAAATTATTAAAGATAAATAAGGTCTTTGTGGGTTTAATTATTCAGTATATTGCATTTTAATTATTTATTAATGTTCCATATTTGACAAACATTCCCAGAGAATTGGGGAGGTCATAATAATAAGATTAATTGACTTCATTAATATTCTAGAATAAGCCTAGTTTGTGTATCAACTGGGCAAAGCTCATCTGTCTTCTCTTAAGAGAGTCCAAGACTCACTTTGTAACCTTGGAAAAATTATGTGCCTTTACTTCCTCATCTCTAAAGAAGAAATAGCAATAATGTCTTTATCATAGGATTTTATACGGATTAATTGAATAAACTATATTAAGAAGTAGCAAAATAATTGGTTATATAATATTACGAATTAATATTATTTCCAGGCCAGGGACTATACCTAACATAATTCAGTATTATTTATAGTTACAGGGATGATTTTCATGGTGATGGGAGAGATGGCTGAATATTACTTGGGAAGGTGTTAAATATTAGTCTTGAATAAAATTATATGTTCCATGTAGCCAAGTTATGCCATGGGTAGAAACAGCAGCAGCATAATGCTGTATATAAATGTTACATTATTTGTCCAGGGACTGGGTGACTTACTGTGGAACACCACCCAGGATGGAATTCTTCAGATTTTGTGGGTTAGAACATTCAAAGTAATAATCATAGCAGAGAATACTCTACTGTAATTTCCAGAAAGTATATGAAATGAAACCATGCCAACCTAGGCATCCCATGATCCCATGCTTACATAGTTTTTTTATTTTTATTTTTTTTTCAGTTTTAGGGTAAAGCAGAGTCTTGAAGCAACAGCTTTAATACAGTCATGTTCTAAGGTCTTATAAGAGGAGAAATATTAGTCCTCACCAGCTTGCAATCCTTCTAAATTTAAGGGAGAGATTATTTTATATCTAGCAATAATACTAGTGGGTTGTGTTTCTTTTTGTTATTGATGAGCTAGGTCCCTCCAGTTTCCCAAGAGTGACTAAGAAAAGAGCAATATTCTACAGAAGAGGAACAAAAAGTATCAGTTGCATAATATTTGTTCCGTTATGAGCACCACACAATGCATGCCATATAGAATCCAAATTTCCACTTCACAAGTGTATGGAACAATTACACAAATGTAAATATATGTTAATGAATCTAAGGGACACTGACACATTTACATTAGGGTAAAGAACGATGTTCTAAAGCCTTCAAATATACAATTAAAACTCTGTGTCTTCATCTGTTCATTTACGGTGTTATTATGGTATTTCTACATAGCCTATAATGCAAAACACATAAATTAATCAAAGCAGTTATTCCATCAATATCTAATAATGGAAAGCAAAGGATTCAACTATCTAACCACCCAATAACACATGGTATTTTTATGTCACTGTGAGCCTAACAATTTTAGGGAATGAATGAGTCATATCAGTTTATTGCCTCACCATGTTCATTGCATACTTTCTTGTATATAGATAACATCAAAGAAGCAACTAAGACAGTTGGAACCTATGACTCCTCGCTGGATTGTGGGCAGAAAACAGAAGAAAGGGCCCAGAGAGCCAGTATAATTTTTGAAAAAGGTCTCAGTGACCTAGGTTTTATAGTGAGGCCCTAATTTTTAATGTTTCCACAGCTTCCCCATAGAGCACCACCAAATGGGGACCAAGTGTTGAACACATGAGCTTGTTGAGGACACTTTACATTCAAACTGGAAGATCAACATGCTGCCTACTTTTATGTCAGCTTTAGTCAAGATAGAAGACTTGGCAAAAAGGATCTCATTTGAGAAAAGACCCCAAACAGATTGGCTTGTAGTCAAGCCTATGGTACATTTTCTTGATTGATAACTGATATGGAAGGACCCATTTACTGTGGCAGTGCCACCCTTGAGCTGATAGCCCTGTGTGCTATAAGAAAGGACGATGAGGAAGTCACAAGGAGCAAGGCAGTAAGAAAATTCTTCCATGGCTTCTGGTTCACTTCCTGCTGCCAGCTTCCAGCATTGCCCTGGCTTTTCTAGATGATGAACTAAGTACTAGTTATGAGAAAAATAAGCCATTTTTCCCTAAGTTCCTTTTCATCATGATGTTTTTTTCCCCTGCAATAGAAACCTAACTAAGACATCAATGAACAGGAATGAATTCACAATCTTTGTATATATAGAAGCTGAAGTACTGAAAAATTGCAGTTCTTTTGTGTAGAGGCTACCCTGAGTATGATTCCATTAATCAGAATCTGACTAAAACCCTTATATAAGCATAAGACATATAAAGTCTTATGTTCTGCTACAAATAAATCTTCAAGTAAGTGTAGCACCTTGGTAGGTAGGCATGTAAAATTGAATTTAGAATAGTTAGAGTCTGCATTTTGGGCTTGTTACTAACAGTACTTCAGGAAAATATGTGGATGCTTATCAATCTCAATTTCATCTTAAGGAGACAAAAACACTAAATACACTCATGACAGAACTGCTGTGTTTATTACATCTTTGGTGATAGATATAGCACTGTTCCCTGTTGGTAATAAATATTCATTATACATGATTAGTATTGTCCTCCTCAAACTGTCATTTTATGACTACTGGATAATCATTCTTTTACAATTGGCCTCGTGATCAGAGAAAGATCATTTAAAAACATATTGACAGAGATCTAATAGTCTCTTTCCCAGAAAAAAAAGCAAGTAGAGTTTTTAAATATTTTCATGAAACCAAAGCTCATATTTTCTAATTAAAGTGATGGGTAAGAGAGATAAATACATTAGTTATTTGGGGGTTGGCAAGATTGTTCATCAGATAGGAGCACTAGCCATTCCTGCTGAGTATCTGGGTTTGATTCTCAGCACCCACACAGTGGTTCACAGGCACCTGTAACTATTTTTCAGAAGATTGATGTCCTCTACTGAACTCTACAGGGCCTAGGCACACACCTGGCAAACAGACATAATGCTGTAAAGGCAAAATATTCATGCAAGAAAAACAAATGAAGATATATATTTAACTAGACATTTAAGTAATGGGACAGAAAGAATAATATTAGGACTTAGAGAAAAACTACATTTTTTTCTAAAATTTCCTTTACTTATCATGCAAATTATGAGTTAGCACAGATGGAAATTCACTTATGTACCATTATCTCCTGGTTTCTTCTGTAACTGCTTATACGCTTTAAATTTTTAAAAACTATTTTAACTCTATAAAGTGTGTGTGTGTGCACGTGTTTGTGTCTGTGTCTGTGTTTATCATGTGTGATCTGGTGGCCCTGGAAGCCAGAATAGACAGTCAGAATCTCTGGAGTTATAGGCAGCTGTGAGCCACTAGACATAGCTGTTGAGAACCAAACTTCATTCTGTTGATGGGAAGCAACAAGCAACAATTGCTCTGAACTGTGGAGTTATGTGTCTACCCCCTGATCTGCTGTTAAAATCCTGTACTCAAATCATAACTCTCCACTTCTTTTGCTCACATAACGAGGCATACATTTGTAACTGAGAGTATCTTTGTGAATTCAATAGCTTTGCTTTGAAAATCTAGCCATAGAAAGTAATGTCACTCGTAAACAACAGTTTATTGCAGTGTATTCATCTGAGTGCTTTCTTGGGCTTTCTGTATTTTAGTAGCCATGAAGCAACATGTTAAGAATTTTTCCGTGTCTCTAAAACAGGGAAATGAGCAATTCTTAACTAGAAAATGATTTTTTTCTAGCTTAGCTTTCTAGAAGAATCAGTACTGTAGCATAACAGCCCCACCACACTCCTGCCAATGAAACTGGGTGCTTTAAAATATAAAGATTGTATTCTTCCTTGGTAAAAAAACAATGTTTAAATTTTCTACCTGACATGTTATAGTGTTATATTTCATGTCGGGTTGTTTCAGCCGTGGCAAATGATGGGAAGCTTCAATGCTACCATGATACAAAACCTGCAGCTCACACTGAGTTATCTCACTGAGACATATCAGCTTGAAAACATATGTGAGTTGCAATCACCATTCTGAAGAACAGCGATAATGTTCATGGGTCCCAGAGATAACAATGCTCATAATTCATTTCTGATGGACAATCAAGCTATCACTGCATAATAGTAACACTATTTTCTCAGTTAAATAAAATTAAGACAACAGAGAGATTTGTTTTAAATGAATGGATAAATAAAAGTAAAATAGTCGTTTATAAGCAGGAAATCAGAAGCAAACAGTTTTGACAATAAGATAAAAGAGCTTTGAAATTTGATTTATAACTTAGTTATTAGGTTTGAATAATCACAGTTTATATTACATAAGATATATGATATTATATCTTCGGTCTTCTTCAAAAAATAAGTCTAACTTCATGTAATCAAATTGCTTACCAGCTTCTTCCTCATTTAGGGGGCAGGTAATTCCTGTAAATTGTTCCTTAGCTTGCTTAGAATTAAGAGCTACAAAATTTAAAAAAATATTGTTATAAAAACTACACTATTTCAGATCTTCATTACCTCTGCCTTCAAGTTTTATAGTGATTTAAAAAAAAAACTGTCTTTTTTGAAATTTAGTTCTTTCTAACACTTTCAAACACTGCAGCCAAGTTTTTATTATCTTTAAGAATAGCTCCAATCATTCACTGCTCTCCTCAGAAACTTCAATTGGAGTGATTTCCACTTTCAGATGCCATCTGAGTAGCCAAGAATTGCTAGCTCAGCCTCTCCAAATTTCCCAATGAAATAATTAGAAACCCAGAAAATTTTCCAAACTCTTCCCCCAGGCAGAGAGCCATGAGAGGATTCTGAAAACAGAGCAGATACCCACACAGCTTATCTCATAAAGAACCCTCAGCAGCCAGTGATGGAGGTACTTTCAGAAAACTAGAGATTCTAGTGAAACATTACTACCAAAGCACTTTAAATCGGTGTGGGGGAAAGCAGTCTCTAAATATAGGACACAATTCACAGCAGGCTTACAGGAACAGCCATTAAAAAAAGAGTTCTGGTTAGAAAAAAAAAATCGCTGAAATACTCATATCTAAAATTTAGCCTGTTTATAAATATCATGGATGCTTATTTTAGAGGCAAGGCTAAATGTGTAGGGGGTGGGCAAATGGGAAGAAAAACAATACTGAACATAAAATGATTTTTGTTGAAAACTATCAAGGTTTTTCAACAACTGGAACTAGACAGAACAATTACCAACATGGAGTAGCTCTGTAACCACTCAGAAATATAAGCAGTTCTTTGATTTCTCTCTCTGTCTCTCTCTCTCTGTCTCTCTCTCTGTCTCTCACTCTCTCTCTCTTCTAGTATTGGATAAAGTTTATTCAGGGCATGGGGTGGGGAGTTAAGAAGGTAGTAGAGACAGAAAAAGGCAGAGAGAGTAGAGAAGTAGAAGAGTTGAGGCTGGCCATGAGCCCATGGCGAGAGAGGGGTATAGAGAGCTCTTTCCTTCCTATCCACAGTCAGAATTCATTTTCATCCTCTACATTCAGGCAAGTACACAGAGAAAATAGTTGGAAAGGAAAGATGCTGAAGGAATTGCCCATAATCTGGCTGGCTGGCTAGAAGCCTAATGGTAGGCAAGTGTGCATCATAGACTATTGTTAGATATGTTATCTTCTAGCTGGGCTCAAAGCCTGAATTTTGGGAGAGGCTATCTCTCTTCTGTCTAGCAGATCTATAATAGAAGAAAGAAGACTGTCCTGAGAAGTGTGTCCATTTATAACAGTCAACTTCCAGAAAATCTAAGCAAATTCCAAACTGGGTGCCTGGCAAACTCCAACTCAAAGGCCTCTAGTTTAAGTGCCAAAAAAAAGAAATATAACTAAAAATATTACTTACTGTGCTGACTAATTTTGTGTCAGTTTGATGCAGGCTAGAATCATCACAGAGGAGGCAACCCAAATTGAGAAAATGCCTCCACGAGGGAGACTGGCCTGTTAAGCATACTCATTTCTCCTTAGAAATGTATTGTAGAACAAGGGAAATATGCAACCTTCTCCTTGCATCCATAGGCAATTGGTTCCAAGGATCCATATAGATATCAAAATCCAAGAATATACAAATCTAGTAAAATGGTGAACTTTTTGTATATCGCCACTGTATACAATGCTGTAACATTAAACAATGACAAATGATGTATAAATAAATGTGGTTATCAGTTGAACTTGTGCAAGCAGAATCAGAGTACATGAAGGTTTAAATGTACCTTAACAGAATTCGAAAAATTCTGTTTTTAAAGGTGAGGTAATATCATGAAATATGAGTTATTAAAAATCAGAGTCATACAAAAATGCCTATGTTAGAATTCCAGTGTTATCAATGATAGCTCCTGTCTGTTACAAGACGAGGTAGAACACACTTGCATTTGAGTTGGAGAAAATGCACACTAAATAGTTCGTATATACGGGTAATGACTTTCATTTTCTCATAGACATCACCCTCTATATTTTCAAGTTTCTATGAAATATAAGGATGGTTTAAAATTCATGAGCAAAGTAAACAGAACAAACATGTAACTGTTTCCTATGGGTTAATTAAACAGACTGCTCTACTTTACAGTCAAAACCTTCCATACTGTGATTTAATTGTCTTTCTGGTATTATCTTCATTACTGCCTTACAACCATGCCAAGTATGTAATTTTCACTTTAAAGAACATGAAAAATCTAACTAAGGCTCTCAATATTCAATCAAGAGAAATGTATATATGTATTTACAACTGTATGTTATTTTCACAGTCAAATTAACATTCAGTATGGAAGACAAAAATGCTTCTGTTTATGTATAAATGACTTGGCATGTTCATCTCATTAACAAAAGTTTTATTTGCAAGTGTTTTTCATTAAAGAAAACAATCATCTTGGGACTATTTAATGATATCTGAACATCTGATTCCATACATAATGCCCTTTTAGTTCTTCATTTCTTTTGAATGACGCAACCTGTTAACAACATTCCATGTATCATCTGTGGTTCTTTTGGCCTCTTGAAAATGCAAGTTCTCTTTCATCCTGTTTGAAAAGCCATATCCCACTTCCAAACAGAATGCTCCCCAAAGTTAAAGACAGCTGCCCTTCACCTGTCTTCCACAACATTCTAGGCATTTTTGCAAGCCATCTTTCTACCATATTATTTTGTAGGAGCAGATATATCAAGGTATGAATCTATATTTCTTTGTATTCTCTCCTTAACACTCTGCTAATCACTCACAATCAATAAAATAGGCATTTAAAGGGGACTCTCCAGGACTTGTAGTAGGTATCCTATCTTTGACCGTATTCCAGGAAGCACAGAGCAAGTATCTGTATGAAGGAAACAGACCTTAGGGGCCAAGAAGAATGGAAAGAGGGCACCAAACTCACTCTTATACATTTCAGGGTTTTGTTTCCCTCCTTACTTTTTACTTTCTTCACAACTTTAACCTCAGGCTTAACCCAAGGTAATGTGAGTGATACAGACGGAGCCCTGAAATTGCAATCGATCCCTAACACAGGAACTGGGATATACTCTATTCACTGCAAATAATCAGAAAGAATTGCCAAAGCCATAGCACAGTAATGCCACTTCCTTTTCTTAGAAATAAAGTAAGCAGGAGTTATAATGGGAACAAAAACAGAATAAAACATCACCACAGCTTTTCAAGTCCAAACACATTCTTCTCTGTGATGTAAGAATACTTGTAGATTTGCAGCTTGTATAAGGCTGCAAACTATGTGAAAGACATATGTGATATAATTCAGATACAATCCTTAGATATGTACATGTGTATATACCATACACACACACACATACACACACACACACGGATATAAAATATCCCTTCATATTTTCAAGTTTTTATGAAATGTAATGATGGTTTAAACCTCATGAGCAGTATAAACAGAACAAACATGAAACTACTGATGAGTTACTAAAACAGCCTGCTTCTACTGCACATTCAAGGCCTTCTATATTGTGATTTAATTATCTTTCTGGTATTATCTTCATTACTGTCTAAAAAACATGCCAAGCTGCAATTCTCATTTTAAAGAACAGGAGACCTGCAACTCAGGCTCTAAATATTCAGTCAGAAGAAAATATGTATTAACAACTTCATGTTATTTTCCAAGTCAGACAAAATGACATTCCATATTGAAGTCATAAAAGCTCCTGTTTATGTATACGTGACTTGGCTTGTTTCTCTCATTAACAAAAGCTTTATTTGCAAGTATTTCACATTAAAGAAAAAGAACATCTTGCAACTATTTAATAGCATAAGATATAATAATATATATTATATAATATATATGTATATACTGTCCCATTTTAGAATATATTTCTGAAGCAACTCAGTAACTTTATGTGAGAAACCAGAGCACACACCATGTACCAATGTCACAGGTTCAACCAAAGTAGCCACAGCAGAATAAATGGTCATCACCTTTTCCTGTATTACATTATGTAACATTCTTCCACACCAATTATTATTCAAATTTAATGTATGGCTCTTCTTTGTATTCTAAGTAGTTACCTTTGTAACAAGAAAAAAAAAAGATTGAATGGGGCATTTATGGGCAATTATTATAATAATTCCAAATAGTTACTGCTGGAGTTATGTTAAAGGTTTGTTTTACATCCCTAGCACAGTATCACCTCTATGCTTGCATGTTACACATGCATGTGTGTTCACATATTAACATTTCTGGGTAAGGAAGATGTTAATATGTGAGCCAGTGACTGACAAAGTATTCCTTCTTCAAATTATTCACTGAGACTAGATATCTCATTTGAACTCAGAGCTTGCTCATTTGGCTAATCTAGGAAGATAGATTCCTCTAGAGAATGTCTGTCTATCCTTCTAAGCTCTGAGAGCAGAGACAGGCCACCAGATCCATTCAACATTTCTGGGCTTGCTGAATATTTTAAAATATATAATTATATATAAACACATACACATATATGATAGATTGCTACTGTCAAAGATCATAAGCCAACTATTTAGAAAACTCCATGATCAATAAATACTAATGGTTTCTGATAGGTAAAATAAAAACCTTGTATTTTCTGCTAATAAACTTAAAATATTAAATATAAGCTACTTTATAAATTTGACAAGTAATGCAGTTGAATATGGAAGGCAAAATGGATTAAATATAGGTCAAACATCAGAAAAAAATAAAATTTAATATTAAGTTTCTGAACCAACATATATCATAGCATACAACTTAAACATGATTGTAATTCTTCAAAATTACATTCTCTGTCAAGAAAAGTCAGTATTTAAGAATAAATTAGATATATAATCCAATCAAAAGCCGGACTTGCAGAATAAATAAAAATATTACCTAACTATATTCTTTCTACAAAAGTCTTACATTGAATATGTAGATTGGAATGGAACTGGGAGAAATTGAGTAAAGGGAAAGTATGATCAACATATATTGCATTTTTATTTTTTAGATAAAAACATTTTCTTGGATCCTCTGATGTACAACTGTAATTTCACCTTGGCAGGTAGAGGCAGGAGGATTATTGGTTTAATGTCACCCTCAGTTATGAATGGGTGTTCAAGGTCAGACTGGGTGTAGAAGACCCAGTTTCCAAAATGTAAAGAATTTTCCCCATTTAAAAAAAAAAAAAAGTAGTTGTTTTCGTAGGTGTTCCCTTGCATGTGAAAGACTCCTTACTATGCAGAATAGGGAGATTAAGAGTACTAATCAAAGTAATGAACAAACTCACTAAAATTAGTAAACTCAGTAGATAAGATTCACTACTCGTATCATGTTGGGTTATAGTGGTGAGTGATGAGAGTCCTGTGTCCGCCCCAGGGCTAAGCCTCTGGGAGAAGCTAGGCCTAGGAAGTTTGACCGAGCTCACCCCAGGGGGACCATCAAGCAGGGCTGTGAAAAGCCTCAGGACACCGCCTGGTGGTAAGGGAGCACAGTCTGGAGACCTGTGGACTACACAGAACCTGCTCCATCTGGTTCTAAGGCATATGGGCAGCCCAGACTCTGGATACTGCGGAAGAGCTGAGAACAGAGTGGGGGTCTGCAGACCAGATTTAACCCAGAGCAGAGGGGGGAAAGGCAAGGAGGAGCCTAGTTGGGTACCTCCAAGGAGTCTTTGTCTTGTCACTGGCTAGCTGGTTTGGTTCGGTGGAGACCATAGCTGGGAGAGAAGAGAGGTCTTCTGCGGGAGATTGGGTGCAGCTCTTTAGAAGAAAGCCTGTTCCACTGTTCCCCACAGCTGATCCCGATGAAGAGAGTCCATGGTTTTAGTGTGTTTGTTGTCATAGTGGAGAGTGGTGATGAGTGAATTCATAGCCCACAAGCTCAGGGCGGAGCCTGAAATTAAAATACTTTTTGCAGGGAGGAGTGGCTGGGAAGGGAAAGGGGAGTTTATTGGCTAAGCCTCTAAGTGCCTAATTAAAATGGGAGTGTCTTGAGGCTATTTGACCACACCTCTGCCTGTGGAGGGGTTGAGGCTATGTGACTGATGGTCACATGCCTAATGGACAGCTGCAGCCTCAAGTCAGAACCTAGGGCCCAGGAGCATGGCAAAATGCTTACTGTCCCTTATATGTTTATTTCCTTCTCGGGACCCCCCTACTGGAGCTCTGGGGTTTTAAACCTTAGCTCAACCAGAACCCAGGTTGCCTTTCATGGTCCTACAATATCACTGAGATTGCATAAGGTATACAAAACGGTATAAGGTCGGGATTCAGTATTGCAGCTTTTTTTTTTTTTTTCATTACCCAGCCTGGATTGTGCTTTACACAGATATCCAAGTTTACCCTTATAACAATAAGTAAGCCACCACCTATGCTTCTGTAAGTACCTCTACCAAGGACCAGCCTTGGTTGGGAGAGGGAATCCTGCGGAAGGTGTGTTTGGGAGAAGCAGACGAACAACTCAATTGTGGGAACAGGCTGACAGCCTGTTAATACCTGACATACCTCAATAATCAGCATTTTGTGACTTTAGCCACTTCATGCTCCCACCCATTGTATTTTTTATTGGTTTTTAAAGATTATTTTAATTATTTACATTTCAAAAGTTGTCCCTCTTCCTGGTTTCTCTTCTTCAAAACCCCCATCCCATCGCCTCTCCCTTTTGCCTCTATGGGGGTGCGTGCCCCTCCACCCACCCCTCATTCCTGCTCCACCACTCTAGCATTCCTTTATGCTAGGGCATCAGTCCTCCACAAGACCAAGGGCCTCCCCTCCCACTGATGCCAGATAAGGCAATCCTCTGCTCCCTATGTAGCTGGAGAAAATGCTATCACCAGATTGACCTGTGAACAAGTATCTGAATATTTTATGATTTATGATTGATATATGACACTCCAGCTCACAGTGGACAGTACTAATCCAAGACTGGTGATAATGAGTGGAGGAAAAAAAAAAAAGGTGAAGCAAGGCATGAGGAACAGGCCAATAAACCTTACCTCTCCAGAGTCTCTGCATTTGTTCCTTTCCCCAGATGTCTGCCCTGCCTTCTCTCAGTGATGGACTATTAACTGGAAATGTATGATGAAATAAATCTTTTTCTTCTGAAGTTGCCTTCAGTTATGATATTTTATTACAGCAATATAAATCCTAACTGAGATTCTCAGTTAGGGTCATACCTCAATAAGAATATACACCAGAAAAGAAGGATGTCTTATACAATAGGATATTGTAGTAAAGGTGGTGTGAAAGTTGACTCTGGATAAAGAAACCTTTTGACGAAGACTTAAAAGAGATGTTCCCCCCAGTGTCCATGTTCTTTTATGGCTGCAGACATTAGCTCTCCTAATGTAGAAAGGTTTATGCTACACTAAAAACTGGTGATGTAAACACATGAATAACAACAGCTACAACAAAAAAGTTTAATCAACACCCTGGGAAAAAAAAAAAAAGTCAATGTTAGAAACTACCAAGACAAGTCAAGACTGGTTAACCAAGTTCAACTACTGGTGTTTGGAGACCACCAAAATGAACAAATGTTAGAGGAAGTCAAACATAGACTGGAGTTCAACAGATGGTTGCTTCCTTAGTTGGGGTGGCATTGTGTATCCATCTCCCATTGGGTTAGAGAGGCAATCACAGAGTCTATGAGATTCCATTGGCTCCTCTTTTGATATGGTTCAAGTATTAACCAAAGTTCTATAGACATTAAGTAAGTCTGAGTATGATTTCTAACAAAAAGCTTCTAGAAAAGCAGCAAGCACTCATAGCTACTGAGTCATCTCTATATCCTGTAATCTTTATTTCATGTATCCTTTCTGTCATATATAAAATCTCAAAACACATGTGCTGATGAAATCTCTCACAAAAAAAATCCACACATAAACATAGATAATAAAATAAAGAAAAATCTTTAATAATGAAAAAATGTGGCTTAACTATTTCCTAAAGGAGCCATCACCCTTACTCACTAGACATTTGCCTCTACCCTCTCTGCAATAATAAGACACACAAAAAGATTGGATTAGGAAACATAGTCCATCTTTCTGTTTCTGCATTCACAGAAACAATCTCAAAATCAAAGATAGTACCCTTCGTGAAAAGTATCAAAATGTATGCCAAGAAAATGGACCCCAGGAACAAACAGGTTAAATCACTTTATATATCTGACAGATTTTTAAACAAAATTACTCAGAAGAGATAGGGAAGAACAGTACATAATCATCAAAGGGGAAATTGACCAAGAAATATAATAACTCTAAGCATGTGTGCATTAAATGCAAGAGCACTGAATTTTATTTTAAAAAGATATTTCAGATTAAATCACATATTGACCCTCACAGAATAATAGGAAGCAGCTTCAATACCCTATTGTAACCACACTGACAGAGGTCCTCCAATAAGGCCACACCCCTAATAAAGCAACTCTGTATAGATCATGGGTTCAATACACATGTCTGCAGGGGCTATTCCTGTTCAGACCAACACAGTCTTCACTAAAAACATTTTCTTGGAGCTCTAGGAACTATGTGGAAGAGAAGGCAGAAAGATTTTAGGAGCCAGAGGAAATATATGACTCAGGAAAACAGTGTACTATAGAAAAAGGGCTGATACACTATGAACTCAGAGACTGCAGCCTCATGCACAGCTAGGTGGGGTTCTGGTGATGCAATGAGGAATTAGACAGAGTTTCCTACCCCCAACAAAGAACCTATCTACATTTGACACCCACTTACAAATATGTTAATCTTTTCCAATACTGTCTCAAAGGCATTTTAACATTATTTCACTGTACTCCAGGATCTAGAAGCAGATGAGCAACACAAAACAAACACAGTGATGTTTTTGAAGACCGACTCATACACTTTGCTTAGATATTTTCTGTGTTATTTAACTTTTAATTCTATATTGTGGTTTCCAATTTTGTGTTTCTGTGGGATTTTTCCGTGTGTGTGTGTGTGTGTGTGTGTTAGTCTTGTATTATTTTTTATTTTTGATGTCTTTTCTTCCTTTCCTAAAGAAAGGAAGAAAGAAAATGCGTGAAATTGAATAGGTAGAAGGTAGGGGAGGATCTGGGAGGAGGTAGAAGGGTAAAACTCTGATCAGAATATATTGTGTTAATTTTTTTTCAACAGAACAAAGCTAAAATTTGCAAACTGTGATAATACCATTTTTTTTTTACAGGAAGTTCCCTGAAATAATTTCTTGAAATATTTTCTTGTATTTTTTTTATGTTGTTTGTTTCATTGTTTTTGATTTTTCGTATGTGTAGTGCTTGCCCTGCGTCACAAACTCAGAATGTGGGCACAGGGATTCCTATCCTCTGTGCTCCTGTAGTCTGTGTGCTGTCTTGGAAAGCTTCTTATCTATGAAAACACAATACCACAAATTTGTTTTTAATTAAAAATATCATATCAGAGCATCTAGCGTTTGGAAATTCAGATAAGAATGTCTTTTTAAAAATGAGCAGAATTTGACCAGACACCAGGGAAAGCCTATACTTGTGCTATAACACATTAAAGCATCTCACACACGAGCAAAGACCAAGTCCTTAGTTTTTGTGAGAGTACTAGTGTACTGGGCAATCACAGTTGTTAGTTTAGCTTTACTCCTAGCATGATGTCTAATAATACTAATGACATGCTAACTCTAAGAGAGTAAATTATGAGACCACATGTATATTTTTACATGTCCATCAAGAATGTTAAAAATCCCATTAATATATCCCATGAGTTGATACTATTTAATATATGTAAGTATGACTTTAGATATATAATTGGTATATAATCAATGCTCGTCTCTGTTACTGAATTTTAAACACAAAACAGCATCAAAAATGAAAAAGTTATACACAAAGCATGATTTACATACTGGGAGAGATGGGACCTGTCTTAGGGAGACTCATGCTTCCTTGGAATTCTATGAGCTGTGCAGAACATACTTCATGATGGTCAGGCTATATGTCAGGTTTGGGTTTGAGTTTGCTTTGTTACATTTGCTGTGCATGGGACAGTGTCTATGTTCACCCCAGTGAAACCCTCATTTCTACCAAATGAATGAATGGTTGGCTTTTGCTTAAAGCACACACACACAGCTAACCCTATGCTTTCAAGTAAATTGAAGTAAATCATTACAATTACTACTTAGTCCTTATCCTGGAGTGTTAGAAATCTGAAAAATTGGGAGAGAAATAGCCTGGTTGCAGAACTGTTTCATAGATACAAGAGAACTTTGTTCAGCTTGTTTTATAACATTATTTTATTTAAAAATATCATTGTACTCTCGTTTCTATTGGAGTAATCCAGCATTTTAAAACCTTGTTCTCAAGCCACGGGGTGTATTTAATGGCATATCTAATAATACAATTTGAGCAACTATGTGCTAGACTGTTAATAAATTATAAAAAACACTTTTATGTAATTGTTTTTACTGCAATGCATTATTTGAAGTATCATATTTTGCAAATTACTGAGGATACTGAGGATGAAAAATATTAAACACAGGAAATTCAGTAAATACAGCCAGTGGGAACTGGGAAGGACGCCTTCTTTCCTTCTCTATCATTAAAGCAAGACAAATACACTTGCACAATTTAAACTATTGAGTGAACAAGATGTTATCTTCATATGTTGCACTTTGAAGTGTGATGTTATCTGAACTCAGACAATTCAGAAGAATTTTTGTCATATTTATAATCTTTGACAGGTGGTTTTGTAGAATTCGTGTTAGTGCACTAGCAAGTGGTGTTAGGGGAAGCAATAGTGCATTTTACAAAAGACTATTGTGCTGGAGGTCATTGTTGGCCTTCCTTCTCTGCCCAACAGTTACCTAGCAACAGAGAGGTAGGCCTGGCTTAGTATAAAAGGGACTGTTAGGCCTCTCCCTCTGTTTCTGATTCTCTCTAACCCCCTTCACTCTTCCTGACTGCTTTGTACTCCTCTCCACTTCTTCCTACCCTCCCCCCTGAACCCCCCCCCCCATCACATCCCCATGTGTTCCTGGCAGGTCTCTTTTCTTCCTTTGCTCTCTCTCTTGCTCTTTCACTTTCTCTATGTCCACTCTCTTTCTCTGCTTCTACTCCCTTCTTAACTCCCCTTCCCGTGACCCCAAATAAACTATGTTCTATATTAGACTCTTCTTATGCCTGATACCTCGGTGGGAGCGCATGGACCCGCTGAGGTACCCCCTCCCACCACACCATACCATACTCAATAAAACATATCCTTGACTTTATAAAACACATCATCCAAGAAACTCATCAATAGTTGGAAAGAGGTGGCAAGTGCAAGGTCAAAAGTACTGCTGGCAGAAATGAATTAAGCTTGACAGAGGAGAAGGGTGTTGTGATTGGTTATTAGAAAGGATGTCATAAGAAGCACAAGAAAGAGGTGTTCAGGAAAGTTATCAGAAGCCATTGTGGAAAATGCCACATCCAAAATTGCACAAACTAGCTCAGGACTGTTTTCTTTATCCTGTCTGAGGCCGGCCTTTCTACACCTTTCTCTGCTTAGGCCATGTAGACACAAAGAACTCTCTCGTGCACTCAGTTATTTTCTGAGCTTTAGTATAGTGGACCAGTTCTCATATAATTTTGACATGTTCTTTTGATTTGAGTGTGCCACATTGAATAACGAATCTACTTTTCTATTTTATTAAAATATTTATGAGGTCTCTTCTCAATTCCAGGTCTACTACTAGATTAGAGGATAAAGAGAGGGGCAAACAGCATGAATCATCACTCGGGCAGCTGGACAGCAAATGTCACAATAGAACAAAGACTTAAATAATGCATGTGCACAGAGTAGAGTGTGAGGGAGTGACAGGCGTAAATGTCCTCCTGGAAATGATGTATTAAAAGTCCTAAGGAATTAGTAGTTCTTGGCAGAACTGAATGAATAACTTGGACCTGTCCTACATATTTTATTTTTCATGGAAAATCAGAAAAGGTTTCAAATATAATAATGATTTGTTATACACATAATAGAATAATAAAGAGTTTATGTGGTCTCCTCTCAAGGGAATCTACTAAATCTGCATTCAAATTACACTATAATTAAAAGTATTTACTTATAAGTTCATTATAATTCCCCCAAATATCAAAATTTTACCATAGATCATTAATAATTTTATTTTATTTAGTAGAAAATAATGCCAGTACCAATAATGTGAGTTATTTCTAAAGAGTAAAACACAGATCACTATCCATAATATAGAAAAAGTAAATAAGATAATTTATGTTAGGTAAAATTAAGCTCTAGAAAAAATGTGTGGGAAGACATATTTATGTGTTTTGAGCAAGGATTAAGTTCTCTAAATAGAACAAATTTAATAATATAGGAAAGAAAATATTCAAAATTAAATAATGACAATTCATAAATTTTGTTCATTTAAAGCTATTAAATATGAGACAAATAACTTAAACTCAAATAACATAGAAAAGGCTTGTGGTTTATATGGAAGTTTTTTTTAGATTTCTGTTTGTTCTAGGAAGACTGAAAGGTTTTATATCACTGGAAAGGTTCAAACCAGAAGACATTTAATTGTGAAGAACACATTTGATAGATAAACTGTATTATACTGTACCACCGAGAGGCTTGTATTCTGAAAGCCAGAACCATGTAAATGCCAGATTTGGTAACAAGAACTTCTATTCTGAGTGTACTGTATATAACAGGAGATGGATATAGGAGAGAACATGGAAGCTTACAGGCCCATTGGTTAGAACTACATAGCACAAGCAAGAACCAACACAGAAATACATCCTTAAACCAGGTAGAAGAAGGCCAACATTGATGATGTCCACTTACCTCCACAGTTTCCTCATGACACACACACACATGCAAACACACACAAATCATACATATGCATATTAGTAGAAAAGTGTCAAAGAAAAAGCCATTCCTAGGCTCAAAAAGTTTCATTTGTTTACTTTAACTGATTTAGATATTCTTTCTGTTATTTATTATGCATAATTATTACACATATTTTGAATGACAAATATGACATGTACTTAGATGTTGATTTGTGATGTTTTGATATCTGTATATTTTGTTGAAAAATCTCAGTAAGTAGCATTTCTGGGACCTTAAATCATTATCATTTACCATGGTGAGTATATTGCATATCCAGCTTTTTGAGACAATCACTGTGTTATGGTTCCTACTGTATGAGCAAAACTAGAAGGTGGTATTCAATGACCACCTTCCCCTGTCCCTCTTCCCTCATGCACTGACTCCCTACCCCCATCATTTTTCCCCCATCACCACGAGTCTACTCTCTCAATCTGTAAATGGAACCCATTTGATGCTTGATCCGTGTTACCTGCCATGTTGTTCTCCAGGCCTATTTTTGCCTAAATTCTAGCAAATGGATCAATTGCAGAGCTCTCCTTATTTTGACACATTTTAGATATATCATTTAACACTCTTTTCTTTAGTTCTTTCTATTACCTACTTACTTCCAACCACAGTGTAGCATGCTAGTCACTGGAAATTTTCTACCTCAAGACTGAGATTTTTATCTTACATCTACAGTTCTTCACTCTTCTCAGGAATCAATATTCTATACTTCAGTTAAGTGAATTTGAACATGCAAGGCATCTTATATAAATGGAAAAATATGCTATATGCCCTTCTGTTACTGGCTTATTGAACTTATCAAAAATTTCCTGAAGATTTAAATAAGGTAGTGTATAAAGCAAAATTTAGTTCCTTTAAAAGAGCTGTCTAATTATTTCTTTGACAGTTTATGCCATTTCTTTTTTTGTCTGTATATAAAGTTAGTGTGGTTTTATTTCTTCAATTATGTGGATAAAGATGAAATGTATATAGAAGTCCAATAAAGACAGACCAATTAACCACAAGTATACAAAAGGTTACTCAGTATTGATGATCTTTAGAAAAGTGAAACTTTTATTTAATGTGATAAAATAGTATTGTGAGAACAACAATTATATACATATATACATACACACACAATGTGTGTGTGTGTGTGTGTGTGTGTGTAACAATATTACAAGTGCTCATGGAGAAAATTGGGACATTTTTAGACTGTGAGTAGTAAATATAAAATGCTTGCCCTCAGTGGAAAACATAATGGGATCTCTCAACAAGGATCTAGATTTTTACCTCATGGCATATTCTGAAAATCATTCAAACTAGGGTTTCAAGAAAACTGGAGCCTCCCAGAGGACAGGCATGGTAGGCTCCTGTCTGCAAGCACAACATTACATCAGTAATAGTTTCAGCCTTTGGTGCCTGCCCATGGGATATATCTATGTTGTGCTGGTCACTGGCCTTTCCTTTAGTGTCTCCTCCAATTTTTGTCCCTGCATTTCTTTTAGACAGGAATAATTCTGGGTCAAAAATTTGGAAGGTGGGTTGCTGAATCTCTACCACGGGCTCTTTTCATCTACTTGAGGTGGTCTTCAGGTTCCATCTACCCACTGTGGGGCATTTCAGTTAAGGTCACCCCCATTGAGTCCTGGTTGTCATCTTAGAGGCTGTACTTGCAGCTGACTGTGATAGATCTAGACACAGTCAACCATTGGACTGAGGTCTGGGACCCCTACAGAATAGTTAGGAGGATTAAAGGTGCTGAAGTGATGGTATCCACATAGGAATACCAACAGTGTCAACAAACCTGGACACCTAGGAGCTCCTAGAAACTAATCCACCAATCAAATAACATACACAAGCTGGTCTGAGGACCATAGCACATATGTAGAAGAGGACTGCCATGTCTGATCTCAGTGGGAGAAGATGCACCTAATCCTGTAGAGACTTGATACCCCAGGGAAAGAGGATGCCAATGGGTGGGAGGTGGAGCACCATCTCAGAGGCAAAGGGGAAGGGGAATGGGGTGAAGAACTCTGGGAGGGGGGCCCAGACAGGGTCAAAATTTGGAATGTAAATAGATAATTTTTATAAAGGAAGGGAAAAATACAAAAAAAATAGATACCTGTATTTTAAAACACCTTAGAATTATAATGCTCTTTCCTTAAGCATTCTTTAGGATACAGAGGATCAAGCACTAATACTACCTCCTCTTTTGTTCGATTTTGTCTATCATTGTAAATCATCTTCTGCTGTAGATGGTAAGAAACAGAAATTTAGGTGTATAGAAAACTGAAAGACAAAACTCAGATCTAATGTCTTTCCCATGTTTATATCTTTGGGGTAGTAAATACTGTATTTTTTTTAAAAAGAGAATTGATACTCAAATAAATCCTATATAAGTTGTCAGATAAGTTAGTTGTGGAGAACCATTCATTAAGCTACTAAGCAAAGACAATAAATAAATAAGGTCATATTCTGCCTTGTATCCTGGGATCACACACTTTGCCACTGAGACATTTTTATACCTTGTTCTTAAATCCTCTTTAATATAAAGTAGTATTTTCATATTTTACATGAAAAACTAACAAATCAGTTGAGGAACCAAGGCAGGATTTCCCACAGCTGTCTCTGTCAGATTGGAAGTTTTGTTTTGTTTTCTTTCTCTCTAAAGCCTCCAAGGCTTGACAGACTTATTACAGCTGTCAAAATGATATTAGACAAATCATGCCTAATGGAAATAAGTGGTCTCTCACCTTTGAAATTCTAACACTGCAGAAATATAGTACTCAAAATTCAGAGAATGAAAAGCTGCCTTGAAACAAGGATGATACAAACAAAAATATACAGACATATTTAATGTGTATGAAACACTTTCTTCCTTATCATGTAGCTGAGGATAGAATTAAAACCATAAATCCCAAACATACCATGCCCTTAGGAATACCAGGTTTTTGTGTTTCCTAATCTATCTCCTACCCTGAGTTCTGAGGTCTCTATGGAAGGGTTCCAAAATCTACCTGGTAACTCTATATTCCCCAAACATGTTAAGCATTAGAAACTCAGAACTCAAAAGACTAAAAAAATTCTGAAATTTTTGAAATCACTTTAGTGTTATTATAGCATTTCATGTTATATTTAAAAAATATATGATAAATGATTATAAGACAAAGAATCCTAATGTGCCAAGTTCTATTAACTATTTCAGATAGATTTTGTCACCTATGAAATATGGCCATATTCATTGCTATAAATAATGTTACCATAAGACTATAAATTTAAATAATGTGTAAAAAGGTCGAATGGCTTGTTAAATATATTTGATAACATAAACTTTCATAAAGAACACAACTTTAGTAAATATAGAGTAATTTGAATATAATATTATAAAGGAGATACATAATGTTTGAAAGTTATTATTATTGAAATGAAAGCACACAAAGGTAAACTGCTCAATGCTATAATCTTAATATACTTCACACTGACTCTTCTTGACAGAGAATGTCTGTAACTTTGAAGAATCATGGTCATTTTAAATTACATGATATGATATATGATGGTTCGAAACTGAATTTTCTTTTTTTGGGGGGGGGGGGAACCTCTATTTTTGAAGCTACTTTTTTTCAGATAATTTATTTACACATCAATTGTTTCCCCCTTTCCAGGTCTCCCCTTTGGAATCCCCCTATCCCCTACCCCTACCCCTGCCACTATGGGGGTATTCCAACATCCACCCACCCACCCACTCTCCTCTTCCCTCCTTGGCATTCTCCTATATTGGGTCATCTAACACCCTCTGGCCCAAGGGCCTTTCCTCCCCCTGATGGCTTACAAGACCCTCCTCTGCCACATATGTGGTCAACACCACGGGTCCCTCCATGTGTATTCTTTGGTTGGTGATTCAGTCTCTGGGAGCATTGGGATGTCAGGACAGTGGACACTGTTGCTCCCTCCATGAGACTGCCAACTCCCTCAGCTCCATCAGTCTCTTCCCCAGCTCCTCCATCTGGGACCTCACGCTCAGCCCAATGGTTTCTGTGAAGTGACTCTTGGGTATTCTGAACTTTTGGGCTAATAACCACTTATCAGTGAGTACATACCGTGTTCATTCTTTTGTGACTGCGTTAACCTTGCTCAGGGTGATATTTTCAAGATCCATCCATTTGTCTACGAATTTCATGAAGTCATTGTTTTTAATTGCTGAGTAGTATTCCATTGTGTAAATGTACCACATTTTCTGTATCCA
>JADRCH010000184.1:2141403-2185899 GCA_019843965.1 Rhynchomys soricoides | reverse complement strand
AATAGCTGGGTCCTCAGGTAGTATTATGTTCATTTATCTGAGGGTCCACCAAACTGATTTCCAGAGAGATTGTATCAGCTTGCATTCTCACCAGCAATGGAGGAGTGTTCCTCTTTCTCCACATCCTCACCTACATTTGCTGTCACTTGAGTTTTTGATCTTAGCCATTCTGACTGGTGTGAGGTGGAATCTGAGGGTTCTTTTGATTTGCATTTCCCTGATGACTAAGAATGTTGAATATTTCTTTAGGTGCTTCTCAGCCATTCTGGTTTCTTCAGTTGAGAATTCTCTGTTTAGCTCTCTTCCGCATTTTGTGATAGGGTTATTTGGTTCTCTAGAGTCTAACTTCTTGAATTATTTGTATATATTGAATATTAGCACTCTATCGGACGTAACATTGGTAAAAATATTTTCCAAATCTGTTGGTTGCAGTTTTGTCCTATTGACAGTGTCCTTTGCCTTACAGAAGCATTGCAACTTTATAAGGTCTCATTCGTAGATTCCTGATCTTAGAGCATAAGCCATTGGTGTTCTGTTCAGGAACTTTTCCTGTGCCCATGTGTTTGAGACTTTTCCCCACTTTCTCTTCTATAAGATTCAGTGTATCTGGTTTTATGTGGAAGTCCTTGATCCACTTGGACTTGAGCTTTATACAGGAAGATAGGAATGGATCAACTTGCATTTTTCTACATGTTGACCACCTGTTGAGCCAGCACCAATTGTTGAAAATGCTGTCTTGTTTCCACTGTATGGTTTTAGCTCCTTTGTTGAATATCAAGTGACCTTAGGTGTGTGGGTTTATTTCTGGGTCTTCACTTCTATTCCATTGATCTAGCTGCCTGTCAGTGCACCAATACCATGCAGTTTTTGTCACTACTGTTCTGTAGTATAGCTTACGGTCAGGGATGCTGATTCCCCCAGAAGTTCTTGTATTGTTGAGAATAGTTTTTGCTATCCTGGGTTTTTTGTTATTCCAAATAAATTTGAGAATTGCTCTTTCTAAGTCTATGAAGAATTGAGTTGGAATTTTGATGGGGATTGCATTGAATCTGTAGATTGATTTCGGCGAGATGGCCATTTTTACTATATTAATTCTGCCAATCCATGATCATGGTAGGTCTTTCCATCTTTTGAGGTCTTTTTTGATTTGTTTCTTCAGAGATTTGAAGTTCTTGTCATACAGATCTTTCACCTGTTTGGTTAGAGTCACACCAAGATATTTTGTATTGTTTGTGACTATTGTGAAGGGTGTCATTTCCCTAATTTCTTTCTCCAACTGTTTATCCTTCGAGTATAGGAAGGCTACTAATTTGTTTGTGTTAATTTTATATCTGGCCACTTTGCTGAAGTTGTTTATCAGCTGTAGAAGTTCTCTGTTCTAGTTTTTCAGGTCACTTAAGTATACGTTCAGATCATCTGGAAATAGTGATATTTTGATTTCTTCTTTTACAATTTGTATCCCTTTGACCTCCTTTTGTTGTCTAATTGTTCTAGATAGAACTTCAAATACTATATTTAATAGATAGGGAGAGAGTGGACAGCCTTGTCTAGTCCCTGATTTTAGTGGAAATGCTTCAAGTTTCTCCCCATTTAGTTTGATGTTGGCTATTGGTTTGCTGTATATTGCTTTTACTATGTTTAGGCATGGGCCTTGAATTCCTGATCTTTCCAAGACTTTTATAATGAAGGGATATTGAATTTTGTAAAAAGCATTTTCAGCATCTAATGAAATGTCCATGTGTTTTTTTCTTTGAGTTTGTTTATATAGTGGATTACATTGATGGATTTCCGGGTATTGAACCATCCCTTCATCCCTGGGATGAAGCCTCCTTGATCATGATGAATGATCGTTTTGATGTGTTCTTGGATTTGGTTTGCGAGAATTTTATTGAATATTTTTGTATCGATATTCCCAAGGGAAATTTGTCTGGAATTTAGTTTCTGTGTTGGGTCTTTGCGTGGTATCAGTGTAACTGTGACCTCATAGAATGAAATAGGTAGTGTTTCTTCTGTTTCTATTTTGTGGAATTGTTTGATGAGTATTAGTATTAGGTCTTCTTTGAAGGTCTGATAGAATTCTGCACTGAACCCATCTGGTCCTGGGCTTTTTTTGGTTGGGAGACTTTTAGTGACTGCTTCTATTTCTTTAGAGGTTATGGGACTGTTTAGATGGTTTATCTGATCCTGACTTAACTTTTGTATTTGGAATCTATCTAGAAAATTGTTCATTTCATCCAGATTTTCCAATTTTGTTGATTATAGGCTTTTGTAGTAGGATCTGATGATTTTTTTTTTTAATTTCCTCAGATTCTGTTGTTATATTTCCCTTTTAATTTCTGAATTTGTTAATTTGGATACTGTCTCTGTGCCCTCTGGTTAGTCTGGCTAAGGGTTTATCTATCTTCTTGATTTTCTCAAAGAACCAGCTCCTGGATTTGTTGAGCCCACACCCACAATGACACACCTATTCCAACAAGTCCATGCCTACTCTAACATGGCCATACCTTCTAATAATGACACTCCCTGGGCTGAGCATTTACAAACCATCACACTGCATGTGCAAAAGGATGGGTTTCTGAGTCTGTATCTCTGTCATATGCTTTTTCTTGGATTGCAATTTGTCTGCTTGCTTGTTTTTTGTTTTTGTTTTTGTTTTTTAAATTCTGATGTGTTTGCTTTTGTTTTATCCTTTTTAAGTTTTACTTAATTATTTTATTTCATTCTATTTTGTCCCTTAGAAGGCTGGTTTCCAATGTGAGACAGAGTGAGCATATCAGCATAGAAAAGTAAAACCATGTTCAAAATATATTAGATGAAAAAAATCTATTTTCAATAAATGTCAAAAATATTTGTTCACCATTTTGTCTACAGTAATCTTTAGTCTTTAAAGCAGCAATGATTTGATGAACTTAAGAGATTTTACATTAAAATGTAAATGCCAGTTTAGAAAATGCATGCTTTGATGTGCAAAATGTAATATAATTAATACAGGAGAGTTAATTTTAAAGTTAGTCAACTGTTCTAAAGCACACGTTTAAACCTGTCTCTGGTAGATGACATGGGTGAAAGCCCATTAAATTCAGATATAGGGACAACTGCTTTTATATCTCGCCCCCAAGACATGCCATAGAAGTATTTCTGATACACAGGTCATCTCTCTAAAGAAGACATTTTGATAGAAAAGCATTCATTTCAAAAGACTGTTGATAGAAAACTAACTCATTACCACTAAACATTCTCAAAGAAGGATAAAGAAACATTAATAGATGACTGCTCAAGGTTCTTCCAAAGAGGAAAATGAAGAGGCAGCTATAGTTTATGAGGATGACTGGATAAGAAATATTTTCAAGATCACTGTGTTTCAAATATGAAATTCTGATGGCATCCTTCTTTGCTTCCATGTATATTTCATAATGACTTTATTGATGATCCATTAGAAAGGTCCTTGTTTATCTCTAAACTTATGCATGAAAACAGAGTTCAAGAAAATAAAAATCCAGCTTGTGTTTTGGCTACAACTTAGAATTCTGTTTTTAATTATAAGAGTAGATCTTCACATTTACTGGTGAAATGAGCTGTCCTTGAGGTGGCTTCTCTTATTAGGTCCATAATGATTTTGGTCATTACATAAAAGGTCAATTATTTGACCATCTTAAGGAAACCTTAAGGAATTCATATCCATCCACCGTTACACCATTACCTCTGATGGGGAATAATTGTTCACTCCACTTCTCCCAACACCTATTCTTTTATGTCCGTTACAAAATCAGTGCATAAATCATGGTAGTCTGTGAATCTGGTATGCTCTGGTTGCATTCAGTTTACTTTCAGATTTAGGAGCGCTACCAAAACCACAGGGAAAGAAAAATGTCCTGTTCCACCTTTCTAAACAAATCCATGTACACCAAAGCATCTCTTCATTGCTACAATCCTGTGAATAAATGGCTACCCCAAATGCTACTAGCATATCGTCTGAGAAGCAAGAAGCTAGATCAAAGTAATGCTGCATATCTGCTGTCACTGTGAATTCTGCCTTCTCTGTGACTTGACCACAAATACTTTTCTATATTTCTGTCATAATAACACCAGTTACAGTATTTATTTAATGAAAATATTTACAGTGAACTTCGTAGAGCTTTTTAAGAATTGAAAGAGGTTGTCACAATAATTTTTTCTGTGTTGAACCAATGTGTATTCATAACAGATATGGAAATAGGGAAGAAAACTAAAGAAAAATCCAGCGAGTTTTAAATGAACCAAGAATTTATTGGATTTGATGGAAGCAGAAGACAGGACATGGTCAGGCAGAACAGGTATCTTACAATAACTGTATTGAGTTCTCCCTGGGTCCCTGAAGCGAGCTTTACTTTCTGTTTCTGGAGGGGCATCTGGAATTATTCCTATTCCTCACCCCAATTTCTGCCATTAGTTATTTAAGAAGTCCCAAGACTTTCAGTTAATTGGTACTATATTTTCTGGAACCTCCTCCTGTTATAGAAGAATTGCTCTCTATGTGTGTCTCTGTCTCTGTGTCTCTCAAACTCTTGCTCTTGCACTCTCCCTCTTTTCTCCCTTATACTTTTAGGTTTCTATGTATAAGTCTATAGTAAACTCCTCTCTTAAACATGTATCTCATATAGCAGCAATTTCATTCTTCAAATCCACGAGAAAAAGAACACTGAATTTATTGTCCTAGAACAGTCTGGGTGGCTTTGAGTTTTTAAGGATCCTTTTTATTGATATAGGACATATTCTCAGAGATACCACAATGTTATCATAGAGATTGGCCATCCAAAAGCAACGATGTAGATAACTTGATGGATTACTTAAATATGAAGACTTCATTTAGCTTCCTACCATAGGTAGATACTCTAAAAAATTTCTGCTACATAGTGTCAGTTTTATTATTTATTGAGTGAATGAAAGAACAAAAAAATCATGTCTACTCATACCTCCATGACATAGCTTTCTTATAGATATATCTAGACAAGAATCTTAGTAGACATTTCAAGCTATGAAAACAGAAGCAGGTATTAATTTAGCATACCAATATGCTCTAATTCCTGGAGGAAGCAATACTGGTTGCTCCCAATTGCATATGCTTATCAGGTGAAGGTCAAATCTTTGGGAGCAGAACTTCTGATTTTAGCACTGTAAAGCTGGTCAACAACCAGATACATTTGCTCTATGATACATCGCAAGGATGACTTTAATTTAGACTGAACATTATATTCAATGTCATTGGCATGTGTGAATGGCATGGAATCAGATACTTTCAAATAGTTGTAATCCACATGGACTCCATTACAAAAGATCGGACACTATGAAATTCAGTGTAAACCTTTACCAATCAGCATCATGCCTATGAGTCCCATGACTTGCTGTCTTTATTCTCTCTCTCTTACACACATCATTTTCTTTTCTTTTCTTTTTTATTTTTTTGGTGTCATGGTGAGTTTATTTTTGCTACAGAGATATAACTGTGCTTTAATAGAAGACTTGAAACATGACATAGCACAATACATCCTAATAGAAGCAAAGAAGAAACATTGTTTCGCTTAGTTTATTCCCCTGCTGATGTTTTACAAATAGTATTAACATTTTCTAAGTGATAGATACATTGGTTCCTGAGTTTTTTTCTATTTGTATTGGTAACCTTTTTTATTGTATATTTACATTTCAAATGTTTTCTCCTTTCCAGGTCTCACCTTCAGAGATCCCCTATCCCATCCCCTTCCCTTCCCTCTGCCTCTATGAGGGTATTCCCGCACCCACCCACTCCCATCATTTTCAACCTAACTTGTATAACTATGTTGTGACATTAGTCCATAGAGCTTAGTATTTTTTTCTTGTAGTGAATATGTGAGATGTTTGTGATGCTTTGAATACCACTCAAGAGAAAGATGAGAGAAACAGTAAATGATAGTTTTCTGACTTCAGCTCAGCTCAGAGTCAATGACACTGGAACTTTAATCATAAAAATGGGCTTGTTTTTATTTAAAAATAGAGCAATTAACAAAAAGAAACTATTGCCCAGAAAATTAGCATTAAGGGAGAATTAAAGTTTATGAACTGGGAAATTACATAATACAATATATGTGAAACTATATCCGACCAGTATTGTAAAAAATGGTTTAGAATTTAGAAGAAACAAGGAAGCAGAACAAGAAGAGAGAACATTAATAAAGTTTTATATATATATATATATATATATATATATATATATATATATATATATTCTTGCATTAACAACTGGAAAATAGCTGCACAAACGTGAGGACTCCACTTAGGATTCCCAGCACCGACGTGAAAAGTCTGGGAAAGTATAGACAACAGTTTCTGTACACTTTTATGATCAGTTAATTTGTTTAACTGAAAATGTTCAGGTTCATAAGAGATTCTATATAAAAAAAGAATATGGTGGAAAATGGTATAGGAACATGCCCATTGTCAAAATGTGGTCCTCATCTGCATGTGCACAAACATAACTTCATATCCTCACACAAACGTGCATGTACACATGTGTGTACACCTTCATACAATCTTGAATGAAACATGAATAGAAACAAATACGAACACCCACACACATAAAATCAACAATTACAAAACATTCTTCATTAAAAATCTAATATAATTCCAAGAGGTAAATACTGACTTATCAGTGTAGTTTTGGGATTTGTTTTCCAAAGTAAGGTGAAAGATCTGTTGTATGGTCATGTTTATTCATAAGGATAAGTGTTTTCTTTGTATTTAATCTGAGAAACTACATTGTCCTTCATTCAAGTAGGGAAAAGACAGGTATATCAAGTAACAAGTTGTATTTTGATGAAAGAATAATATACACTACTGCTTGTATTCATAAAGTTCAAGTTAGGGAAAAACAAAGGAGAAAACCAGTCATTTTATGATACATTAAAAATATTCTATCCTTCCTTATACCCGATCCTTGAGCTCCTCAATCTCCTCTATCCTCCCTCCAACCCAGGTCCTACCCTCCATCTGATTCCTACAAATAGTTTATTCTCCCTTCTAGGTGAGATTCAAGCATCCTCCATTGGGCCTTCCTGTTTGCTGAGCTTCTTTGGGTTTGTAGAGTATAGTGTGAATATCCTGTGTATATTTTACGGCTAATATCCACTTATAAGTGAGCACATACTACATATGTCTTTTGGATATGGTTACCTCACTCGGGACATTATTCTCAAATTCCATCAACAAGGAGATGGGCAGATAGCCATAAGAATGAATAGAAATCTATAGCTGGAGGAGACAGGGGGCATCTGGAGGAAGTCCCAGAAAACTAGGATAAAGGATGCACCCAAGAATCAATGTGGTACAGGTGACCTCAGCTGTGATTCACAGCGTTGGGGATATGGAACCTGAAGAGCCTGTCTGGAGCCAGGCAGGAAGCCCAGTGGACCCATAGGGACACCAACCTATGCACAAAAATTTTGACCTCAAATTTATTCTGCCTACAAGAAATTCAGGGACAAGAGATAGAGCAGAGACTGAGGGAATAGCCAAGCAATAACCTGCCCAACTAGAGATCCATCCATGGGCAAGTACCAATCCCTGGCACTACTAACGATACTTTGTTCTGTTTACAGACAGAAGTCTAGCTAGTATGATTCTCCTCTGAGAGACTCTACTGAGGAGCTGAGTCAGAAATATGTAGAGATAAACATCCAAAGAGTTCATGGGGCTTAGGGACTTTTAAGAAGGTCGGAGAGCCCTGGAGAGGATAGCAACTCCACAGGACGACCAACAAAGTCAATTTACCTAGACTCTTTGGTCTCTCAGAGACTGAACCACCAACCAACTGGACTTAGGCCCCCTGCACATATGTAGATATGTAGTTCTGTCTTCATGTGGGTGCTGAACAACTGATGAGTAGGATACCTGTGAAACAGGGGTCCCCACCCTCTCAGAAAAGGAGAGTAGGGAAATGGAAAAGGAAATGTAGGTGGTGGGTGACTGGGAGGGAAGATCAGAAAACTGTATGTAAAATATACATATATATATACGATACAGAAGACTCAAATTAATTCACTTTGTAAGATTCAGACTCAATTTCCCTTTCTTTTGTCTGCTTCATGATATAGCCGTCTCTAAAAATTACCCTCAAAGGAAAGATTTGTGAAACTAAAAAACCCTAAGCACATCTATTGCAACATTGTCACTTATAAGAGGCATTCTGTAGGAGCTTCAGTAATACCCACCTTAATCAATATGGCAAAAGCCTGTTATCATGCTTCTTTCAGTTATGACACTGGAATATGGTACTTTTATTTTCTTTTAATAGGCCTATTCTTATGAGTATATCTGCATATCTTTGGATTTTTATTAGTACTATTAATAATCTTTATGTGGGATATATTCTATCTGGGTTGTCTTTTCTCTCCTCAGTGGTAAGAACTAGCCTCATGAAGACTTGATGCCAGTGTTGGGAGTTACCCACTCAGACGAGAAGGAGAGGGAGTATGGGGGAAGGATTTTGGGCAGGGGATTACCGGGAGGTAGGCAGTGGTTGGGATGCAAAGTGAATAAGTTAAATAATAATAACGGAGACTGGATCACCAATCAAAGAATACACATGGAAGGACACATGGTGCTGGCCACATATGTGGCAGAGGAGGGTCTTGTTGGCCATCAAGGGGAGGAGAGGCCCTTGGTCATAAGGATGTTAGATGCCCAAGTAGAGGAGAATGCCAAGGAGGGAAGACAAGAGTGATTGGGTGGGTGTGTGGGTGAATACCTTCATAGAGGCAGGGGGAAGGGGGAGGGGATAGGGGGTTCCAAAGGGGAGATCTAGAAAGGGGGAAACATTTGAAATATACATAAAGTAAATAAAAATAATAATAATATAAAAATAAAAATTTAAAAACATAAAAAGAGTTAAAATTTGTTTTCTACAAATAAATTTTTATTTCTTCTTCAAGATTACTCTGAGCACACAAAAATTATGTAATATTTTTATTCATTAGGATACAAATATTGTTCATATTATATATTAAGTGGTTGCCTTTGACACCCCAACAGTCTCAACTGACATCCAAATTCTTAGAATGTAATAAATTAATTAAGATCATATAGTGCCTGGTTGTACACAAAGGTATACATCTCAGATATCCTGACATTTTGAGTATACTTAAGCAGAATATGTTGGAGGCTGAGATAACTTCTTATATGATATAGTTTTTGTTACATACTGAGGAAGACGTGAGTTTGGATGCCTGTATGACTCTATATATGCCTATGCATCCAGCCCACACACAAGTCCCCACCTTCACATATACACAATTACATATAAACATGCATATGCACACAGATAAGTTATGTTGCATTATCTACAGAATGAGAATCGTGAATTAAGAAGTGATTAAAATAATTTGGAGTATATTACATTAAAATGAGATAACACAGACTAATAACATTAGAATTTCTAGCCACCATGAATCATCAATACCACCAGCTAGGTTTTGTTTGGAGAGTTACAATAATTATTCTGAATTTATTTGATTTGCACACATAAGTGAAGTAACTTTGCATTGATTGCTTCTTACACAATGATTAAAAGTTGATAATGATTATCTCACAAAGATTAGCATAGAAGCACAACTATGTAAACTGTGAAAGGTGAGCGTGAACTTGATTCAGATTGGGTTTTAAATTCTGAAACTCATTAGATTCACTGCTTTTGTTAAAACAGCTGTTGATCTGCAAATAAATTCAGCGTCAATGTTTATATTAAATATTTAGACACAATGTGCATTATTTTAATCCAACCAAAATATCGATATCCCCCCAACTTACATGCATTTGCTTTAAAATTGACCCAAAATGTTATAATCAGGTTTTTGTTTTAATTATTTTTACATATTAAGATTGTCTAGCTACAGAAGGCAGGAAAGAGTCTCCTGGATTCCAATGGATGGTTAGCAAGTGGATAGCTTTGGTTTGGCAATGAGATATTTTCTCAATCACTAGCATTGTCAAAATGTTCCTTGCAGTGAATTAAGGACAGGAGGGGCAGTTAACAGGATTTACTAAATAAGCTGCACTCAGGGGTGAGTTTTATACTTCAATTTTTTATTGTTTTTCTCAGAAGAATGTAATATACATTGTCAATGTGTGTGTGTATGTGTGTGCATGCGTGTGTGTGTGTTTCACTGTTCCAAGAAAGAAACATGTAGACAAAAATCCTCATTCTTGTTCATCACACTTTTTGTAGTTCTGTTATGATACTAAATATTCATAAATATTTTTATAAATAAAAATCCTTAGAATGGGTTATAGAAGGCAAATGATTCCAAATTTTCTTTGTACTCTTAATTGTGCTGTATGTAGGCTTGGGTGCTGAATAGGTAATAGAAATTTTGTACTGTTGTGTATCCTTTCTGATGTCCACTCCATTTCTAATGGTGCACAGTAGTGGTAGGGGTTGGGAGGGAGGGAGAGGGGGAAATAGACAGATCATCTAAAGACTTGTTATGAGCTTTGAATGAGATAATATCACATATAACACCAAAAGTGGTACCTAGGGTCTAGAGAGATGGTTCAGTGGTTAAGAACACAGAGAACTATTTCCGATAACCAGGGTGTGATTATCAGCATCCAAAATGATGGCATACAACTGCTTATAACTTTAGGTTCAAAGGAGCTGCATACCTCTTTTTGTTCTACAGGCACTGTATGTAGTTGGTTTACATATACTCAGGTAAAGCACCATGAACACATACAATAAAATAATTAAAAATTAAATTATATGCATATGTTCTATCATAAAGCTCTTGTCAAAAATCATTTGTTTATGGCAATGAATTAGTATACTAGCCATAACCTATCCCTTACAAAACAAAGCAATCTGGAGCCAACCATTGGACTGAGCATGGAATCCTCAATGGAGGAGTTAGAGAAAGGAGAGAAGGAGCTGAAGGGGTTTGCAACCCATAGGAAGAACAACAATATCAACCAACCAGATCACCTCAGAAATCCCAGGGACTAAGCCACCAACTAGGGAGTATACATGGAGGGACACATGACTCCAGCTGAATATGTAGCAGAGGATGGCCTTGTAAAGCATCAATGGGAGGAGAGGCCCTTGGTCCTGTGAAGGCTTAATGGATGCCACAGTGTAGGGTAATTTGAGGGTGGGGAGGCGGGAATGGGTGGGTGGGTGGGGGAACACCCTCATAGAAGCAGGGGGAGGGGGAATGGGATAGGGGATTTTGGGGGGGGGTGACCGGGAAAGGAGATAATATTTGAAATGTAAATAAAGAAAATATCCAATAAAAAATAAAAGCAATCTGTAACCATCTGATTAAGGAAAATATAGATGATGCTTTATTTTGCATTTTGCCAGGGTCTAGTACACTTACCAAATGCTGGGAAAGTTGTAGTTCAGGAATTATGGGGTGATTTTAAAAGGTCTTCCAGTGAAGGGTGTGATATAGTAGCCTGTTTTGATACAATTATGAGTCTATTTGTTTCTCTCTGTGCTGATGTAGCAACTTGGCAGCAAGAAGCAGAGTATGCAATGAGGAGAGGATTGCTTATCTTGGCTCTTGGTTAGTTTCCTCATATCTCTGTTCTCCTTTGGTAGTCTTCTGGGGCAGGAATTCATATGGTTGTGTGCTACAGTTTCTACAAGGAACATTTATTATGTCTATCTTGAGGATCTCATCCGATATTTGATTGTTTTGTCTTTGCTGACAAGCTCTATTTCACATTTCTAGAACATTCCAGGGACTGTGTCTTAATTGTCTATGAACCACCAATATTTGCATACCAATTGTGTTTCATATATTTGCACTGAATTGATGTGATACCTTGGCAAAAGAGATGTATGTTTTCTCCATTCTATCATATATAAATGAGCTGTAGATAGCAATTTATAATTTATAATGAACCTCACTCATTTTGAAAGGGGGTATTTGAGTTTTGAATAAGAAACGAGCAATATAACATGTTCTGGGGAAAAGCAATTTTTAGGAAGTTTTGGCACAAAACCATACTTTTGTAGTATGTATATGTATATATATGAAAAGATACACACACACAAACACACACACACACACATACACACACACACACACACATACACACACACACATATACACACACACAAACACACACACACACATACACACACACATACACACACACACACATACACACACACACACATACACACACACACACACATCTTTTAAAATAAAAAGTTCGTAACAAATAAAAGAGAAAAATGAATGATATTGGACAAAACAATTTTTCAATACTATTTCAAGGGTATTAATTATAAGATAATTATTTAAAACTGCTGTCAATATTTGTGGTTTTGTATAGTTCATTATAAGTCTCATGGAATAGTTGATAATGGGTTTAGTACAGGACAAATAATCAGAATTTAGGGCTTTGACTCATGGGTGAGTTAATAGTGTATCTTTAATACTGTCATTTGGGAGGGATTCATACATTCTTAGGAAGAATTATGACAGGGTTGTTCTATATTTATTTCATGCATGGCTTTGCAGAGCATGGATATTGCATGTAACATTATTTGACTACCGTTTTATATATATTTCACTATTTCAACAGTGTGCACTGGATTCCATGATCCATTTGCCTAGTAGAAGAAGAGAAAATGTGCAGTTCTTTTCAGTTTGGTTAAAGTTTAACTTTCAGGTTTTCTTCCACATGGGATCTTTGAAATAAACTGAGTTCCCACAAACTATGACAGAAAAAATTAAATATTAAATTGAATTAGTCTAGTAATAGATATCAGGAAATGAGTCATGAGGACAGTATGCAACAAAATAAGCAAATAAATAATTAAGAGTGAGGTGAATCTGGGGTGTATTCTGAATCTAGGAAATAACTCAAGAGAGAACAATGGAAAGAAACAGGTGATATCAACAGAGCTTTCACGAAGGAGATATGGAAGAAAGTCCTCAACATAATGAATGAGAATAAGAAACAGGCAAAGAATAGAGAATCAGAAAGGAGGGAGAAGAGAACGACAATGAGAGAGAGATATTTGGATAAACATAAGTAAGATAAGAAGGGGGACTCAAATAAGTGCAAGGAGGAGGAAGAAACAATGTGAATAGGGATTAAGGAATGAAAAGAAGGTTATAGAGAAAAGAAATTAGATTAGAGATGGGATTCAACACTAGAACATTCACAAAATGCTAAGGCATATTTAGTGTTTGGATATATCCAAAACCACATGAAACTCTTGCAATAGTCAATATGACAGTGTCCTGATAGGCAGTGTGAAGAGTGATTTCACAAAGGAATAGTACTGACTTAACATTTGAGGCTTACAATATGACAGTGAGAAACTGATGCAGGAAGGATATATCAGAAATACAGGATACATACATGATTATTATACAACAACAGGCAAACTACAAAATTATTAAATAGAAAAAGTGTACATTACAGCAGGGCCACCAACACAGACTTGTGGGAGAATTCCTCACCTAAATCAACAACTGAGATGTGCTTAACTGCTATATACAGTAGATGAAGATATGGTTTAGATAAATGTATCTAGAGGATTATAAACAGAGGCATGAGGGAGCACACGGTGATCTACAGGTCAAAGAGGATTATAAACAGAGGCATGAGGGAGCACACGGTGATCTACAGGTCAATCAAGATGGAAATTTTGGGCTGTAGGACAGTGTTAGGATGTAGAGATCCTATGGGTTTGTGATAATAATGAGAAGACTTCAGCATCATTAGTCATCATGTAAGCAAATCAAAATCATAGTGGGTACCATTTCATAGATACTAGTGAAATGAAACAATGAAATGGAACAATGAAATAAAATAGTACCAGTTAGAGAATACAGAGGTAAGAAACCATTTATGCACACCAGTGGTAGGGAATATGAAGACTTCGGCTGCTGTGCAATACAATTTAACGATTCCTCAAAAACATAAACATGCAAATATCATGGGATCATGCCTTGCCACAGCTAAATGCATGCAAAAATCTGTTGAAAGCAGGTTTGATGATATGTGTGGTAATAGTGTTAGCATTGGTTGCAATTAAGCAAGGTACATCAAATCAAATGTTCCTGAGCTGTTAGATAGAAAACCAAATTTTGTTATGTACACATACTATATGTACATTAAAGAAGACATTGTACTGATATATTCTTAAGATACCTTATCTGTAATCTACTATGCTCTAGGAAAGAATCCAGACACAGAATGTGCTATGAGATATCATCATCTTGAAAGGACATATCCAATTCACTTAAACCCGTACAGACAGAAGTAAGATTGGCTTTTAGCAGGAGCTGTAAAAATGGGAAAACATATGAAGTAACTGTTATTTAACTACCTCTTTGAGTGACTAACTTTTTTTGAATAGATAGAAGTGATCACACACACACATGTATGAAAATAAAATATATGAGGATAAATAAAATAACAAACACTAAATTGACCATTACAGAATAGATCAATTTATGTTATTTGAGCTCATCTTTAAAGCAGTAAGAAGGGGGAATGTATACAATAGGTTAAAAATATTAAAGAAATATGAAAGGGAGACACAACTAAAAATAAGAGAGGAAATAAGGAGGGTAGGAGGGACAGAGGAAACAAAGAAAAAAAAAGCAAGAGTAAGACAAAGAATGATGACAGATCATGCACATTTTAGGGGGAAATCTAAAGACAGCCAACAACACACAGAGAGGATTAAACTAGGCAAAGAGAACGGCTTAGGAAATTGGCAGCAATAAAAATGAAAAATAAATAAGGAAGAAGCCAAAAACATTATTCAGGAAGTGAGAAGATGGGACTCATTTCAATAACTATTCAAAGGGCAAAACCATCATCACTTGGTCCAGGCTAAGGGGTGCATTTAACTAGGAACATAAGATTGCTAGAAGACACAACTTTTGAGGAAAGACAATACTTCTTGTATATACAAGTTTGAATTTCCCAGAGTTAGGTTTAACAAGAAGTCTGAGTTTGAAATGGATATTTGGTACTTATCATTTTATGGCTAGCTGTTTAAGTCTTGGCATAGTAAGAAATGCCCCTTCCACACAATTTCACGAAGAGCAATTCAGCTCTGCATTTTTCTGATGAGATGTCAAGCCTTATAATTATTTTCAGGCTGAAAAGTTTTAGAGAAAATGTAAGAAGGAAATTCAGACGGAAATCCTTAGGGAGGTCATGCCATATAAAGCATCACTGCTGAGAGCCAGGTTTCACCAAGTTAGGATGCAACAGAGCCAATTATCCAAAGATTTGTGAGCAAAGTGGTCTGACTGATACAGAGAGAGTATAACCCAGTCACAAAATATTATTTCCTATTCTGAATCTTTAAATTGTTAGTGCATTTTGGTGTGTGTGTGTGTGTGTGTGTGTGCATTACCTGTGTAGACACAATGATTCTAAGGCGACATAAGAACTGTTAATTGAATATTACCAGATTTTGTCATGGACCTGACATCCTCAGCAAGAAGGGCTGACAGGTATTCTTGACACCTGAGTGACAAGCCATGTGGGCTGACAAAAGCAATAGACTGAAGGGAATTGGCATGGCAACAGGAAACAGTTTTATCATTCTCCTTGGCCAAATTCTTTCCAAATTTTTCCAGGATGAAATCAATAAGCAAAAGTAATCTTGGGGGAAAATCTTTTCAAATCTTATTCTGTTCATGTGATCAGGATTGTGCTGAGTAACTTAAAAATGGTTCTAAAACTCACATTGACTAAGAAATTGCGAAGGGAAAGTATGGACAATGTAAATACTCAAGCTCCATAAGAATACATTTTACTCAGCAAGCAGCCTGAAGCTTGATTATTTAGAGTGAGAAATATTTGAAAATTCATAATGTGAGATATTGTTGCTAGGTAATTATTTGGTTGGACCATGCTATTTCATCTTCTATGCCAGAAGTATCTTCATTAGTCATTGAAGTTTTTAGACAAGGCCAATTACACACATACTTGTGTTGATTTCCTCTCGAAAAAAATACACTTTCAATGAATTTTAATAACAGAATGAACCATATAAGAGATTTAAGGGTAAAAAGATTATTGGATCAAACAATAAGGTTTTAATATTTTTATACCTAGGTTTCTTGCAATCATGGCATATTAAGCCATCATATAATTTATACTTATGAGTAATTAAAGGTTACCATAGATGACAATAGAGTTACTCATGATCCAGCAGAACATTAAATTTAGTCAACCATGGGAAAAGCATAGATATATTAGGACGACATAAGTGCAACAAAGGGTAGTAAATTTATACAATAAAAACCAATTGTATGTGATGAACAGTTGATAGACAAATGAAATAGAAGAGTGTTAGTAAAAATTATGAAGCATATGAAATATTTTATGAAGTTGATGGTGGAACAATGGTTGGATTTGGGAGAACTGATTGGAGTGTGTTGACAGAGGTCAGTATTTATATTAAATAATGTGTAGGGTATATGTTTGTGAAGAAATGTTTCTATAAGGCCGGCTATCAGCAATCCAATTAACTTTTCATTAATATACAGTATGTAAATTTCTTTACAATAAATAGCAGACTAAGCTTAGAATAGGCAGTGACTGGTGAATATATAAAAGTTACACATTGCCATGTACAAGGATTAAGGCCCAAATCAGATATCTGTGGCCATATCTTCATGATCTCCCACAATTAACTTGGATAGGATGATGACACCAAAGTAATGAGTGATAATTATATCTATCGATGCTGTAGAGTATTTTTCTGACAAGAAGTTTTCTGCATGCTGTATGCATATTATTTTCGAACTTGATGCTCAAAATAATTCTGTAAGGAATGTGTGATAATTGCTTCTTATTTTTTTCTACAGAAATAGGGTATAAAAGGGCAAAGATGTCTCTCCAGGGTCACACAGTTCGTGGCAGAAACACATATAGCCTACATTTATTTATTTCTAGTAAATTCTTTGTCCTTGCCTTGAGCATCACTAAATGCTGCCTTCTAGTAAGCACTGGAGCTCAAAAAAGCAGGATGCAGATGCTAAATCTGTTTATCATTTTAAAACGTCTCATCAACTCAAGGGGAAAAGCAAAAAAAAAAAAAAAAAAAAAAAAAAAAGCAGGATTGAAAAAAGAGCAAGCTAATTAATAGTTTCCTCAGTACAGACAAAGACAGGACCATTAGAGTCTTCCATTTTCTCTCTGAATCACAGTGCCCATCTGAATGTTCCATGTATCATTTCACAGCATGAAAACAATCAGATTATAGTCTTTAAAAGAAAGGTAAATCTAGCCTGGAGATAGATGTTTTTAAATGAGCAGAATTTGCTGAGCTGGCCCAGAAAAAATAAAGCAACAATATCACAAAAGAAAAAAATAAATAACTTCAAGAGTTAGAGCAGCAGATCACTGTAACATCTACCCAAGCGTAGTGGGGAGAAGAGTTTCTTCAACTAAACTTGCACTGTTGAGCACCAAACCTCAGAAGCTGGCTACTGTTTATAGGAACTCACTAAGCCACTATCTAGACATCATGGTTAAAAGGAAATAGCACACTCAAAATATCACGTTACTGTTCCAGATTTGCTCATTGTTAGGTTACAGACCTTAACAGATTCTGCCACTTTTAGAGAAAACATGCTGCAGTCTTTCAGAATTCAGGATATGCCTCCACCTGAGCACCTCCTTCACATGAACAGCAGACAAGTAACACCTGTCTACTCTGGTCATGCCCCTGAACACAACCCTCGGTCATGTCTTAACCAAGGAAATTTTAGATTTTTATCTAGTGTTTTCCAGCCAGGATCTGGAAAAACATGTAACGTTAAATGTTGTAGAACATGCCCACTGAGGAAACTTACTTCATTTCCTGAACTTGAAACAAACATTTCTTTAGGGCCTCATCACGGCTGCCTCAGCTAAGTGAACAAAGATTTTTCTAACAAAGTGCTTTTGAAGTTACTTTGACTGGGATCCTTTCTACTGAATCTACAATATCTTATTTTTTATTTAAAAATATGCATCCAGTGATTAGTCATATTGCCTGACCCCTTGGTACTGCAAAACACTAAAACAGGAAAAAAAAAACAAAAAAAAAACAAAAAAAACCCTCACAATGAATTTTTCATGGCCACGGCCATTTCTGCTAAAGAAAGTGAAATCATGAAGCATATAGTTCTATCCTCTTAAGAAATGTACAAGCCAGGCAGTCGTGGCGCACGCCTTTAATCCCAGTACTCGGGAGGCAGAGACAGGCAGATTTCTGAGTTCGAGGCCAGCCTGGTCTACAGAATGAGTTCCAGGACGGCCAGGTCTATACAGAGAAACCCTGTTTCGAAAAAAAAAAAAAAAAACAAAACAAAAAAAGAAATGTACAATATTCTTAGCTCCAGGAATACAATTATATAGCAGATATCTAGTACTCTGTCACCTTTTCTTTAATTAATTCATTTATTAAATATTTTATCATATATTATATTTCTACCCCAGTTTTCCCTCCCTCTTCGCCTCAGTGTCTCCTCCTCACCTGCCTTTTCCTAAGATGTATTCTTCCTATGTCTAATTTCAGAAAAGAGCAGCCCTCCCAGAGATGTAAATCAAACATAGCATACAAAGTTACAATAAGACTCTGCACAGACCATCATATCAAAGATAAGGAAACTCAGTAGGAGGAACAGAATCCCAAGAGCAGTCAAAAGAATCAAATAACAGCCTCTGCTCCCAATTTTAGAAGTCCCACACGAACACAAATCTATACAACCATAACCTATATGCAAAGGACTGAGGTCAGACCCATACTGGCTCCTGGATTGTTACTTCAGTCTCTGTGAGCCCTTACTAGTCCTGGTTAGTTCATTCTGTGTGTTTTCTTTTTCTGTTCTTAACCCCCTGGCTATTGTTATTTCTTTCTCCTCTTCTTCCTTGGGATTCTCCAAACTTCTAATGTTTAGCTATGGGTCTCTACATCTTCTTCTATCAGTTGGTAGATGAAGTCTCTCTATCAAAGATTATGGTAGCCCGTGGTCTGCATACACATCTATAACAGTAGCAGAATTCCATTAGAAATCATTTAATTATTTTTTTTTACTTGTCATGTTTGGTTCTATCCTAGGTTTCTGGGATGTCCAGCCCTTGGTTCCTGGCTCTCAAGGTATTGTCAGGCATTGGGTGTCTTTTCTAGAGTGGGTCTCAAATTAGACCAGTGATTGGCCACTCTCACAAGTACTGAGCCTTCTTTACTCAAGCAAATCTTGCTGGCAACACAAAGTCGAACATTTTGTAACTGGATGATATCTATCTACTGGAAGCCTTGCCTAGTTACAGAAGATGGTCAGTTCATGCTCCATCTGCTCCATTACTAGTAGTCTTGACCCTAACAAAGATACCTTCGTCATCTTGTCATTGTCTCTTTGTCAATAACCATCCTCTTCCATTAGTCTGTCCTTTTTATACACATAAAGTAGGGAGAATCTGGGCTCATAAACATTTTTGTGTCTAGCTTATTTCATTTAGCAATGTGTTCTCAGGATTCATCCATGTTATATTAGGTGGTAGAATTTTCTCTTTTTTTTTGGCATGCAGGTAGTAAAGGTCCCATCTCCAAAATTACATAATCAGTAGCAATTACTAGATGAGCCTATAGCTTGTAGACATGTTGGCATGCAAAATAGAGAACTTCAGGTCTAGAACAAATACCCAAGCTGATATAAAATGTTCAGTAATACATTTGCCTTTATGTAACCATTCACACACAATCCTGGCAGTAATTCCCATACATTTTCTGAATAACCAAGCTGGATTTGAGTGCAAAGGTAAATAATGAAAATGGCCAATAAACAACAAAAGAAATATACATTTCACAACTCTTTTAATGGCTCAAAGGGGTTGAAAGAAAACATAGTCAGATGACTTATCCAATGGAAGAAACAACTACAAATAGAGAATAAAGTCAAAGCTATTGAGAAAACTAGTGATTATACACACAGAAAAAATTGTGTTTTCTTACTCTCATAGAGTGATGTTTCAGGCATGGTATAAATTAATGCAGTTTATATTTAGAAAATGTTCAATATTACAATTAAGATATCAGGTTAAGTCAAATCGTCTTTTCAATTTCAGCTGAAATAGAATTGAGCTGCCATGTCACATTCTGAGAGAAACTCAATTCCCTGAACCACTCTCCATTGACAATTTTGATTGAATTTTGCTTTTGTACCTTTGCCTGCTATTTCTTTCTCCCAGTGAATTAGAAAATGTTACATTTTCTTTTTATTCCTTACATTTTAAATAGTGCATTAACCTAAAGAAAGGCATGTAGCTTATTCTCTCAGATACCTGATATTAGTCGCTGAATAGACAGAGACTTTTCTTTCTTTTTAAGGTTCCTTGCTGAAGTATAATACTAAAACATGGAAACCTAAAATGTTTCATGTATTCAATGAAATGTCTGTGTCCAGGAACATCTTGACTGTCCATCAGTGTTTACTAGTCCAATTCTTCTAACATGCTGCTATGTATTTCATTTCAGATTCTTTACCTATGCTGTCTTGCCTATACAAGCACAGAAATTCTGATTGTGATTATTTTATTATGTGAAATTTTCTTTTTTATGTATTTTTGATTTTGTTTATATGACCTGCTCTATAATTTCAGTGACAAATTGTCAGATCATAGAAAACAAATTTTCAATAAGTATTGTCTTGTATCATAGCTGTCTAATTATGCCTTTCTAAACATTTAAATGATATTCTTTACTTGTAGATGCACTACCATGATAGCTTAGTAGAAGAGAGAAGGATACATGGAATTCAGGACTTTCACTGTAGGATAGCAAATTCCTATGATCAGGAGGATTAGAAATATTATATTCAAGGCTTAGTATCAATCTGAATCTAGAAGTCATTCATCAGAGGCCTTAAACCTTGAGGTATCTCGTTAGGTGTGTCAGATGATGTGTCTCCTGAAAGACCATCAATTGAGTGTCACTATGAATAAACTCAAAACAACACCACCAACAATATCAACAACATTTTTACAATTTTCGTAAATAAAAGCAAAAATCAAACAAGCAAAACTCTTAGAGGGCTCCCTTAGACTCCTCTAACTGAATAAAGTTTAATGATCCACATCAAGGCTCAATGCAAAAATAACACCAAAGAAGAGATATCCAAAATTGAAGTTTTATATTTCCATGGCCATAAACTGGATACAAAATCTGCTTCAAGATACATTATGTTTTGGACAAGGCAAGTACAACTGAAGGTGAGGCAGTTGTTTTTCCCATCCCTACACTATGGCAATCAATTATTAAATCTCTTAAGTATAAGGATTCCAACTTTAAGCTAATTGCAGGAGCATATTACTTTAAAGTTCATACTCCAATTGCTTTGGTCTAATAATAAACAAAGATTATTTTCTATGCTCAGCTTCTCATATCGGGAAGTCTAAACACATGTTGAACACTAGGCATAAATAAAACAAAATGACAAGAAAGTGTCTCAACCAAAATACTACAAACAGGCTTGTAAGAAGAAAATCGATTGGCTTTTACTATGATAGATGTTGTATTATGTCATCAGATAATATAAAAATACAAACAAACATAAATGTTGCTTTGATACATTCATGTGGCTTCTATGAAAAACCATGAGATCCTGGGATATTTTAATGTCATGTCTTTATAAAATTTATTCTACTTACTGACAAAAAACGGGTGTCTTCTTTCAAGAATTATTCTCAAAGATGACAAAAGAGAACTGCTGTAATTCAAATTATCCATAGGACATATAGACTATTTTCGTCTACCAATAGTCATTTTTGGTAACATATAGTATGTTATTATTAAAAGTTTATATTCTTCTGTCATAACATAAAACAACACAGAAGAAATCAACAACTAGATTACCAAATTCCCAAAGTTAAAAATAGCTCTTGTTCACATTTTTGGCAGTCATGTAAATCAATTATTAGAAAATCTATCATCAACACATAAACAGAAATGGACCTGGGATAGAAATTAGAACAGTAGAGTGTAGTCCAGAAGTGTTAGAACATGGGATGCTAAGGTAGGAGATACCAATTTAAGAGAATGCTGAGCTCCATATGGAAATCTTATTTCTGAAGGCAAGAAAAGAAGGGGATAAGGGACAAAAAAAAGGAAATGAGAAGGAAGGGAGAGATGGAAGTAAATTGAAATTGATGGAGTGAATGATGGAGAGCGGGAGGGAAAGAAAAATATTGGTTGGAAAGATAAATGATGGATAATTAGAATGAGAAAACAGAAAATACATGGACGAACAATGAAACTTACTTTCATATTATTGTTAAAATGAATGAATAAGTTCATTCATTTTTCCTTGAAGGATAAGAAAAGAATCTTAAGGAAAAATAGAAATAAAATATTTCCACAACAAAGGAATATATTAATAATCCTTATAAGATTAAGCCAATAGATTGTTAAAATCATTAAGCGTTTAGCATATTTCCCTACATGCTTAAATCTATATGGATTGAGTTCTTTTATGCAAATTATATTATTAGCACTCTGAAAATTTTTATACCCATCCAATTTTTATTGCTAATTACATTAGTGTTACTTTGTTAAGGATTATACATAGTACATTCTGTTCAGAATCCATAATTTTCTGTTGTTGAAACTTAGTTTTATAAATGGATTAAATAATTGCCAGTTTTTTGTATTGAGAGTATTTTAAGACACTTAAAGGAAAACTTAGTGTAATGGGAGTGTGTGTCAAATATTAATTTGAAGAAAATCTTATCCAGCTTAAGACTTGTTGAAGTGTGTTACTATGTAATTAGGGAATAGTCACAAGTGTCTTTGATTTGGCTGTCACCATGAGATCATATCATGTGCTACGTAGGAAACTGGGCATTACATAATCTCATCTGGGGTGGAGAGCTGTTGTATCTAGCAGCACCCCACTAAACATCTTATTCTACAACAAGTGACTTTCTGTACCAAAACACCAGATATGGCAATGCATATCAATTTGATAATCTAATTTCTCACTGATTTACATAGTTTCTCCATGAAGTGGTTTTGAGTTACTTATGCCTTCTCTTCATGAAAGTATAGGTGATTACTTCCTCCGAAAATTCCTCAAATGAGCACATTCTAAACATCCTCACCATCTCATTGCATGTTCTACATGGCAAATGAGTTGCCTATCTTACCCACAAGAAACTGAGGTATTCCCTACAGTTGGAACACAGGAAAGCAAAATGCAAGAAGAGATGAGAAACTTGGTGCAGATTCATTTCATCAACCTAGATCAGACTTTGTGTGTTTAACTCCAGGAGGTTTATTGTTAGTGTATTTAAAACAGCATAATTTGAAAAGAGGTTTCCAGGCAATAATCAGTCCAATTCCAGGTGCACGATAAGGCTTAGTGTGGTCTGTGACCAAGATAACATAGTGGTCAACAGGCTACAAAGTATATGTGAAAATCTCCCTAAAGTAGGATGTGAATCTAGGGATGGAAGAATCTGGAATTATCATTGTAGGGGGTTAGAGTGAGGTCTTTCCCTGTAGATAGCAAAAAGGTCACCAGATAATTAACATCTACTCTTAGCTTTCTGGGTAGAATGAAGGAATTTTATTCTTATTCCTTCCATTAAGGAGACACCCCTGTGTGACTAACCTTGATGGTTCTTTTAGTGCTTTGTTGTGAGTATTAGGTCCTTGTACCCTCTACCAGAAATCATTCTTTTCTGATTAAAAAAGACCTTTTAGGGAGCTAGAGAGAAGACTCAGCAGTGAAGAATGCTGAGGATCCATATGGAATTTAAAAAATCAGATGGTCCCGAACAACAATCTCAAATTCCAGAACAAGAGTCCAACACCATTTTCTTGCCTCCTCAGGTATTAGGCATCCATGTAATACATAGGTATTCATTCAAGCAAAACTTCCATATATGTAGAACAAATATAATTTTACTGCTTTAAAATATTGGTGTTTTGATTTAATTTAATTCTCCATTGTCTTCTACAAAACATTTTCTCCCATAAAATCGTTACAAATTAAAATCTTTACCTATGCTTATATCTTCTGGGGTAGATTCTATGTTTTGTTTTTAAAATATAGTAGTTCATAGCTTTGGGTTTTATTAAGACCTGTAGTTCAGTTGAGTTGTTTTTGTACATAGTAAGAGAGAAGTGTATATTTTCCTTTTCCTTTTGGTGAATATCCAGGTTTTTGTTTGTTTGTTTGTTTTGTAGCATTTGCTAAAAACACTATCTTTTTGCCAGAGTACTTTTTAACCTCTTAGCATAAATCAAGTGGTTTCAGATCATATTTGTGAGTTTATGTTAGGAGCTTCATTCTATTCTACTGAAGTGTGTGTCTAATGTTATGCCAGTAGCTGGTTGTTGTATGATTGTGCATTACAGCTTCATATGTAGTTATAGTAATACCTCAGGAAATATTTGAATTGGTTAGAATGTTTTGGCTAGGAAAGGAATCTTCTGTTTCCACATAAATTTTAATTTGTTGTGTGTGATTTTATAAATCAATTTTAGCAATTGTAGCAATTTTAATTGCTATTGAATATGTAGGTAGATGGCTTTTGATAGAATGACAATTTTTACAATTTCAGTTTTACCCATTTGTGAGCATAGGGGGTCTTCGCCATTCCTTTCTTCATTGTCTTAGCATTATAACATGAGGGAATGGAGACATGGCTTAGAGATTAAGATTGTATGATATTCTTCCAGAAATCTTGAGTTTGATGTCCAACATATGTAACATTCAAAATTACTTGTAACTCCATTTGGTGGAGATCTGATGGTTGCTTGTATAATTTTGTATACTGCTATTTTGCTGAAACTGCTTATCAGTTGCATAAATTCAATGGTTGCCCCATAAATATATGTAATATATAGAAACATAATATTTACACATGAGAATCCTTTAATTATTCTTTGCTCATTTACAGCCCACATATGTCTTTTTTTCTTATTGGTCTAGCAAAGTCTTCAAATATCACATAGGAAAAGTGTGGGGAGAAGGAATTTCTTTATCCCGTCTATGATTTCACTTATCTATGAGCATGGGGTTGTTCTGCACTTTTTTCTTCATTATCTTAGAATTATCACTTGAGGGGATGGAGACATGGCTGAAAGATTAAGAAGAGTACATTGGTTTCTTGCAGAGAACCTTCCATATGAGAAATTGTTCTTTTATGGTCTAAGTTCACCTTGTCCATAGAATATTAATTCTAATGTTCCCAGTGCAGGCTTAGACCACAGATAGTATCAGACCCTGCACACTTTCCTTTATATACCAATGAGACATTGGTTTAGTTTCCCTAGAAATATCAACATTTACAAATATCGAAGTCCCTTAGCCCATTTAGAATAGCATTTGCATAAAACACAAAGAACTTGCTATATAAACATCATCCTTGTTATATAAAAATTGTCCTTAGATTACTTACAATAATCATATAACAAATATTATGAACTAATTGTTCTAGTGTGTTGTTTAGGGGTAACAGCAAAGAAAAAAGGATTTGATGGCCATGTTCAAAATGAATGCTAGTTATAGTTTATTTTGAGTGATGGTTAGCAGAGTCTATTTGGTTAAATGTAAGAATGTTGAATGAATGCGAGGGTATAAAGCAAATATAGGGAATCAATTGTTAGTAATTATATGTCATCTATTAATGACTTATCTTGAGACATGTATTCCTAGCTGATTTCATCAATTAGAAAAGTTCATAGTTAACCAATAAGAGATAACAATGACTGCTATGACATTAGGTAACTTCATGTTTGGAAACACCAAATGTCATTCGAGAACATGTGGCTGTACTGTAATTTATTTCACTTTCCCTCTTAAGCAAGTACTTACTCCTTACAATGAACTTATGTCTGCAGAATTAATGTGACAGCAGAAACTAGCAAAGGTTTCCTTTTCTTCTTTACAGTCTCATTGACATCATTCCTTGCTGTAGACCTCAGAAGTTTCAGAATGTAGTTGCTTCATTCTGTATTGAGAACATCTACTCTTTCAATGAAAGAAAGCATTTTGTTACCACTTTGGCATATATTAGTATCCAAGTCATCATAATTAGATACCTGAGTATAAGGATGGGGGGCTTCCATGGCCATATGAAATTGCTGTAAACCCATGTGACATAAGCCCTGGTGTATGTATGCAAGTGATTCACTTCCCGGGAGTGATCAGATGAACTTTCATAGTGTTACCAGGGTGATGTACATTCTAAAATTGAAGTTTTGATCATTTAAGAGATTTTACATTGGACATTATTGGGCCACAATTGGCAGAAGCCGAAAAGAGAAAATTAAGTGAAAGAAAAAATTGCTATATATGCAAGAACAATAAAAAACATCATTCTTGCATGTGGTTATACTTTTGGCAATCTCCAAATTACACAGACAATGTTAGAAACAACTGAAGATTTGGGATCCTAGATGCCTGCAGCCACCTTTGATCCCCATACATATCCCTTGCTTGGGAGAAACTGAATCACTCTGCTGAAAAAATTGTTAACTATACGGTCAGAATTAATTTGCTAGATAAAACAAACAAACAAACAAAACAGCAACTACAAGCTTCCAAATATGTAGAAATTATGATACAGACTCTAATAAAAGAACTACGGGATTCAAAATCATTCTGTTTAAAGTCCAAACTGCCTTGCCTTGTCTCTTTACTGTGCTCAAAATCGTCAATATCAGTCCCATCAATATCTTGCTTATTATGGCAAGGACATGGCTGTATTATTGACTTTGCTAACAGTATAATGACATAAACTTATGTCATACTCTCTGTGATATTGCATGGGTGGTCCTTTGAGTATATGATACCCTTTTATGAAAATGTCCAAAATATGAACTATTAAAATTCATAGTTGTAACAATACTTTAAGATAATGATTAGATTATATCTCTAGGTTCATTAAGTATGTAAACTGAAATGGGACTTATGTAAAGATCTTTCCAGAGAGATACATATATGGTGCATTCAGGACACTGAGATTATTTAAGGATTTCTCCAGTGCAGAAGGTAAAAGAGAATATTCAGAAAAAGGGGTTGGGAAGAGAAATATCAGCCATATCGAATGTGTTTCATAGCTCTGTGAGGAGATGATGTTCCTTCATTAACTAATAGGCTGCCTCTGAATAACTTTCAACAAGAAAGATTTGATCAGTATGTTTAATATCAGTTTTATAGACCAGATTTTAGTGGATGTGGCTGTGACTGGAAGGATAGCCCATCAGCAATTCCCATAGTTTTTCTGCTTAACTGTAGCCAGGGTGCTCAGAGTGCTTGAGTGGACACAACACATATTTAATGTGGAGAAAATAGTTCTCTGGCTTCATCAGGACTTGTATTACTGACATAAAATTGTATAAGAAGAACTCTCAGTGAAAAATGTCAAAGCAAACTCCTCTCTGCATCCAAATGCCCTTTCAACTATTTTAGGGTCTATTCATACATGGCTCACAATGCCTGGCTTCCCTTTGGTTCCACAGGCAACACCTGTGTGGTTATTTATAAGCCTCCACATCTGGAAAACTAATTTGTTTCTGGACTATTCTGGTTCCACAGTGTAGTTAGCTATCACTCAGCCACAAAAAGTTCATTCAACCCCGATAATTAAATTAAACATCTACTGACACCAAGAAGACAGCAGAAACTTACCAACAATACCACAAACTTTCCCAGGCCCTCCGAGAAAGCCGAACTGAATTGTAATAGAGACAGATGACAAACCCTGTAGAGGAGGGATGGTCAATTTAATATTCCACTCATTTTAAAGTGTCTGTAGTTCAACCTAGCGGAATTGGGTCTCATGAGTAGAGTATCACATTGGCGGTTTTGTAAAATAGGACTGACATTATTATGGAGTTCAATACTACATGGGCAGGATGTGTGACTTAGTGAAGGAGATTTAATTACCTCTGATATCAGAATGGTGACATTCTGGAAAAAAGAGCTAATGTACTATGGCTGCCAGTTATCATACATTTATTCATGTTGCCTATTTGTTTTTAACTTTACACTCACTTTCTGATTAATAACTACCACTGTGAATTTGTTTTGTTCTGTTTTGTGTGAACTAACAGTCACCTGGTCCTTCATAAATAGAACTTTCTCTTCTTATATAGGAATGTTTGTGCATCAAAAACACTAAGTACAAAATTATTTCTTGCCCAAGTCATAAGGTGTAAATGAAACCATACAGGTATCAGGTATCATGAACTTCATGCCATAACCTTCAAATGTGTGTTTATAATTCTCTCTCTCTCTCTCTCTCTCTCTCTCTCTCTCTCACACACACACACACACACACACACACACACACACAGACACACAGACACACACACACACACACACATATTTGGCTCAACATTGTAAAGAGATTTTTTTTTTTTTAGTTTTTTGTCATCTTATATTGCAAAACCAGAAAATGTGAGTGTTGAGGTAGGCTTTATCAATCTTTGTCAAGTGAACTTAAGAATTCAGTTGTTTACTTTTTTTAAGAAACTACTCCACTTCTAATTATAGAATGCTATTTACAGTGTCTTCACCATTATTTTGAGTTTTAATTTTATTTAATTTAGAATCTCCAGATCATTTTTAATACATCTGACATTAAAAATTTTAATACAGATTAATGTTTTTGCATCACACACAAATACATACATTCTGCATAATAGATAAATAAATGAATAAATAACATAAATATTTTTAAGATTTGTTTTGTTCTATTTGTATTTACATATCTGCATGAGCATCTATATATGTGCATGCCACATGTGTATGAATGCCTGCTGAGACCAGAAAAGAGCATCAAGGGCTCTGAATCTGGAGTCACAGAAATGATAGAAAACAAACTTGATGTCCTATAGAAAAGAAGCAAGCCCTTTTAACCACGGATCCATGTCCCCAGTTAGTTTCAGTTAGTTTTAGTACTTGAAACTGTTACACTTATCTCAGTAATTTTTCCAATTTTACTATTTTTGTTTGCTGATGATACTAAATAAAGTTGTTTATTTCTGTTTTCTATTCAACTGAATATATATATAAATAATATATATATAATATATATAAGTATATATAATATTATATATATATTTAAATTTATTGTGAACCAATTCCTTTAATTTTTTTAGTTATATCTGAAAATATTATTGGATTTTTAATAAATATATGTGCTGATTTGTTCATTATATAGATGATGGAGGTTAAACAACATCTTTGTGTCCTTGCTACATATATATTTTTAAGAAACTAATTTTTAAAGTTAAAATTGTTGTTAGTTTTCTGAATAAATTCTCCCAAAATACATTTGTCTTCAGTTGATTTTCATGAATTCATCTGGTATTCAGTAAAAATAGTTCACTTCTTTCATTCTTCTCCAATTACACGTGTTTAATTATTCATTTAACATCAGGCACTCTAGATTTTTTAACTCTTTGTCTTGTTCTACTCTAAGTTTTGTGAGATTGGTTGCACTATCTTTCAGGATTGAAGCATTATCTATCTATCTACCTATCTATGACCTATCTATCATCTATTTATCTTCTGTCTATTTCATATGGTCTCTATTGTTTTACAGATGTTCTTCACTGTTTTATCACTTCACATCTCTTAGCACCAATACAAATTCTGCACTATTCTCCAAAAAACTCCATGTTTCTACATTCTTCATGAAAATCTCTTGGTGCATTCAGATCATTTCGCATATCCTATATAAATGCTCATACACACACACACAAAGAGAGAGAGAGAGAGAGAGAGAGAGAGAGAGAGCACTCATTGTAGTAAGGTTGTTTGAACAAGCTTTCAGAAGCTTTCAGACATTCTCTTTGGTTAAATTTCTATGAAAACATTATATGGAAATATTCTATTTTCTAGTTAATGAGGTGGTCTTTCAACACTCATCCATATTTTTTTAAAAAATATAATACTTTATTTCTCATCTGACAATACTGATGTTCTTTGGTTCTCTGTTTGCACATTGTTGAACTAGCCATTAAGAAAGTTGAAATTGCTCATAGGAAGTAATTTCCTTGTGGAGCTACCTAGCATATCAGCAAAATTTTGGATGCCTTTAATTGCCTTAAAGATATACTATTATAATGCTTGAAAATTGTACACATGTGTAGAATGTGCTTTTATCCAGTCCACATTTCATCTTCTCCCCTCCTTCATTTCTTTCTCTATCATATCTCTCACCACTACTTTTGATTCATGAAGGTCAGTCTCTGCCTGAGGAGTTATTGACAACTGGTGGTTACTGTGGTAAGAAAAATCAGTTTGTTTGTTTTTGTTTTTTTTTTTTTTTCATGGAGCTGGTAAGACTACACATACTCTGGTATATGGTCCTATAGGCATACAAATAGCAGCAGCCCAAAAAGTAAATTTTGAGAGAAAGAAAGAATAAAAGACTGATAGAGATAGAGAGATAGAAAAATAGAGAAATAAAGATAGGAAGGAAAGGAGAGAGAGAGAGAGAGAGAGAGAGAGAGAGAGAGAGACTGAGACAGAGAGAGAGAGAGAGAGAGAGAGAGAGAGAGAGAGAGAGATTTCACTTCCATTTAAAACCAGGGATCTTACATGATCTAGCTCAACTGGAGATTATTAAAGGAGCTATGAGGCCACAAAAAAACATCGTTGAGCATTGTACCCTCTCTTTCACCCCTTAATGTCTATCATTCCTCAGCACCACGATGTTGAGTAAGTGAGCCAATTAGGCCAACTGAAGAAAACTGTTTTTATGCAAAAACCTGAAAAAGTTAATTGAAATCAATCTATGTTCACTGGAAACGCTACAGACATCACTGATAATTTAGAGCAATTAAAGAGTGTTGTCCTGATGCAAGGAAGGAACATTAAGTTTAAAACCCTGTTAAAGGAAAATTACCAAAGCTTTTTAAATATCCTCCACCTAACATGAACTTAGGGACTACTAAACCAATTAGGTTTTGTAAGGTATTTCATTAGTCAGGAGCTGTGTTCTTCAAGCCACCGAAATGAGAATTCTTCACCTTATATCCTTTCTTAATAAAAACTAATCAGTTAAGAATGAAGCATTAGCCCTACTTTTGAGGATATCCTTTATGAAAACAGCAACTATAGCACCATCAGCATTTAGAAAATATGGATCTTTAAACCAGAGCTCTGGTTTTTAATTTACATTTTTCACATTTTTACATATTCTTGGAGATAATTAGACAGTACATAAGTGAGGATGAATGAAAAAAAGGAAATCCTTGTGTAAAGTGGAAATTTTTGGTTTCTATAGAGACTCAGTTGTGTCATGCAATGATTTTCTAGAAGCTGTTTTATAAAGGGGTGCATGGGAGGATGTTTACTGAGGATACATGATGTTTGGAAAGTGTATAAGTAGAACCCAAAGACAGTGAACAACACTCTTACTTTGGTGTGCATTGGGATGCTTTGCTAGTCTCCACTAATCTCCACTTGTTGTGACTTTGTAGAAAGAAACATGCCAAATAATGTCTTGTGGTATTCCAGCTGCTTCTTGCCACTTCCACAGACTTGTGCCAATTTGGCAGAACCTCACATCTCCTTCTGGAACCAGTTACTGCCAATGATTCATGTTTGGAGTTCGCCAGTTAGACTTCACTGCCACTACTGATTCCTGTCTAATGTTTTAGACTTGACTGCTACTACCCTGACAACAGAGATTGGAATGGTCCCAGAGAGCTACCGCGGAACAGGTTTACACTCCTTTGTTCTATCAGCCGTCTTTGTCCCCTACCTTTGGTCAGTTGGCTAGAAGAGAAATTGAAGCATTTAAGGACTGTATTAAAGTAGGCTTAAAAATTTTAAGCCTGCATTTGTGAGTGCTCCAGAACATCAAAATCATGTTTAGAATACTGCCCATAGAAAATAGGGATATTAACCATGTGGCACATCTTGGCATTACTATTGTCTTGTCTACAACATGTATCACCACTAAAACATATTTTTTTTCTTTTGGAACTTGGATGTGTCCTCAGGTACTTCTGAACATAGTAACATTGGTAATCAGGCCTAAATGTCAAGGACCCTACAAAATTTTCATTTAGAAAACTATTTCTTTATAAAACAACTAGATAGAAAAATATTTAGTACTTAAAACACAGCTCTTACATTAAGGTCATCATTGCAAGTTATTTTATTCTTCATTCTTATTTATAATACTTAAGATTTCTTTGTATCAAGCTCTCTCTGATTCTAGACATAGATTCCTTAAGTCATGATTTAATGTTTTGAATACTAGTATTTTCATGGTTTAATGTAGCTAGATCTTGCATAATTGTATATCTAATGAATCCTAGCATGGGTTGCTTCCCATCTGAATGGTTATGTTACTCAATGCTTTATAGGCTGTTCGCATTTTTATTTACCAATCAGACACAGACACAACCTCTACATTTACATATGCCCCAAACAGCACAATAGCTGGGAAACTGCCTAACCTCTATGCTTTTAGAAACTACTTTCTACTGGTAATTCCGAATTACTACTTAGTAATTTCTAAGTTCCATTTTGGCTGCTTCTGATCCACTTGAGCAGGCCTCTGGTCCATGTTCTGCTGGTCCCTTTACATGGAGGCTTTGCCTCTCTGTCTTTCACTCTTCTCTGGCATGGTATCTCTGTTTTTCCTCTCCTCAACACTTTTTTAAGGCATGGTGGATCTCCCTCTTCCTGCTTATTCCAGGTCTACAGCCCAGGAACCTAAAATCTCATCTCTCTTCCCCAGCTATAGGCTGTTGGATTCTGTTTGCAAGAATTTCATTGAGTATTTTTTGCATCAATAGTCATAAGGGAAATTGGTCTGTAGTTCTCTTTCTTTGTTGGGTCTTTGTAAGGTATTGGTATCTGTGTAATTGTGGCATAATAGAATGAATTGGGTAGTGTTCCCTTTTTTCTTTTTTCTTTTTTCTTTTTTCCTATTTTGTGGAATAGTTCGAAGAGTATTGGTTTTAGGTCTTCTCTGAAAGTCTGATAGACTTCTACATAAAACCCATCTGGTCCTGGGCTTTGTTGTTGTTGTTGTTGATGTTGGGAGACTTTTAATGACTGCTTCTATTTCTTTAGAGGTCATGGGACGGTTTAAATGATTTATCTGATCCTGACTTAACTTTGGTGTTTGGTATCTGTCTAGAAAGTTGTCCATTTAATCTAGATTTCACAATTTTGTTGAGTATAGGCTTTTGTAGGAGGATGTGATGATTTTTGGAATTTCCTCAGATTCTGTTGTTATATCTCCCTTTTCATTTCTGATTTTGTTAATTTGGATAGTATCTCTGTGCCCTCTGGTTATTCTGGCTGTTTACCTATCTTGTTGATTTTCTGAAAGGACAACCTCCTGATTTTGTTGATTCTTTTTATAGTTCTTTATGTTTCTACTTGATTGATTTCAGCCCTGAGTCTGATTATTTCCTGCCTTCTACTCCTCTTGGGTGTATTAGCTTTATTTTGTTCTAGAGCTTTCAGGTGTGCTGTTAAGCTGCTAGAGTATGCTCATTCGAGTTTATTTTTGGAGGCACTCAGAGCTATGAGTTTTCCTCTTAACACTGCTTTCATTGTGTCCCTTTAGTTTGGGTATGTTGTACTTTCATTTTTATTGAACTCTAGGAAATCTTTAATTTCTTTCTTTATCTCTTCCTTGACCAAATCATTATTGAGTAGAACATTGTTCAGTCTACATGTGTATGTGGGCTTTCTGTTGGTTTTGTTGCTATTGAAGACCAGCCTTAAACACTAGTGATATGATAGGAAGCATGGGATCATTTCAATCTTCTTATATCTGTTAAGGTTTTTTTTGTAATTTATTATATGGTCAGTTTTGGAGAAGGTACCATGAGATGCTGAGAAGAAGGTATATTCTTTTGATTTAGGATGAAATGTTCTGTAGATATATGTTAAATCCATTTGGTCCATAACTTGGTTAGTTTCATTGTGTCTCTGTTTATTTTGTGTTTCCATGGTCTGTCCATTGATGATAGTGGGGTTTTGAAGTCTCCCACTATTTTGGTGTGAGGTGTAATTTGTGCTTTAAGCTTTAGTAAAGTTTCTTTTATGAATGTGGGTGCCCTAGCATTTGGAGCACAGATGTTCACAGTTGAGAGTTCTTCTTGGCAGATTTTTCCTTTGATGAATATGAAGTGTCCTTCCTTATCTTTTTTTGATGACTTTTGGTTGAAAGTCGATTTTATCTGATATTAGAATGGCTACTCCAGCCTGTTTCTTGGTACTATTTTCCTGGAAAATTGTTTTCCAGCTCTTTACTCTGAGGTAGTGTTTGTTTTTAACACTGAGGTGTGTTTCCTGTATGCAGCAAAATGCTGGGTCCTGGTTATGTATCCAGTCTGTTAGTCTATGTCTTTTTATTGGAGAATTGAGTCCATTGATCTTAAGAGATATTAAGGAATAGTGATTGTTGCTTTCTTTTACTGTTGATGTTAATTTTATGTTTCTGTGGCTATCTTCTTTTGAATTTGTTGAAAGATTACTTTTTTTGCTTTTTCTAGGATGCAGTTTCCCTCCTTGTATTGGCGTTTTCCATCTATTACCCTTTGTAGGTCTGGATTTGTGGAAAGATATTGTATCAATTTAGTTTTCTCACAGAATATCTTGGTTTCACCATCTATGGTAATTGAGAGCTTTCCTGGGTATAGCAGCCTGAGCTTGCAGTTCTGTTCTCTTAGGGTCTGTATGAGATCTGTCCAGGATCTTCTAGCTTTCATAGTCTCTGGTGAGAAGTCTGGTGTAATTCTGATAGGTCTACCTTTATATGTTACTTTTCCTGTTTCCCTTACTGCTTTTAATGTTCTCTCCTTATTTAGTGTATTTGGTGTTTTGACTATAATGTGACAGGAGGAATTTCTTTTCTGGTCCAATCTATTTGTAGTTCTGTAGGCTTCTTGTATATTTATGTTCAACTCTTTCTTTAGGTTAGGGAAGTTTTCTTCTATAATTTTGTTGAAGATATTTACTGGCTCTTTAATTTGGGAATCTTCACCCTCTTCTATACCTATTATCCTTAGGTTTGGTCTTCTCATTGTATTCTGAATATCCTGGATGCTTTTGGTTAGGAGTTTTTTGCATTTTGCATTTTCTTTGACTGTTGTGTCAATGTTTTCTATGGTATCTTCTGCAACTGAGATTCTCTCTTCTATCTCTTGTATTCTGTTGGTGATGCTTGCATTTATGACTCCTGATTTCTTTCCTAGGTTTTCTATCTCTGGGGTTGTCTCCTATGTGATTTGTTTATTGTTTCTATTTCCATTTTTAGATCCTGGATGGTTTTGTTAATTTCTTTCACCTGTTTGATTGTGTTTTCCTATAATTCTTTAAGGGAATTTTGTGTTTCCTCTTTAAGAGCTTCTAGCTGTTTACCTGTGTTCTCTTGTATGTCTTCAAAGGAGTTATTTATTTCCTTCTTAAATTTTTCTATAATCATCATGGGATGTGATTTTTAATCTGAGTCTTGTTTTTCTGGTGTGTTGGGGTATCCAAGGCTCACTGTGGTGGGAGAACTGGGTTCTGATGATGTCAAGTTGTCTTGGTTTCTGTTCCTTATGTTCTTGCCCTTGCCTTTTGCCATCTGGTTATCCTTGGTGTTAGCTGGTCTTACTCTCTCTGACTGCAGCTTGTCCCTCCTGAAAGCCTCTGCATCAATACTTCTTCGAGACCAGCTCTGTCTGAGAGAAATTTGGGTTTGGATAGCTGTGGCACAGGGTCAGCTCTGGGGTGCAGACAGAAACCACAAGGATCCTGTCCCCAGCTGTTCCTTGGTTTCTGTGTCCTGATGGCTCTGCAAGGGTCCCTCTTGAACCAGGAATTTGAACAGAAGTGGTGGTCCTGCCTGTGCTCGAAGGTGTGTTGGCACTCCTGGGATACGTGCTCTCTCCTGACACTATTTGGGTATGGAAGCCTGTGGCACAAGCTCATGTCCATAACCACAGATGGAAACCAGAAGGCTCCTGTCTCAGGCCTCTCCTTGGTCCCTTTTTCCTAAGGGTCCCTCTGAGAAGAGATGCTGATCTTACCCCAGCTCAGAGGCTTGTCCACACTCCTGGGAGACTAGCTCTTTCCCGGTGCTATTTGGGTATGGAGGCCTGAGGCACAGGCTCAGGTCCCCAGCCACAGACAGAAACTGCTATCCATTTGCCTTTTAACAAAAAAGAAGTCCTAAGTGCTAGGGACATGTCTGTTGGAATAAAGGATGGTAGATCCCTGGAGTTTACCAGCCATGCCACTGGACACATAAACTCTAGTTAGGTGAAAGACCCGTGTCTTTAATATGAGATAGAAGGTGACTGAGGAAGGTATCTGACATCAAACTTCTGACATCCATCCATACATTTGTAAATTCTTAAGTGTACTCACATGCACACACATGCATACACAGAGAGAGAGAGAGAGAGAGAGAGAGAGAGAGAGAGAGAGAGACAGAGACAGAGACAGTGACAAAGACAGAGACAGAGACAGGGGAGGGAGGTCAGGGAAGAGGAGATAATGACACAGTTATGTTCTAGAATTTTAAATATTTTCTTGGGTCCTGCATAGTTCATAATAAAGGATGAATGAATTAATGAATGAATGAGCACTGAGATGTGTAGTATAAAAAATCTAAAAAAATATCTTAGGGCAAAATTCTTCACGGTACTGTTTAGGAGCAAATGAGTCAGAAACATAGAGATTTTGAGTAAATACTGTCTCTAGACCACCAGATAAAAGGCTATTTGACTGAGGTTTTTATGGGGTTAACCAACTGAGTTTGCTGGATGGAATGGCTATGATTATCATTATGTCTTGGTGTAATCTGAGTAGCTCATGTGAAATGGCCTTTCTCAGGCAAACATTTCTGAATTCCAGCACCTGCTCACCTTTGGTAAGCCAGCCTTTCTTATAAGAGTTAGATCAAGCATGTGTTTGGTGAAAGCAATGAACATTCTAATATGTTTTTAGAAGAATCCATTTATTTTGACTCTATGCTATGCTAGCAATTAGAATATATTCCATATTATATTTGCACTATTATTTTCAGTTGGATATCATAAGTGCCAGTGCTATCAAAACCAAGGAATCTTAAGTTTATTCTCCAGATGATAGGAATAAGAATCTGAGAAGGTAAGAGGCCTCCCTTAACACCTCAGGATAATGAAAATTAAGTTTCAGCTACATGGAGCTTTTACTTCAAGAAAAAGTTCAAACAAATAAATTGAAAACTAATATGCAGTATGAGACTAAGTAAAACATGCAGAAGAGAAAAGAAATATCTTCTTGGTTAAACAGTTAAGAAAAATACTTCCTAGAAGTGAAAATGTCCTACTAAATGAGCACTTGGAGGCCATTATTAGTGAGCAAGGGGAACATTTTGTCAAGATTATTAAAGCAGTTTCAGTTGCTTGAAATAAGTGAAAAATGTTCTATTCCAGTAAATCTCTTGGATCAACAACCTAATTGACCATCTAAGATGAGAGTGTTGCTCAGTAAAAGGTTCCGGGGCAGACATCACTAAGGACAAGTTTATTAGGTATATTTCAGACAATCTCTAGCTACACTTTATTCTCTTTGATGGTATCATTAGTAGTTATTAGGAGAAGCACAAAGGAGAGTGTGAGGTAATTGGACCAAATCGTGTTTCAGTAATCCAAGTATGAAATCATAAAGTGTTAATGACTTTAGATTTAGAAAAGAAATTTTAAGAAGCATTTGTTTTATTATTCATGTCAAAAATATTGTGTGTAAATTGAGACAGCCATGCAGAGACAATTTGCAAATGTAGATGAGGAGGCTACACGTGGTTCTAACACTATAAACTTCAGTGATGAAAGAAAACACATTAGACAAGCCAAATGACTGTCAATGACCAATGAAGACATGGACTTAGGCAGCAACACGTAAATGAGGTACTACCTGTCAAATTTGGGAAAGGTTCATAGTGACCATGAGTTCTCAGATTACAGTTGTCAGTAGTTACTGCTTAGATGCAGGTGTATTAGTGATATGATGAAGAAAGAATTAAAAGGACACCTCCATATTAGGTTCTCTAGAGGAACAGGTCTGGTAGGATGATTTTGCATACATACAAAGATAATTAATTAAAATGGCCTGCAAGCTGTGGTCTGGGTAGTCCATCGTCCAATAGAAAGGCCCAGAATTCAATAGCTGTTCAGATCACCAGACTAGATGACTCAGTACTCTCGATCTGCTGCTGATGTCCTGCATGGTCACTAGAGACCTGCTGGTCTTCAGTCTATATTGGAATACTGAAGAAATGGTTTCTAATACCAGTGTAAGAAATGCCTCAGCAACAAGATAGAGGAACTTCCACATGAGAACGAAGGCAAACAGGCTAAAAAGCAAAAGTCTTCTTCCATATGCTTTTATGTAGACTGCCACCAGAAGAGGTAGTCCAGATTTAGGGTGGGCCTTCCCAATTCAGTCGAGAATGTAACTCATAGGTATACCAGTTGATTGGGTTTTGGCTTTGAAATTGTCTCCTTAAAAGAAGGACTTTGCCCGTTTTAAAGATCTCACTGTCAGTGTTTACATTCTCTTTGCGTGCATTTATGTGATGAGGTTAAAGAATACTGTGATCATGAGCAGATGTAACTTTTATACAGACTAAACATGGCAGACCAGGAGTATTAGCTAAATAATCACCTTCTTCAATTCTGAACTTGTTTATTGTGTTGTAAAAAGAGATCTCAGTGTCAAAATCAAATTTTTGTACATTTCAGCAATTTTTCAGTACAGGAAGTGATTAGAACTTCCTTTTCAGTTATCCATTATTGAGATATTTATTCTAATAGATCCAATGTCATCAGAACCACCTCCAATCCTTTGATATTGATCAGGTAAGATGAAGCCATACAATGATATTAAACACCAAATGCAAAGTGACCTAAGTTTGGAACTCCTTTCACCCTGAGACAAGACAGCTTTTAATATGTAACCTGTAGAAGAACAGTCATACCTCCTCACATTCTATAGTGAAAAGAATGTCCATTTATTAAAGAACACACAACAACAACAAAAACAATTAGCATAAAGAGGCCATGAATTCAAAAGAAAGCAAGAAAGGTATCACGTTCTAGCAGAGGAAGATGAAAGATGGAAATAATGTAGTTGTGTTATAATTTTAAATTTTAAAAGAAATTTTTTAAAAAATATGTCAATGAATAGGTTTGAATTAGATCCATATGTTCCTCTTGAGGATTAGAACCTACAGAAACCTGAAATGTGTATATCTAACTTGGCATATCTAACTCCTCAGACTGTTTTCATATAGCACATCAAATCAGAGTTACCAAAATCTAGCATTTTTTCTTGTAGAATTCCTTCTCCATGGCTGTTTTTTAAAAATATTTTGTAATTCTCTATAGCTGTAGAATATCAGAAAGAGAGGACAGAGAAAAGTGTTTTATTTTTTGTAATCTTCCAGGGCCAAGTCACTGGAATGAAAGGTTAAGATGACTATGGAGTTGTAAAAAAAGTAAAATAGCAAATAATTTTTACATGCATCATGGTGTACTTGTAAATTTATTGATGGAAATGGAAGTAAGGAAAGATAAATGGATAATATATTGTTAAATGTTTGAAAAATTACAGCTACTCTGGGTATCTGGGTGGTAAAAAAGAAGTAAAGAAATGCCAAGTATTTGACAGTATTTTCGGAGGACTAATGATGTGGACATGTAGGTTCTGTCTCATTTATACTTCCCATGTAGCTATCTTGGGAAAGAGGATGTCAAGGTATGACGAGAGTAAATAGATGAATACTGTAGGAAAATTATAATTCTTTATGAAATTCTAAAAAAATTAAGAAAAGGAGAGCTGAAAGTGAGGAGAGCAGAGAAGAGACAATGTCATTTAAAATTAATCAAAACTCAACTAGAATGTTCACATCTATAATATTTTCTTCCAAATATATTTAATTGCATCATGTTATGTTTTGTGAGTTTACCACTTGGATTTCATTATTCTACTTGTACTTTTGCTTTTTCATGTGAAAATGATAACACATTCTAACAAAAGCAACTGGAGGTGTAAAGGGTTCGTTTTACCTTGCAATTCAAGTCCATCATAGCAGTGATGTCAAAGCAAAAGAGGAGAAGGGGAAAAGGGATGGGTGAAGGGACTGTGTGTGGGTGAGACTGGAAGCAGGTAGTGATCTGGATTTAAAGTTAAATTTTAAAATCTCCTTTGTTGTTTTATTGTTGTTGTTGTTGTTGGTGGTGGTGGTGGTGGTGGTGGTGTGATTTTATATTTTAAATTACTTTTTATCTCAACCACACTATTTACTTAATCCATGAGATTTTCCTCCATTACACTAATATCTATTGTATTTATGCTTCACACTGACTAGTGTACTTCAGCACCCCATTAAGCTGTTCTTCCCAATCTCTGTGACTGCATTTCTTATTCTTTAGAGACATGAATTTAGTCAATAACCACAGTGGACTCTAGGTTTGTCACTTACCTGGGAGTCACTCTACTGAATATTTTTGGCATTGAGCTTATGCTGTTCAAACCTATCTATAAATTGGTTTCTCTTACTTCAGCTATATTCTTGTCATGAGTAATGTTGAGTATAGAAGCAGTACTGTACTGTACTGTATTAATATGAGCCCCAGGGAGACATGGAGTTAGTGATTTCCAAAGTCCATAATGAACCATGTCTTAAAAAGCAAGATGATAAATGACTGAGAAAAATACTTACCAATAGACCACTAGCTCCTAGCATGCATGCATACACGTGAAATAACGACTTAGTGTTGCACTTTTTAAACCAACATGCTTTAAGTACTTAGCATACACTGTGAATCATCCCAATGTTCTCTTTTTCTTTCTAATGCTTTTTTGGCTATTTGATTTTCTGGTGTTGGTGTACATTTTCAGCCTGTAAACTCAAAAAAGAATGGGGTCAAATTTGTCTCTCCACAAAACACACATTTACTCAATTAGCACTTAGGACAGACCTGATATTCAAAAAATATGGATTGCATAATGAATGATTTAAAATGAGTTCATTATTATAAAACAGTTCTCCTTACAAGGGAATCCGCAGAGTTGGGCTCCATTCTAGGATCTGATTCTCTACACTAGAAACTTCATTTTAAAAACCCTAGTATTTCATTCTATACCTGATACCTGTGTCTTTGTCAAAAATCCTGAACTATTCATTACCTTCAATATTCTGATTTGGTATCCTCCAGGCTTTGTACAAAATCAATAAAGTTTTCCAGCAAACACTAGCCATCACAAGCTGAAAAAGAAATCTATTTTATTGCTGAGAATATAAGCTTCACAATGAGGTAAAAACCTGATTCTTTAACTTATGTGTTCATTTAACCTCTGCTAAGGACAAAAAATTATGATTCATTGATTCTATTTTTCTAATAAAAGTCATGTCACCTTTTAATAAGCAACTTACTATGATATGCCAGGGTCTTGGGTCTCATAAATAAGGATTATGGTTAAAAGATACTGAAGGGAGAATTTCAATATAAAAATCAATGGAGAAACCTAAAAACTGAAATGAATCATAATCAAAAGCAATCTCTTCTTGTGGCACTGCAAGAACATAGCTAAAGGAAATTCTCAACCCATTACCCAATTCTGAATAAAGCAGTAAAACAGAGAAGAAAAAAATAACAAAAACATATGTAAGTAAATAACAACATTAATATCATTAATAATGACAGCTCTCACCATACCTCAGGATCTTGGGTAGAAATTTAGATTACTCCAGGGGTCTGGATATAGTTAGCATCTGATGCAACTCAGGCAGAATGTCTGACTCCTTAACATAAATTATCATATTTAATATTTAGAGCCATCCTTGGAGGACTGTGTTCTAATGTCCATGTTTAAAATGAGAATGAACTCAGAAATGTTGAATCTCTGGCATGAAATCTCAGTTTACCTATGATCCAGGTAGATTGTATTGGGCTCTTTTTTTTTTTTTTTTCAGTAATATTCCCTGTCCCTCCCAAGTGCAGGAAAATATTCCTTAAAAATCACTTTGCCAATTGGTGAAGATTTAATTACTTTTGAGTGGAATTGCAGGCCATTTTTCTGTTTCATTTTTTAATAGTTCATCCCCAGAGCAACCCTCAGTTATTGCTTAGGCTACTTTTAATAAGCATTGACATTTAAATTCTTTCATATGACAGTGAGGATGGTGCCACTGCAAGCCAGAACTTATTTTCTGTGAGCAACATTTAATCAAAGTTGACCCATGATTTCAAGCTCCACTGCCTAGCACCAAGCTCCTCACTAAATGCATCTTCATTTCAGAGTCTCCTCACAAGTTGAGAATATGAATGGGAATACCAAGAAAAACTTCGTTCTTCTAAAAGTTGTAGGACATCTTTATTTTTATGTCTTTTTTTTACGTTTTTTTTTTTTCATTTTTTCATACTTTCTTTACATTTCCAATGTTTCCCCCTTTCCAGATCTCCCCTTTGGAACCTCCCCATTCCCTCCCCCTGCCAGTATGGGGGTATTCCCCTACCCACCCACCCACTCTCATCATCCCTCCTTGGCATTCTGCTATACTGGGGGATCTAACACCCTCAGGTCTAAGGGCCTCTGCTCCCGCTGATGTCTAACAAGACCCTCCTCTGCCGCATATGTGGCCAGCACCATGGGTCCCTCCATGTGTATTCTTTGGTTGGTGATCCAGTCTCAGGGAGTATCAAGGGGTCAGGCCAGTTGCCACTATTGTTCCCTCCCTGTGGCTGCAAACTCCCTCAGCTCCTTCAGTCCCTTCTCCAAGTCCTCCATCTGGGACCTCACACTCAGCCCTACAATTGCTGTTATGTGAGTCTTGGGTATTCGGAACTTTTGGGCTAATAACCACTTATCAGTGAGAACATACCATGTTCATTGTTTTGTGACTGCGTTAACTTGCTCAGGATGATATTTTCAAGTTCCATCCATTTGCCTGCGAATTTCATGAAGTCATTGTTTTTAATAGCTGAGTAGTATTCCATTGTGTAAATTTACCACATTTTCTGTATCCATTTTTTTTTGTTTGTTTGTTTTTGTTTTTGTTTTTTTGAGACAGGGTTTCTCTGTGTAGCCCTGGCTGTCCTGGAACTCACTCTGTAGACCAGGCAGGCCTCGAACTCAGAAATCCACCTGCCTCTGCCTCCCCAGCACTGGGATTAAAGGCGTGTGCCACCACTGCTTTATTTATGACAAATGTGTGGGAAAATGGCAAACTTGCTAATGAAGACATTTTTGGACAATGTTCATTTTAGTTTGTTTGTGTACATCATTGCCTATGTATCCTGATGTGTGCTTTTGGGAATAAAAGAGAAAATATTTACACAAAATTCAACCCTTTCTCCAACTTATATCTGAGCCCTCAAATATTCTAAGGGAATTTCCCCAATGTTTCAGTAAGAGAAGACCAGAGCAACTCTCAATGTGACAAGAGATGCTAGTCATTAACCCCATTGTGTCAATAGTGAGTGCAAAAGTCTGGAATTTGCCCCACACCTCATTGCAATAACACCATGAATTATGCTTTGTCAAGGAACATATCTTTTTAATTATATCTACTCTTATGATGATGCAATCCTCCCTAATGTTTTCAGACTAAATAACTGCCTAGATACTGTTTCTTCTCTCTCTGCTTGAGTCCAGCTCTCTCTCTCAGCTTCTAGACTTCTCCCCTTCCTATTAGTTTTGTTAGCATTTACTTCAAAACTCTGTCTCTAGAAGTCTTTTTTTTTTTTTACTTCTAAAGGACAATAATACTATAAAATAAAACAAAAACTAACACATTAGAATTAGACAAAACAAAAAAGGAAAGGAGCCTAAGAAATGACACAAGATACATAAACTCAGTTGTTCACATACTCATAGAAAAACTAAATTAGAACCTATAATATATAGCAAAGGAATTTTAGGGCAAAATGAGAGAAGAAGAAAATTATAAATAAAATAAAATAAAAACTAGTAACCAAAATACAAAGAAAAAAAAATGAAATACCCTGACATGCCTTTATGAAAGAGGAACCTAGGAGGGGATCATTAGGTTAATTTTCTGTTGGCCACCTGCTGCAGAGCATGCATCCTACTCTAAAAAGTAGTTTGTTTTTCCAGTTAAACTCCACTAGAGGGACTAATGGAGTTCCTAAAGTAAAATCTCATTTGCAAGTGGTGTTCATCTTGACATTACAACTGGGTTAGAGATGGAAATATGTCTTTACTTCTCTTTTTACCTCTAGAACAAGAAGTAGGAAGAGGAAGAGGAGGAAGAAGAGGATACACAGAAGGGGAAGAAACGGGGAGGAAGAGGAGGAAGAAAAAGTGGAGGAGGAGAAGGAGGAGGAGGAGGAGAAGAGAAGAAGAAGAAGAAGAAGAAGAAGGAGGAGGAGGAGGAGGAGGAGGAGGAGGAGGGGGAGGAGGAGGAGGAGGAGGAAGAAGAAGAAGAAGAAGAAGAAGAAGAAGAAGAAGAAGAAGAAGA